>JBBHKE010003028.1:0-119382 GCA_037447655.1 Zygnema cylindricum | reverse complement strand
CCTTCCGTTCCTCCACCCATACCATCTCCTCCTACCACTCCACCTGCCGTACCAACCTCTCTTCCTACCCCCCCTCTACCCATACCAGCCTTTCCTTTCACCCCTCCTTCCATTCCTCTTTCCAACCCTCCTTTCACCCCAACCTCCAATCCTCCTTCCTCTCCTCCTTCCACCCCTTCTTCCACTCCTCCTTCCACCCCTCCTTCCACTCCTCCTTTCACTCCTTTCACTCCTCCTTTCACCCCTCCTTTCACACCATTTTCCAAGCCTCCCTCTCCCCCTCTGTTTACCTCTCCCTCCATCCCGCCTTCCCCCCCTCCATCCATACGGTCCCCTCCTCCCACCGCCGTACCAACCCCTCCTACCTCTCCGTCCATCCCTCCATCCAAACCAACCTCTCCTTCCTCCCCCCAATCTGCTCCTAACCTCCCTCCATTATTAGCCTCGCCATCTCCATTTCCATTTCCATCTCCTCCCACTGGCTCTCCCCCTCTGGTACTTGCATCTCCAGAGATAACCTTTTTTACCCACTCCTCCCCTCTCTCTCTTTCTTCCTCTCTCTCCCCCTCTCTCTCCGTCTCTCTCTCTTTTGTTTTTTCTGTTTTCACGAGGTGTTTTAGTCTGTACTTCCTTTTTCATTTTTATGATTTTTTTTTTTTTTTTTGGGATTCCACGAGGTTGTTTAGAACCGCAGATTTTTTCTGTTTGTTTTTTTTTATTCTATTTTCTTTGTGTTTTTACTATTTTTTTATTAACATTATTACCATTGTATTTATTTCCAGATTCGGGCTCCTCCAATTTCAGCTCTTCCTCCTCCCTCTCGGCAAGCTCCGACTCTCCCTCTTGTAAGTCCCCCTCCACACACCTCACCCCCTCCCTCCACCCATCCATATTTTCCAGACCTGCCTCCTCCCTCCATCCCTCCACTTTCTCCAATTCCTCCTCCATCCACCCCTCAAGCTTTTCCAGTTTTTCCGCCTCCCTCCACCCCTCCACCTTTTCCAAATTTGCCTCCTCCCTCCACCCCTCCACCTTTTCCAGACCCTCCTCCTCCTTCCACCCCTCCACCTTTTCAAAACCTTCCTCCTCCTTCCATCCCTCCATCTTTTCCAGACCTACCTCCTCCTTCCACCCCTCCATCTTCTCCAAAATTTCCTCCTCCTTTCACCCCTCCATCTTCTCCAAACCTTCGTCCTCTTTCTACCCCTCCAACTTTTCCAGACTTACCTCCTCCCACCCCTCCACCTTCTCCAAACCTTCCCCCTCCTTCCACCCTTCCACCTTTCCAGTTTTGCCCCCTCCTTTCACCTCCCCACCTTTTCCAAACCTTCCCTCTCCCTCCACCCCTTCATCCTCTCCTGACCTGCCTCCTCCTTCCGTCTCGCCAGTCCAACCTCCTCCTAAAGAATTTTGGAGCCCCCCCTCCCTTCGCCCCTCCCTTCACCCTCCCCTTCACCCTCTCCTTAACCCTCCGTTCCTTTTATTGGTAAGCTCGATTCTTCCGAGCATCCGAGAAAACCGTTTCCCTTTTTTTTTGATTTTTTTTTACAAAGTTGGTATAATATGCACTAATAAATAACCAGATATTGAACATATAATAGTTTTTTTGTATATTTTATAATATATTGGTATTTAGTATGATCATATTTTTCAAAGACAATGTTTATTTTATTCGTATCGTGCGTGATAATATATTGTATATATAATAATAATGTACTCATGTAATATATAATTAATGAACCTACAAGAAAACTTTGCCATTATTTCCCTCTCCTTCCCTCTCCACTTCCCTTTTTGCCTTCTCCCACTCTCTCCTTTCTGGTCCTCGTCGGTTTTTCCTCTTCTCCCTGTTCTCCGTCTCCCTCTCCTAACTTCCTCTCCAACCTTCAACCTCCTCCTCCTCCTCCTCCTCCTCCCCTTTTCGATTCTCTCTTTCCACCTGACTCTCTCTCCCGAAACGGTTGTCGCCATATAATCAACAAACTGTGGCGAGGACGAGAAGACAAATTCACAAAAATCCCATAATTTCTCAAAAAATGTCAAAACTTTTTCCTTTTTCAGGCTCCTTCCCCTCCAAAAAGCCCTCAACGACAACCTCCAAGTATCCCCGGTCCCTCTCTTTCACCTCCATTCATTCCACCATCTCCCATCTCTACACCATCCTCTCCAATACTGAACCCACCCTCTTCCATTTCATCTCCTTCTCGTCCCTCTCCCTCCCCCCCAATCAAATCTTCGCCTCTGCTCCCTTCTCCTCTCCTGGTAATGCCTTTGTTCTCAGTTCAAGCCTGTTGGGGTTTTCATCCACAAGTTATTTCTGTGTTTCCCAAGCTGCAAAATGACATTTTAACGTCTATTGTTTTAACATCAACTTTAACGCCTATATTAATGTCTATTTTCTTATGGAGGATTATTGGAGAAGCCGGTTTTTTTACTCAAGACAGTCAAATGCCTCGTTTAAACACCGATTTAACTTTCTCTTAAAACAACAGAGTATAGAAAACACAATGTTAACCTTTCAGTTCTTAAGTACTCTTTGTTCAAGTTCTCTTCGTGTTCCTTGGAAATCTCCTTTTTAAACATTGAACATAGAGAACATACTATTGATTAAGAAGTTATTAATTTTATTCTTAAAGTTTTAAGTTTTAATGTTCCCTCTCCTCTCCTGTCCCTCCGCCTCTCTCTCTCCCTCTCCCTCTCCCTCCCCCCGCTCTCTCCCTCCTCCCTCTTTCTCTCCCAATCACCCTCCCTCTCCCACTCCCTCCTTTCCCTCTCTCCTGAATTGAATTCTTCATCTGTTTTGGAGCTGTCACTGAGTTGTTCCCAAACTTCAACAAACCTCTCTCTCTCTCCTCTCTCCCTAAAAAAGGACAACAGTGTGTTTATTTAGTGTTTAATTGCAGAGCCTGACCAGGAACTCTGGTTTCGGATTAACTTCAGTAAAGTAAAATACACACTTTTGTACCATCTCAAGAATTGTCTTGTGTCTGTGATTCAGTCCCTTTTCCATGTTGGGTTGTTTATTTGTACCGCCACGTGACAATCTGTCTCTGTTTTATTGTTCTTTCTACACGATCTTAAACTGGTTATTTATTTGTTTTTTAGGTTCCCTCACCTTCTCCCAATGCCGTCCCACATTCCGGAAAACCACCGATATCTCCCGGTGTAAGTCAATCTCCACCCTCCATTCCAGCTCGTCCCCCCACCTCTTTTTCTCAAGCCCCATCTTCTCCTCCTTTCACATCACCAATTCAAACTCCATCTCCCTCTAAAGAATATAAATCTACTCCCTCTCCTCCCTCTCCTCCCTCTCGGTATCCATCCAATCGTCCTCCTTCCTCGGTAAGAGCATTTCAGCAATTAGTTAAGACATTTGTTTGGGAATAACTATTGAATACCCATTTGACTTCATGAATGTTAATCAAATAAGGTTATGTAGTGGATGTTTTGGCGTCTTCCAATTCGGGTTTTCCAGACTCTGACGACTATAACCCAAAATTTCCGCAATTTAATAAAAGAAAATATGTATAAAATGTTCTTTTTTGTCCACGATCCTTTGTTCAAACTGTGTAGCAGCATATTTTACCCTCTTTTAGGTGGGCGTATAAAATTTGTATACCACTTTCTTGTGTTATTGAAGTGACTCTTTAAGTTGTTTTTTTCTGGTGTCCCAAGATGTTATAATTGTAACATTATAATTCATAATGTTATGAGTTTTTTCCGTTTTCCCAGACTTTCTTTCCTCCATCCCCTGGAATACCGATTCCTGGTACCGAGAAACAGCCCCCAATTGCTCCTCAGGTAAATTCATTAGGTTTTCCATCTTTTCAACTCGACCTCTCCCTCTGTTTTTCAAATGTCTCCTTTAACTCCCTCCACCTTGCTTATTTAAACTCCAAAACTCCTGGAAAATTCAAACCTCCTTTTAATTGGGTATTTATCCAAAATCCAATTAACTTTTCCACCAGCAAAGGGAATCGCTATTTAGTGGGGACGATTATTTTCTCCTGTCTTTTGAATTCCTTTCTCCCTTGTTCCCTTCCTTTCCTTGTTCATTGAGGTTTTTTTTCACTCTGTGCTTCTCCTCTATGCTCCCTTATCCGTCTCCCACTGCCTTCTCTATTTCCTAACTCTATCTCCCTCCCCCTCCATTTCACGCTGACATACCATCTCTCTTTACTTCCTCTTTATCCCTCTCTCTGTGTCTCCCTCTTCCTTACTTTCTCTATCTCCTTCCCCGTTTTCTGCCCTCTTCTCGTATATTCAAACATTCTCATCCTCAATTAGAAAATTTGCAGAAAACTACAGTTTTATGGAGCATTTATTTGTGGTTAACCCATAATAATAATAAAAAATCACCGGTAATTCAAATGATTCAAAAATCACCCAAAACTCCTAAATTGAGCCGATTGCCCTTGTTCACTTCAGAATCTCGTCTCCACATGTTATCTTCCCACGTTTTTTTCCCTTCTTTTCATTAAGATTGTCCACCATTTAGAGCAAACCCAGTTCCAGCCTTTCGTCTAATTTTTGTTATTTTTAGGGATTGTGTAGCTCTGATGGTCGGTAGGAGATTTTTTTTTTTTTTAACTGAATTCTGGTGGTCATCCATGATACGCAGACTTGAAAGCCAAATGTGAAGAGAGACTTATTGTTTTGTTTTTTTGTGATGCCTTCTGTTTTTTTAGGATTTTTTGCCTCCTTTTACTGTGGCACCAAGTCCCCAAATGAAACCAAATGCTCCTAAAGTAAGTTTACCACCTCCGTTTTTTTTATCCCCTCTCTCCACCCCACCATCTTTTCCAAAACCCTCTCCTTCCTCTTTACCAAACCTTCCACCTCTAATCAAAGCATCACCTCTTCTCTCCACGCCACCATCTTCTCCAAAACTCTCTCCTCCTTTACCGAACCAACTTCCACCTCTTTCATCGCCTCCTCTCTCCACCCCACCATCTTCTCCAAAACTCTCTCCTCCCTCCTTACCGAATCAAATACCACCTCCTTTTCAACTTTCACCTCCTCTCTCCACCCCACCAACTTTACCAAAACTCTCCCCTCCTCCTCTACTGAACCAGCTTCCACCTCTTTCTAAATCATCACCTCCTCTCTCCACCCCACCATCTTCTCCAAAACTCTCTCTTCCTTCCTTACCGACTCAAATTCCACCTCTTTTTCAACTTTCACCTCCTCTCTCCACCCCACCATCTTCTCCAAAACTCTCTCCTCTTTCCTTATCGGACCAGCTTCCACCTCTTTCTCAAACTTCGCCTCCTCTCTCCACTCCACCACCACTTCCAAAACTCTCTCCTCCTTCCATACCGATTCAAATTCCACCTCGTTCTCACACATTACCTCCATTTGCATCACCTCTCTCTCCCATCCCACCATCATCTCCAGACAACCGCCCTCCTTCCACCCCCTCACCACAGAGTCCGTTTCTAAAACCCTTTTCCGGAAATCCTCCTACTGTTCTCCGGCCACCCTTGGTACATTCCAATAACACCTTTTTCTTGTTTGGAAATTAGATTTCAACAATTAAACTAAAACCAAATGGAACAAAACTAGATTGAGTGAGACTAACTCTAGCCAATATGTGTTGCTAGGCATAAGATGCGCAAGATAACATTTAATAGTGTTGATATTTAGCTTCAGAATTCACGTCTTCATCAAGCATCACCTCCACTTCCTGTCCCACCAACTTCTTTAAAACTCTCTCCTTCGTCCTTACTGGCTCAACCCCATCTCTTCTCACACATTACCTGTATTTGCCCACTCCACCATCATCTCTAGAAAACCACCTCCTCCTCCTGCTCTCTGTCGGTCCCCTTGGAATCCTGCGTTTCATGTTTTGTTATGGGGTCGCTTAATTGATCCCAGCTCGATCAGTTGCCTACTAAACCTTGTGTCGCTCTGTTAATTTTTTTTTGCCACTTAAAACATTTTTTCTCCGTACACGCTTGTCTGATTTTCACATGGAGACCGCCGATCAGAGGGTGAGAATCTTGGCTTTCCATCGCAACCGTCAGATCCACAATTCCACAAGCGTGTATGGAGAAAATATGTTTTAAGTGGCAAAAAAAAAATAACACGTATAGCGATACACGGTGTAGTAATCTACAGTTGTCTAGTGGTATCAATTCTCTTAGCCTATATTAGTCTTTATAATATTGCTGTTGTGTTTTCGGTGTTGAAAGTTTTTTCAATCTCATACACGGTTTCGAATTTCCTACCGTTGCCCCAATTCTTTTTTTTATTGACTGCTGCCTGCCTTAATAAGAAAGTAGGTACAGTGGTCAATGTGGAATGGACCGGTTAGGCTTTTATCTTAATCGATCATCTAATCCATTATGACAAAATTACATCTAAGGTCTATGTTTTTAACTTCTATGGGTTTTAAACCATGGGGGACAATCTTGTTTTTAGGGGTTATTGCCTCCACCTTCCGGGACTCCAAGTTCTCCATTGAAGTCGCCGAATGCTCCTGAAGTAAGTCCACCTTCATCATTTGAATCACCTCCTCTCTCCAGCCCAACACTTTTTCCAAAACACTCTCCTCCTTCCTTACCGACTCAAACTCCACCTCTTTCTAAAGCATCACCTCCTCTCTCCACTTCACTGTCTTTTCCAAAAATCTCTCCTCCTTCGTTACCGAACCAGCTTCCACCTCTTTTTCAAACACCGCCCCCTCTCTCCTTCCCACCAACTATACCAAAACTCTCTCCTCCTTCCTTGTCGAACCAACTCCCACCTCTTTCTCAAATATCGCCTCCTCTCTCCACTCCAGCACTTCCAAAACTCTCTCCTCCTTCCTTATCGAACCAACTTCCACCTCGTTCTCAAATATCACCTCCTCTCTCCTCCCCACCAACTATACCAAAACTCTCTCCTCCTTCCTTATCGAACCAACTTCCACCTCTTTTTCAAACATCACCTCCTCTCTCCACTCCACCACTTCCAAAACTCTCTCCTCCTTCCTTATCGAACCAACTTCCACCTCGTTCTCAAATATCACCTCCTCTCTCCTCCCCACCAACTATACCAAAACTCTCTCTTCCTTCCTTATCGAACCAACTTCCACCTCGTTCTCAAATATCACCTCCTCTCTCCTCCCCACCAACTATACCAAAACTCCCTCTTCCTTCCTTATCCAGCTTCCACCGTTCTCACACCTCTCTCCCCCCCCAGCTATGCAGCTCCCTCTTCCTTCATGTCGAGACCAACTTCCACCTTTTTCAAATCATCACTCCTCTCCATCACAGCTCCTCTCCTCCTTCCGCTCCACCACTTCCAACTAATTTCTCTCCTCCTCCTCTCCTTATCCAACCACTCCCTCTTCCCTCCTTATCCATATTCCACCTCTTTTCCATCAAACTATCAAACTCTCTTCTTCCTTGTCCATTCCGTCCTCTCCACCATACCAAGATCCCTCTTCCTTCCTTCCTCCATACCATTCCACCTCCTCCCTCCTCCCCACCTTCTCTCCTCCTTCCTTATCTTTCTTCTCCGTGTCCACCTCCTCCTCCCCTATCCTCCTCCTTTTATGAGACCAGCTTCCACTTTCTCACCTCGTTGCCGATCTCCTCCTTCATGCTCAACGTCGCCTCTTTATCCTTCCCCCTTTAAAACTCTTTTTTTCCAGACCTTCCACCCTTTTCTTTTATTCCCTCTCCCTACCTTCCTTCTCCTTCCTTCAGACCCATTCCGTTCCCAATACCTCTCTCCTCCCACTTCCACCCTCTTCTTCCTTATTGAACCAACTACCGCCTCAATCCACCTCCTCTCTCCTCCCTGCGACATCCCAGACTCTCCTCCTTTTTTGAACCAACTTCCACCTCTTTCTCAAACATCACCTCCTCTCTCCTCCCCACCAACTATACCAAAACTCTCTCCTCCTTCCTTATCTAACCAACTTCCACCTCGTTCTCAAACGTCGCCTGCTTTCTCCACTCCACCACCACTTTCAAAACTCTCTCCTCTTTCCATACCGATTCAAATTCCACCTCGTTCTCACACATTACCTCCATTTGCATCACCTCTTTCTCCCAACCCACCATCATCTTCAGACAACGGCCCTCCTTCCACCCCCTCACCACAAAGTCTGTTTCTTAAACCCTTTTCCCGAAATCCTCCTACTGTTCTCCGGCCACCCTTGGTACATTCCAATAACACCTTCTTCTTTATTCGACTAATGTATTCAATTCAACCTAATTACTTTGGAAAGTAAATTAAAACAATCAAACTAAAACCGAATGGAACATAACCAGTTTGAATGCGACTAACACCAACCGATGTTTGTTGCTAGGATCACCAAAACTTTCTCCTCCTTCCTTACTGGCTCAATTCCATCTCTTCTCACACATCGTTGCCTTACCCCTCGCTCCCACGCCACCCCAACCCACCCACCATCATCTCTAGAGAACACCCTCCTCCTCCTGCCCTCTGTTGGTGCCCTTGGAATCCTGCTTTTCATGCTTTGTTATGGGGTCGCTTAATTGATCCCAGCTTATACGTCAGTCTCTGTGAGTTCATATAGACTACTAGTAATCTAAAGAAGTCTAGTATATTAGGGTGAACTTCCATCAGCGAGAAAGTGAGGTTGTTTACTGGACGCCATACGTTTTCGTACAACTCCGTACCATGTTTTTTTTTCTGTCAGGCAAAGCAAGTCACGCAAAAGATGTTTAGTGGATACCTGTCAGGATTCTCCAAGCGTATGGGCGTAAAGCTCGACTGTTGGATGTTTTGCTTTTTCGAATCCGCGGAGCAATCGCGCAAATCATCCAGTGTCTGGATAGTCTCCTCGCGAGGACACTAGCTATACATTGGACATTTGTACACGTGAATAAGCAAAAGAATATTCACGATGAACATGCGATGACAAGCCTACATGTTGTACATGCCATGTGCCTTCCGCCACGGTGGATGCAAGTCCACCGAAAGTATCCTTGCACGCTCCTTCTGTTATCCACTGACCTTCAAAGTTTGCCCCGCCTTTCTGCCATTCTGTTTTGAAATTTTCATTTCCATTTTCAAAATTCAAATTTGTTCACAAATTTTTCATACGAGTCATTTATTACCTCTGCTGGTACAGTTATTCCGTTCAGATTATCCATTTGAAGAATATTTTTAGATTTTCAAAATCTAAATACTAACCTTCGTGGTACCAACCAAAATGAGCCAACACAGTTGAGAGGTTCTTTACTGGCCCGACATGATGGACGATTCTACAAGACATCACGGCCGTACGCTTACTGGGACCGCCTAATGGATTCGGGGCCTTAGTCTCTATTTAATGTTGCTGTTGTGTTTTTTGGTGTTGAAAATTTCTGTGGTTTCAAATTTCCCACCATTCGAGAAGACTGTTTAAAACTCAATTCTTTTTTCTGCTGCCTGCCTTGATTAGAAAGTAGGTACAGTGGAAAATGTGGAATGGGCCAGTTAGGCTTTTCTCTTAATCGATCCTCTAATATGTTATGACATTACATCTAAGGTCTACGTTTTTATCTCCTATGGGTTTTAAACCACGGGGGGCAATTTTGTTTTCAGGGGTTATTGCCTCCACCTTCTGGGACACCGAGTTCTCCATCGAAGTCGCCGAATGCTCCTGAAGTAAGTCCACCCTCATCATTTGAATCACCTCCTCTCTCCAGCCCAACACCTTTTCCAGAACAATCTCGTCCTTCCTTACCGACTCAAACTCCACCTCGTTCACATATGTCACCTCCATTTGTATCACCCCCTATGTCCACCCCACCATCTGCTCCAGAATTCTCTCTTCCTTCCATACCCACTGAAAGTCCACCTCTTTCTCAAACATTTCCTCCTCTCTCCACATCACCATCTTTTCCAAAACTCTCTCCTTCCTCACCAACTCAAAGTCCGCCTCTTTCTCAAACTTCACTTTCACCTCCACTCATCTCACCTCCTCTGTCCACCCGACCATCTCCTTTACCAGACCAGTCTCCTCCTTCCATATCATCTCGTCCTCCACCTTTCTTAAAACCAAGTACACCTCCCATGGACTCTCCACCCATTGTGTCTCCTCCGGTCTTGGTAATGTCATTTCCACCATTAAAATCTGGTCTTCTGAACCACTATTTTGTTTTTCTTTTTATTTTCAGTTCGTTTTTTGCTCAAAGTATTTTTCTCTGATGTATACCTTTCCAGTCTCCCATGATCTGATTTTGTGCATAACTGTATTATTGTTAATCGAATCTTTAACTCTATGATTCTAGCTAAAAGTGTGTTGTGATTTATGTAAAACCCTGAAGGAGTTTAGTTCCAGTCTATAAAGAAAAAGGGACGGTATCTAAATGATTTTTCTTTTGTTTCATCTCTTTTTGTGTGGTCAACTTTGACATGGAGAATCAAGCCGCAGTGGGTAGAATGGAAGTCTCAGGAATCTTCCCTTTTTTGTCTCACAAATGTGTGAAATAACATGTTTTCTCAGGAATTATCGCCTCCGTTCCCATCAGGACCCTATCCACAACAGATACCACCGAGTGTCCCAGGCGTAAGTCCATCCATCCCATCCATACCTCTCCCTCTTTTTTCTCCTCCATTTTCTTCAAAACCGCCTCTTCCTGTGACCTCACCATCGGAAACTCCATTTCCTTCACAACCCGGCAATTCTGTTCCCATCAAACCTTCGCAAAACTCACCGTCTCCTCCTTCCATCACAATCACTCCACCCCCAAATCTATTTCAAACCCCTCAAAGTAGAAACTCTCCACCTCTGGATGCATCCCCGAATTCTCCACCTTCATTTACGGTAACTATATTGCAACCATCCTTGAAATCTGATTTCCATATATGTTTAAGATTTTCATATAATTTTTAGGTTATCCTTTCGTACTATACTTGTGTGGCTTCTTTCCATTGTGAGGGTGTGAATGGAAAAACACATGGCAAAGTTCACAGATATTAGTGTGGAAAGAAGAAAATTATCGTGCGAGATTTTTCCATGTGATAGCATTGTTTCTGACTGGTGCTGTTATTTTGCACTTTGATAATTGGAAGTTGTTTTCTCACTCATCTCGGAATTGTTTTTCACATATGAAGGTATATGAAAAGTTTTTTTTACTTTTATTAAATGGAATCGAATCTGTTCTGTTTTGCAGTCTTTTTTGCCTCCACCTTCGGGTCAACCACTGAGTCCCAGAGGTGAGTCACTTTCAGTGATAGAAAAGGCTCAGAATTGTCTTTCAACATTCTCAAACTCTTTTGGAGAGTGGAGAGGATTTGCAGATTGCAGTTGGGAAGTTTAATTGTCCCTTATGTCCATTTTGGAAGAAGAAAGGCTTTTTATCCCTCTACAAGTTTCTTTTTCTGTAGAATTGATGGAGCCGAGTTATGAAGCTTTTTTCTCATTTTTTATTTTTTCCTTATACTGAAAGAAACCTGCCATAGGCGCCACTGAAACTCCATAGGAAAGAAGTTCCAGTTCTCGCTATTGTAGAATCGTATATTTGGTTTATGAAGTTTATTTAAAGATACACTTGAACGGGTCTGGACTTTTTGGATTTTAGCAGATATTCTAAACTGAAAAATGCCACACTAGTTTGGATTTGTTATCTTTCATTCTTCTTCTAATTTTCATTCACATTTTCCATGTATCATTTATACAGCTTCTCACTCCCTTTCCTTTCTGGTTGTGTCGGTTTGGCTGGGATGGGGTCTCCTTCCACCTCAATACACATTCCCTCTTTTGCTCCCTCTGTTTTCCCTCTGTTCCTTTCTCCTTTCTTTAATACTTCGATTCCCGTTTCTCTGTTTTTGGAACGGACCCCACCAGAATTCACTCCTCCTTCCCCACCAACAAATAATGTTTCTCCTAATGGGCCCCAATTTCATATCCCACCAGATTCTCCACTTTATGGCCGTCCTCCCTCTCCAACATATTCTACTCCAATTGATGTCCCTCGACCTCCCTTCTCAAATCTTCCTCCCCAAGGCTTCTCTCCTCCAAGTGAATCTACACCCATCACGGCTCCTTCCACCCCTCAATTGAGTTCTCCTCCTTCTCCTCCCGAGTTAAAAACTCCAATTGAAAGCCCTACAAGTTTTTCACCTCCAGGAACAGTGACACCCTCATTTCCTCCTCAACCTCTCTCTCCCTCCGGTTTTGCTCCCCCTTCATATATTCCTGGCAGTCCTGGACAAAATCCTGGTATCTCTCCTCCTCTTCCTCCCTCTCAGCCTGGAGGTGACCCAAATGAGGGACCTCCAGCCAACTCTTCTCCCCCTTTAGACCCCACTACTCCTGGTATCTCTTCTCCTCCTCTTCCTCCCTCTCAGCCTGGAAGTGACCCAAATGGGGGACCTCCGGCCAACTTTTCTCCCCCTTTAGACCCCAGTACTCCTTCAGACCCATCTCCTTCTAACCCTGATATACCTCCCAGTCCAAACTTTTCTCAGATTCCTCCTTTCCCAATATTTCCTCTCCCTTATTCTGAGCCTGTACGGAGCAATTCTCCCTCTCCTCCTCCTCCACCAAGTTCTGATCCCTCTCCCTCCCCTCCCGATTCCTTCCCTCCTGTTCCATCTCCCGTTGTCTCTACAAGCCCTATACTCCCTCCGGGAACTCCTATCTATCCTCCTCCACCGTCACAGAATGTTACTCTCCCACCACGTCGTATCGATAATCGAAGTAAGTCACTTTTTTTACTCGTTTTGACCCAAAATCATAAATTGGTGTTAATAACACTAATTAGTTAAGTGGTCTATGTCGGGCCACGCGGCAAAACATAATTTAGCAGTTAATTCTAGTAAAACGTGAAAACCCTAAAAAACCCTTATAATCATAGATTGTATTATACAGTCAATAAAGGTGTAAAATTTATAAATACGTATTTAAGTATATAAAATCAGCCAATGTAAGGTATAAGGAAAATTTGTACATTAAAAAAATATCAGGTCTGATCTTAAGCACTTGTATCGCAGTTTTTCGGAAAATCGGTTCCATCCTCACTAAATTTTGTCGTCAGTTTCTCAAGTCATTTGTGTTTTAAACCCTTTTTCAATTTAAAACTCGTGGAATGAATGCCCCATAACGACGTTTTAACTCCTTGTAATCTTAATGGACTACTTTCACCTTCTCTCCTCTCTTCCCTAAAAGCCATCTGTGTTCAGTATTAGTGGGCGGGAGGTTTTTCATCCTCTCTGTTTCTCACTATCTTCTACAACCTGTAAAATCACGAAAACCGTAAAATCACAAAAACTGTAGAAAGCCTTAAAACATCATAAAAAACCGTAAAAATCCCTAAGAAACCTTGTCTGGTTTGCCTCAGATTGTTCTACTTGTCCATCTGACAAGCTTCTCCAACCCTATGGGCCGGACAACATCTGCTCCTGTGCCCTTCCCATGAAAGCCTATTTTACGGTGGGAATAGATCCCTATCTTCTCCAATCGAAGGTGGTCAATTTCACTAATGAGATAGCAAAGGGTATAAAGTTGGGAAATGATCAAGTTCAGGTGAGTCTAACCACTTTTGTTTTCCACTTTTTCCAATTTTTCCCCTTTTTCCCCTTTTCCCCTTTTCTCTCTTTTTCTCGCCTTTCTCTGCTTTCTCGACTTTTTCGGCTGTTCTCGGCTGTTCTCGGCTTTTTTCTCCTTTTCACTGCTTGTCTAGTTTTCTGTTTTTTTTTTTTTACTTGTTTTCCTGCTCTGACTCTCCTCTTCTCGTTTTTTTTCTTAGCTTTTCTCTCGTTTTGATTTTTGCTGTTTTTCTGTTTTGCGTCCTCCTTTGATCCCTCCCTCTCTTTCCTTCCCAGATCCCTCTGACCCCTCAAATAACAACTAGTTTATGTGGAATATGTTCAACCAGTATCAGTATTGTTAACTTCTAAAAAACCCTAATCCCCCAAAAACACCCAGAAAACCGCCCTAAGACTACTCTAAAACTTAAATCACATCCTCTAAAACTCTACTTCCTCGTTTTGTTAAAATTGTAGGCAATTGAGCTGTTCTTTTATTACGGGGATGGAAACCGTAGTCAATTGACGACCGGCATTGTTCCTAACGGCACCGCCACATTTAGTCAGGCCCAATTGGCCCAATATAATGCCTCTCTTTATCTACTCCAGTTCAGCAGGGATTTTGGTCTGGTTATATTGAATGGTGTAGATTTACCAGGTATGTACTACTAAAAAAAGAGGAGGAAAAGACCCTCATTTACGTCCCTATCATAGAGCATGTTTGACGGTGAAAGAGATGTAGATGTTTTAATCGAGTTGGAAAATCACGTGTTTTTTTTGTGTTTCTGATTTGATTTGTTGAGAGACTAGCTTTCGACGACTGTTGCTGTCGGTAAATTTATGGATTGAATTCACCCCGGAGTATGATAATTTCTCAAATGCATTTGTCACCAAAAAATTATGTCTTTCAGTTCGCCACCAGCGCAAAGATAGGTCATTTTCTTCTCTTTTTACTTTCACATTGCGACATCAACAATCGCCCCACGACATCATTGAACAGTAAAAAAAAATCATTAAGCAATTGAATGCATCGGAAACCTACTTATGAGGATAAATAGTCTGTTCTCTGTCCACCGTTCTGACCCCTCTCTCCTCTTTTTCATATTCTTTCGAATCAGGTGAGGGTATGTCGCCTCCAGCTGGCGGTAATGGAGGGTTACTGGGTGGAGAGGGACCAAATATTTCAACCAATCCCTCCCTGACGCCTAACAATAAGTCCTCATCACCGATCACAATTGCTCTGGCAATCTCTCTTCCTTTCACAGCTCTCATTATTATGTGTTGTTGCTGTATTTGGTTTTCGATAAAGAGAAGGCGACGCGAGTCACAATTTTTAACCTCTCTGTTGGAGCCATGGAGGCCAGAATCAGGAAACATTGGAACTCGAGCCTCGCTTTTGGCATCGTCTTTTGGTAATCGTGGAAGAAAATGTGTGGAAGAAAATTTGTGACAGAAAATTTGCTGTGTTCTGGTGGAGGAAATATGTGTAAAACTTGTTGTCCTCTAATTATAAAGACATATATTCAGCAACTATCAGATATTAAGTGGAAAACACTGGCACCAAAGGCTGTAGCCTGGCAAAAAAAGTTGTGTAAATTTTTGCCCTTGTGAATTCCAAAAAAAAAACATAGAATTTTTTGCTTTGTTGCTTGTAAAAATGCAAATATGTATCCAACATTCTGAGGCTGAGATGAACGAGGCATTAATTAGTGTGAGCGATACTATAGTTTCCTCGTCCTCTATGGGTAGTTATGACAAAAAAAATTCTCTGGTCTGGTGAAGAAAAGATGTCTAGAGTAAGTTGTCATTTAGTTTTCTGATTAAACAAACATCGTTTTTTTAACCAGCAACTGTTTGATATAGGTGGGATAATAATACTTGTTCGGCGTCAGACTTTTTCGCCTTTGACCACATAATAGTGTTAATAATACTAATTATTTTTTTCCTAACACATACTTGAAGTGGGTCATAACTGTCCACGTCATTCATAACAAAATTAAAAATTTTAACGGTAAAACGGTCCTCCTGCTAATCATTTCTGTTCTCTAATAATGATTCATGGAGTAGTTAAAGGTTCTAGTGTTTCCAGCTGATTTAGAAATTTTAGGATTTTAACTCGAAAAAGGAAGGTTTTTTACCATGTAAGTTCAAGTGTTGTCTTGGGTTGCATTGGTTGCTTTGGTCTTTGAAAAAATAAATCTTTCGGAGGTTGAGATTATTAATTATTTTTAGCACAACTATCCTGGCCACCATATTTAATTTGTTGTAGTCAGTAAAAGAACTGTCTACAATAGCCTATATGCAAATGTATCAAAGAATTTGGCACATTAAATAATTCTGATCAGGACTCGTCACGGTGAAGAGGCATTGTTTTTTTTTTTTGAAAGACTTTTTGAATGCCCAATCGCTTTCTAAACAAACTCTTTCATTGTCTCTTTTGTTCTTTTTGGTACTGCAGGGCGTGGAGGGAGTGGAGGTAGTGGAGGCGGGGGAGGAGGAGGGAGTGGAGGAGGGAGTGGAGGTAGTAATGTTCAAGGCTTGTTTGGAGGCATGAGTGGATCAGAAGTGACTCCGAGTCAGTTTTTTGAGCTGGGAGCGGCTCTTCCTGCCTCCTTTCCGGCTGGAACTCACACATTCCCTTTGATCCAATTAGAACGAGCAACTCAAAATTTTAGTCCTCGTAACATTCTGGGAGAAGGAGGATTTGGATGCGTTTATGCAGGAAAACTGGAAGATGGGCACAGTATCGCTGTGAAGGTTTTGAAGCGAGTTGACGAACAGGGAATGCAGGAGTTTTTGGCAGAAGCTCAGGTTTTGAGTTGTCTGCACCATAGGAATTTGGTGAAACTTTTGGGAGTTTGTGCAGAGAGAGGAGTTCAGTGTCTTGTTTACGAACTTGTTCCGAATGGGAGTGTTCAGTCACATCTCCACGGTAAGCTCTCAAAACCCAGATTCCATTTCCGAAAACCCAAATACGAAAGTCCTGATTTTCATTTTTTTTTTTTTTTCGATTTGCATGGTTCTGAATATTTGTCAACTTGAATGATTTTGGAAGACAATATCAAAGAGGTTCAGAGTGCGGGTGACTTGGTGTTTTTGTTGCATATGAAGGGCTCTTAAACTTAAAATTTTAAGAAAGTTTACAAAAGGAAGCCTGAAACAAGTATAGTTTATGAAATAAATCCTGAAGAGGCATAAGCACGTGAAAGATTCACTGAAATTGTCACAAACAGTGTATAAAAACAAGCCTGAAACACAAAAAGTAAAAAAAAAATCACCAGAGGTTTGGTTGAAACAACAAAAGTTCTCAAAACAAAACATAAAAAAGAAAACGCTGCAAGCGCGGAGAAGTTTATCAAAAAGGGCTTGAAACAGTGAATAAACACAACTGTGTGGTTCCTATTTATCTTTCATTTTGTACGGCAGGTGTGGATGGAGAAAAAACGCCCCTTACTTGGGATGCTCGCATGAAAATTGCACTCGGGGCAGCGAGAGGATTGGCTTATCTTCACGAAGATTCCCATCCGAGTATTATTCATCGAGATTTTAAAGGAGCGAATATTTTACTGGAGAAGGACTTTACTCCCAAAATCTCTGACCTCGGTCTTGCCCGAATAAGCAGCAACAGAGATGGAAACCCACACACTTCTCAAGTGGTGGGAACTTTCGGGTGTGTGCTTTCACCTTTGTCTGTGTGTTTTTTTTCTGCTTCCTCGTGGCTTTTTTTGTTTTGCTTTCCACATTGTGCTTTTTTTCGTGCTCTTCATTTTCTGCTGCAGGAATGTCCGTACATGATTTACACTGGTTGGCAGTAACCCCTGTTTTCTTTTCATATAATTCCCTTATTAGAAAGTAAAATTGTTTACAACGTTCCTGTTTGCTGTAAAATTGTGCCAGAAGATGCTGTCAACCAGCGGCCAAGTGTTCAGTATTCAAACTGTCCAGGATTTCTGTATTACTCAGAGTCATATGATGTAAAATACCACTGAACTGCTGGAAGATTTCACTATCGTCCAAGGTCGTGTGATAAAAAAACACCACTAATGTTTTTTTTTTTCCATGTGGCTATAGATATGTGGCTCCAGAATACGCGATGACGGGGCATCTCCTAGTAAAGAGTGACGTCTACAGCTATGGAGTGGTGCTTTTGGAGCTCCTAACAGGAAGAAAACCAGTGGATTCGTCTCGTCCCCCGGGAGAGGAGAATCTGGTCAATTGGGCAAGGCCTTTATTGGGAAGGTATGTGTTTTTGGAAAGATTGTATGAATGTTTTTGTTGATGATTCTAAGGAAACTAGGTTAAGAGGAACAAGAACTCAACGAGACTCTTCCCACATCCACGACTAAACAAAAGGAAACTGGGGAGATTTTCTATGCTTCTATTGAGCAAGCAATCTTGTTAAACTATTGTTGTCCCTCCTGATAAGAGCAATCATCAAAGTAAATCATGATCCATGATTTTGAAACCTGTCAAATTGGTTGGACTCTAACCAGTATTAATTTTGTTTGGAATTGTACGCAATTTTTGGGTAAGAACAGACTAGACGAGTTCAGTTCTTCATTGGATCCCGCAATTCAGAATGAAGGTGTTCCTTTCGAAAGCATAAATCGAGTAGCTGCCATAGCGAGCTCGTGTGTTCAACCAGAAGTCAACCACAGACCCTTTATGGGAGAGGTTGTCAGGGTACGATGTCTTCTCCTTCTCCTCCCTCACACTTCATTGGTCTTCCCTCTCCTCCCTCTCCTCTCTCTCCTCCCTCTCCTCCCTCTCCTCCCTCACATTTGGTAAGTCATCCTGCGCTATGTGGCGGGATCTCCTTACGATTGTTTCACATTTTGGGCGGTAAAAGAAAAAGAATTGGTGACACTTGTTTGTTGATTGGAGTAATGATTGGTGCAGGCACTAATGTTGGTTTATGGAGACGGCGATTCGACGGACAAATCAAGTAGCAGGTGGGTGGGAAAAGCAGTGAAAAAATAGAAAGGGCAAATGGAAAAGGGCAGTGAAATTAAGGCAAGGACTGGGTCATAAGCTTAGAGCTAGGATTTCCAGTAGGAATCTGGAAATGTCATGCTTGCAATTGATTGTTTTTCTATCCTTTGATCTTCAAGAAATTATCATAATGTGGTTAATGGATTAGATGTCTGTGTGTGATTTAGTTGAGTAGGCAGTTGGTAGTTTAACGTAAAACCAACAGATTGGAAATGTGGTGATAAAGCCTCGTGGTTATGGGAATATGTTTTTGTTTTTAGGTTTTTAGAGTTTTTAAGGATTTTTCGAGTAAGACAAGTATGACAGAGCATCACAATAACTGTTTCTTGGGGCACATGGGAGCAATCAATGGAAATGTCGAGTGAGATAAAGGGTTCTGTAGATTTTATTGAAGGTTTTATGAGGTTTTTTTTTGGTGTTCTAAGGTTTGTTGAGTTTTGAAAAGGCAATGATCTGAGAGAGTTTTAAAATAATTGTTGGTGGGGCAGATGGGAGCAATCGACCGATATGTCGAGTGAGTTTGTGACCATGGAGCATCCCTCGGTCCCCCTTCCCAACATGTCGGCAGAGGAGAGAGCCATGATGCCCAAACTCCTCAAAATGAGACCCGCCAACATGGACTATAGGTGGGAGAACAGGAATTTGTATCCTATCTACTCACCCTTTCATTTTTTTGCTGGAAGTTTCGACGTTTTTGTGTTACAGTTGCTTAAAGGAGGTTCCTTTGTGGATTTTTTTTCAGTTTTTCTTTTTCCTTCTATGTTTTTTTCTAATTGGGAAAACATGGACTGTAGTCATTTTTCAATGTTTTTTTTTTTTCACCTGATGTTGTGGTGTATGGCTTGTTTTTGTTTACTTTTGAACAGTGGAGGGTTTTCTATGGGAGACAACGGGTTGAGTCCTTCGAGAACGGCTCTCAGTTTTACCCCGGACATGGAACAGAGACGAGCTCAGCAAATGTTTGGGAACTCAATGGTGAGCCCCCGTTAAAAGCCATTTTAACCATTGAAAGTTCACTTTGACCATTGAAAAACCATTTTAACCATTGAAAGTTCACTTTGACCATTGAAAATCCATTTTAACCAGTGAAAATCTATCTGAACTTAGTCAACTGCGGACTATCCCATTCTTTCTTCCTGTTTTCTCCTTCTTAGCTAGTAGTGGAACCCTCTGTGGACTTTCTAGACTGCCTCGTTTATTTTCATTGCGGTTTTCTTTTCCCGGTCGTCTTCTTAGTATGGATAACATGCATTTTTTCCATTTCTTTTGAAATAAACCGTCCTTGTTTAGATGAGAAGGGAAGGGAAGGGAAGGGAATCCATTTGCTGTGAACTTTTGTGAGACAGAACAATTCCAGAGTTCCCATACAATGTCTGTTTCTGGATGTGCGATTGTACCTTTTTGCCTGTTTCTGGATGTGGGGCGATACTTCTTTTTTTGTCTTCTGTAGTTTTGAATTGATTTTGTTGAGTACTATGGATTTGTGTTCCTTTTGGCGTACAGTCTGGTGGTTTCACACCATTTCTTCAACCCTGGGGGGAGACACCGGAAGCTTCTGGAAGGTGAGTTTAAGGGCCCCATTGTGCCGAAATTTTCTTTATCTTGTATTTTCTCCTTTTCCGTCCTTTTTCAGGTGCCTGTTTGTATTTTTTGTTCTCACATTTTTGCTTCACTTTTGACTACATGATAAAACATTTGTGGCAAATGAGGCTCGGGAGTTGGAAAACATAAATTTAATTTTGAAGCACAGAAAGTTGTGTCCATCGGATAGTTGTGACAATGCGGATAGCAGAAAACCAAAGATTTTTTAAATCATTAACAATGTGGATAGCACACAACAAATTTTGAATCATTTTTAGGGACTAGACATCCATGTCAAACTCCAGAATTGTTAGAGTCAATCCTGAGGAAATTGTGGCGGTTTTTACCCATCAGTCGATATTCCATATAAAAAGGTGGAGTCACATCATCCTGGATGTTAGATACTTGGGAAATATTTTGAAGAGTGAAGGTTATGGGTTCTGGGACTTCCAGATTTTCAGAGATACGTTGACTTGCTAGAAGCTTTCACTACCATTTGCTTTTCTTTTAGAACCAAAATGTATAACTGAGGTGATTATTGTGTCAGTGGTTTACGTAAGCAAGCTCCTTTTATGTCTCTTTAAGGGTTTTGAAGGATAAGGTCTTAAAATTCAGTACACAAAATATGCACTTAGGGTTTTTCAGGATCTTATACTTTTTATTCTCAAGCTTTTAAAATGAACGTGTTCAAAATTACAAATTACAACCCTATTTGGGTGCCAGTTTTTTTTTCCCCTCTGGCCACAAAACTGCTTTAACAATACTAATTGTCTTTGTCATAACACTTGTTCTTTAAAAAATTGAAAAACAGCCACTTCATTTGGAACTGAATTAGAGTTGATAACACATATAAACTCCACTCTAATAATTCATTTGCTCTAATAACGATGACGATTAATAACTCCGTTTTTCTCCCTTCAGAGGCCAATCGCGTGCTCCAGCTCGGCCCGGAAGACACGCTTTCTCAGAACAAGGGCCGTGGGACTTTTCTGGCGATCAAAACTTTTATAATGAACAATCTTCAAGGGGAGGGTTATCTCTTACACCAGATGTTGGGAATCCGAGGGCTCCTCGATTGGGCCAACTGTCCCACAGTACCGATTGGACGAGTTGAAAGTGGAAAAATAAAAAGTATTGGGGAAGGGCTCAAGTGGATGTGAGTTTGTGTAAAATGAGAGTAGGTAAAATGAATGTAGAAATGGAGCTTCGCACGGTCGCTTGTTTTTTTTTTTATGCGACTGTGCTTTTGATTTATTGTCTTTGTTACGGTTAGTATTGAAAAGTGAGTAGTTTAGGGAAGGTGTGGGTCTGGTAGCCATTTCCGGAAGTGCCGGTAGTGAACGAGAAGTTATAAAAAAGAATAAAAAAGTTTCACAAAAGGATTGTGAAAGGAAGGTTGATCGTCTTATTGATTGGTGGAAGTTTGTCTGACTTTCCAGTGGAGCTTTTTTCCTCATTATGGTTGCAAATTTATTTTGCAGTAGATTGAAAAAAGGTTTTTTTTTTTTTTTTTTTTTTTTCCCCTTTTAGGCAATGTTCAGGAAGGCTAAGATGTGACGGGCGAGAAATTTGAGGGCCTACGCCAGTTTAGGTTTTCGTTGGAGGTTTTTATGTTACAGTTTGTAGGATTACTGAGTAGTTTTGTCATTTCTTTGTTTTAGTGTATATTAGTTAATTTGCTCACCTTCTAGTCGATTGTTGAACCAATAAGGTTGGTGGGACGAGTCCCACATGTAATAAAATGCCATTCATAAAAATAAGGTTCCCTCGCCTATGTTTCTATTTTCGGTTAATGCTGTTGTTTTTTTTTCTTTTTTTTGCTTGTTTTTATCTTTGTTTGTTGTCGTGGTTCACTTGTGCCCATCTTTTCTAGTTTACACTTGCCAATGTCAGGAACATCAATGGTGTATTTGTGGGATATTTACCAATACGAGTTATTAACTGTGTTAAATTGCATCAATTTTCACTCAAGTTATGTGTTCCTTGCAATGGACGACAACCCTTCAATTTCCGCATCCCGTGAAGTCAGATGTGAATGCCATTTTGATTTGTAGAGTTTGGAAAACCGCGTGCTGAATAAATGGTGCGTTATAGCCGATTAGGTTTACAGTAAGGGGTTGTCATATATGACGGCCCCAATGTTTTTCACACGTAACTATATAGTGTACTTATATTACATTAGAAAAGTGAATAGGGCCGACTTTATTAAAAAGCGCGATGGTAAACCATCTGAGTCCATAGGAACAAAAGGAAGTAGCATTGCTAAAACTGAAAAAACCACATGACTAGGGATTAAACAAAAAGGAAAATCAAGGCAAAACCGGCGAAAATACGAAAGAATGGTAGGGAAATCGAAAACACCCAAAATAGAAAAACCCCGCAAACAAAACATCAAAGGAAAAAACTAACATGTTAATAAAAACCCCAACAAAACTAAAAATCTACGGAAAGCAACCACGTAAGTCCCCGAATCCCGGAGGAGCACGAGGAGGAAGTTCCGGAACACGCCGTCGATCCATAACGGCAATAGACCATCGAAGTAATATGGAAGCCAGCACCCGTTGAAGAGCCACAGAAAAACGTTGACGAAAAAAGAAAGTAAGGACTGAAGCAGAAGGGCTCCCAGGTCCCCGCCTCTCGAACGAGCGCCGACTACAAGTACGGAAATACTCGTCCAAAGCCACACCCACACAACCAAATATCTCGACCGCCATCGGAATGAAGCCATCCATAGCGTCGCGACAGGCATAATCACGCTCCTTCCTTTTGGCCGCATCACGGGCGGACACTCCCACATGCCGAGCCGCTTGGTTGACGACTGTAGTTGTGGTAGGGTTCGCCAAAACAATGTCACCAAATGTACGACGCGCACCATCAAGTAATATAAGGTCAATCTGACGCGAAAGAATAATGTGAGAGACCTCCCGACGAACAGAAAATCCCCCCTCAGAAGCGATAGTAGCAATGGTGTCTCGAATCGTGTCGTGCGCCCGAATCAAATCGCCCCGGTGGGAGCAACGAAGTTAATGGACCCCGTTGGGCTCGAGAACATGGCCAGAGGAGCAAACAAGTGAGCCAAGCAAAGGTGGGTGAGGGAGGCCAAGCCGGAACCTAAGGGTCGTCGTGAACTGAGTCGGGGTGAAACGAAGAGTAGATAAGATAGGGACAGCCAATAGCCAAGCTCCAGAGCCAGAGCCAGGTCCACCACAAGACGGAAAGCGTGCACGCGAAGAATCAGAAGGAAGCGCCTCGAGAAGCTCTGATTTAATAGCGGTGACAACCCGATCAGAAAATGGATTCCTGAACACGCGCAACTATTGTCGTAACAACATTAGGGCAAGTACTAATCGACAATCACTACTAGAGTTAACAACACATTTGGTTGTGACTTTTCTGACCAAAGACAATACTAAAGTGATTAGAGTACTTTTGAACGAAGTAGTTTGAGATTCCCCATGTCAACCTGGAATAAATTAGTATAAGACTTGATTAAGAGAGTACAATGGTAAACCATCGAAGTACATGGAACCAAAAAATAGGGTGGCAAAATTGAATGATTGAAGAAGGCAAGCAAGCAAAACAAAAAAACAGTGTAAAAAGAAACGAAAACATGGACAAAGGAATGCTATCAAAAGGCATTCAGAGAAGGGACAGTCACAAAAGCAACAACATAACCTAGATGGGCTTTGGGTTTATCTGCAGCTATATGTCTTCATACTAACCTCCCTTCAGGTTTTGGGAGTACACCATTCAATATTAGTTATTGGTATATGATGTCGTGTGGCATTGAGAGAAAAAACACTAATGTGAGTCACAGTATACTTCGGTAAAACATCTTTCTTCTAAAGCTCGTAGGTCTCGATTGTTGTTTACTATTTAATTTTCCTCATTTTCTGTTGAAATTTTTTGTCTACGGTTCACAACCTTTACGCGACAGTACCTACTCCTTGTTACCATGAACATACGGATCTGCGCTCTTTCGTCTTTTCCTACCTCACTATGCGACAGCACCTACTCCTCGTTACCATGAACATACGGATCTTGGATGCAGCCGGCCGCTTCCAACCGCACGAACATTGGCGAAACCATCGGTGCGACTCCTCTATGTCATTACTAGCCTTACCCTCCCATGAATTTCCAGACTCCCCGTCCCCCATATAGTGAGTTCCAAACATCATAAGCACGCACATACACTCACACACGCAAAACCACACAAAATTACTCGAAGAAAAATAAAAATAATCATTCTGATATTTCTCCCTTCCCGCCTATACCCCTTACACACCCAAAAACCGATACTTGAAACCTCTCCCTTGAAATTCTATAGGCTCCATTTCCCCAAAGAAATCGCAAATCCAAAGAAGCTTATCTAGATAGTGCCGACTCCAAGTTGATACAAACCCGAATGACTGACACCCAGACTTTATGTGAGCTCAGTTCCCCCACAGAATGCAAAGTTAGAATATGAGTATTTGACCACATTCCCCCACTTTCCACCCTGGCAGGCAAAATCTATGACCGACTACACCCCTATGTAGCGTGGACTCCCCGGATTCTGTAGCAAAAAGAATCACTGAATTTAAATTTGCTTCCCAGAGCATTTAGTTATGGTTGGCCAAAGATGGCCTATAAATACAAAAGCACTCTGGGAGAGAGTCGGCTACCTACTATTTTTCTAAGTCTTAAACCCCTCTCTAAACCCTCTACTACCAAAGTACGACACCAATCACAGGACTGTACCGTACATAAAAACACAGGTGCCAGAGTACTTTCTGTATGGCATTTGTACGGCATGGTCATAACAATGACATCTATCACATCCGGACTTGTTATCGTGCGCTCCGGAGATTTCGTAAACCCGTAAGATGTTGCCACCTGTCATCCGGAGTGGCGGTGACCGAAAAACGCCAAAACGCCCACTTCGTGATATCGGCTCCCGCCATGGCAGTCCGATCAAGACCGTCTTTTAATTGTAGCCGTCGAAACAATTATGACGCACATTTTTTTCGTGCGGTATCCTGATTTGTACTAAATCTATCTGTATCTATGTGCTGAGAATCTTATTTGTTACGTTAAATGAATTAGTGCACGTGTTCACCTTTAAATATCTATCAAACCCTGTATATCCCAGCACATGTCCTAGACTATAGGACAAAGCTAACGGCTGTCGGAGATTTGACAGATGGCAGGTACCAGGATAAAATCCTGGATCCCTCAATCCTTTTTGTTGGTAAATCTACCAAAACTACTCCCTATCTCCTTAAAGGGCCTAGGCAGCCATGGCTCTAGCTCCCGATCCAATCTTCAATGACTACAACAAGTGTGGTGCCTCTGCTCCTTTTTTATCCTAATATAGACCTAGAAAATACATCAATTTCAACACTCTTCTTATTTTCTAGTCTTCTTTTTTTTCAACTCCCACTTAAAAAAAAAACAACAAAACAAAAGTATTTTCCCCCTTTTTTTTCTTTTTCTTTTCCTCTCATAAAACTTTCAGTGAATACCCCCCGTGTTTATAAAAGTGTATTAGATGAGCCGAAATAAACATTGCATCTTGTTGATCACACATTTTATTTTACATGCCACTTTTCATAAATCCGAGCTCGTAATGCAAGGATTTTATCCACCTCATCCGTTTTTTATCCGAGCAAAATCCAATTTCCCGCTTGCAATTCCAACAGTCAGCCCTGTCCCCAATCTGCAACGCATACCCAAATGCTAACCCTTTTACAGGCACATCTTCATAAGTGACATCACACCAAGTTGTGATGTCAAATCCACCCTCCACCAAATTTATCCAAAAAACACTAGTCCCTACTAAAGTTCTCATAAATTCTACATCTACCCCATTTCCCCTTTTTAGATCCATATGAGTCATTTCATTTGATTCCCATAAAATATTTCTCCTCCCCTAAATCCTTTTCTCCCCTATCCTTTGAGGCTCCTTCTAGATTTACTTCTCCCCTTTCCTCGAAATCCGTTGAAGTCTCATTTTTCGACCAGTTTTGTGTCCGAAATATCTATTAGAATATCCTCAATATTCTAATTTTCCCTTCTTCCAATTTTAATTATAGATCTGACTTTCTCATTTCTAACTCATTTACTCTACACTCTTTGACATCTTTATCATGTTAAACTCCCTCAAGTTCCTATTTTCTCTTTACTTCCCTTATACCTCCAAAAGCACACTGTTGCTTTCGTGGAAATTTGTGTTCTTTTCTCTCTTCCCCATACTACCGATGTGGAGAAGCTCCGAAATATCTTCATCCTGTTTATCCTCTTCCCCTTGTTCCTCCTCATTCACATTCCAACTTCTAATTTCTTCCAAACAAGAACATTCCGCCATATACTGATCCATTTCCCTACAAAAGAAGCAAACCCCTCCTTTCAAAGCTCCCATTTCTTTTCCTCTTCCTCTCTTTCCATCGAAGTTCTGATAAGGTTTATCTTTATCTTTCTTCCTCTCATCACGCTTGCGTCAGTCACCATCACTCCTCTCATCACGCTTCTGCTATTCACCACCTGCTGTCAGTGCATTCATCTTGTCACTTCCCTTACGAAGCTCCACAGTAATTTCCCTCTCTAGAATCATCCCCATTGTAGTGCTCCAATTCCATGAGGAGTAACCCATTTCCTGCATACAGTTAATGATGTTCTCGTACTCATCTAGAATTTTCATCATTAGTGTGTTAATCTTTCTCACCTCAGATTCTACATAACCTGCACTAGCAAACTCAACATATAATGCAACAATATCATTGCAAAATTCTATCATGCTACCGCCTTTATAAACATAGGCCTCTATTTTCTGTTTTACTAAAAGCTGCCCGGGTATAGTCTCACTCTTATAAGTCTTAATTAGTGCTTCCTAAAAATCTGAAGATTTGGTTAAGGCTATAAAAGTGATAGCTATGGACTTAGACACGTTTCTAAGTATGAGATGTTTTGCTATAGTGTTTTTATACTCCCAATTTTTACCGTCATTTTTTTTAGTTTTTGGTTTAGTTATAACCCCTGCAAGTGGAACTATAGCGGAGAGCCTAGCTCCCCTCACCACAGGTGTTCCTTTACCCTTTTCCTTTTTCCCCTCTTCCATAACAATGATTTTTTCTTCACCATCCGTTGCATCTGAACTCCAGTTGGTTTTTTGGGAAGCCGTAGATGAATCTCCATAGTGAGTTCCTCCAAAGATTTGTAGCGGATACCTCACTTGTCCCGAAACAATTCCCCATAAGTGTTTTTCGAAAAGTAGTGCCTCTATCATAAATCCCGAATAAGTGAAGTCTATTCCATCAAACATAGGCACCGTAGATGGTGGGCCCATAACCTGAAATTCTATGGGCTCCATTTCCCCACAGAAATTACATATCCAAAGAAGCTTATCTAGATAGTGCCGACTCCAAGTTAATACAAACCCAAATGACTAACACCTTGACAATCAAAACCCCAATATAGCTTCACCCCTGTGAAAGGTATACTTTCTGTGTGCTCAGTTCCCCTACAGAATGCAAAGTTAGAATACGAGTATCTGGACACATTCCCCCACTTTGACTTTCCCTTATTAATGCAGCCACCCTAGCAGGCAAAATCTTTAACCGACTAAAATATCTGACTGACTACAACCCTGTGTAGCGTGGACTCCCCTGAGTCCGGAGCATAAAGAATCACTGAATTTGCTCCCTGAGCAGTTAGTTATGGTTGGCCAATGATGGCATATAAATACAAAAGCACTTTGTGAGAGAGGCGGCTACCTTCTATTTTTCTAAGTCCTAAACCCCTCTCTAAACTCTCTACTAGTAAAGTACGGCACTTATCACAAGACTGTACTGTACATAAAAGCGCAGGTGTCGGAGTACTTTGTGTACGGCATTTGTACGGCATGGTCATAACGATGACATCTACCACAACGAACTCATTATCGTGCGCTCAAAAGAATTCCGTAAACCCGTAAGAGGTTGCCAGGTGTCATTCGGAGTGGCGGTGACCGAGAAACGCTAAAACGCCCACTCCGCCATATCGGCTCCCACCATGCCGGTCCGATCAAGACATGCTTTTATTTCTTGCCGTCGAAACAATTATGCCGCACATTTGTTTCGTGCGGTATCCTAATCTGAACTAAATCTAACTCTATCTATGTGCTGAGAATCTTATTTGTTACGTTAATAAATTAGTCTACGTGTTCACCTTTAAATATATATCGGACCCTATATATCCTAGCACAAGTCGTAGACTATAGGACAAAGCTAACGACTATCAAAGATTTGAGAGATGGCAAATACTAGGATCAAATCTTGGATCCCTCAATCCATTTTTTGGTAAATCTACCAAAACTACTCCTTCTCTCTCTAGAGGGCCTAGGCAACCATGGCTCTATCTCCCTATCCAGCCTTCAGTGACTAAAACAAGTGTGGGGGCTTGGAGAAGGGAGTTAGAGGCAGACTGTCTGTGCACCTTTTCTATCCTAATATAGACATAGAAAATACACCAGTTTCAACATTCCTCCCCCCCCCCTCTCCCTTTCTCTCCCCCCCCTCCCATTCTCTCTTTTTCGGCATCCAACTTCATGTTCTTTTTTGGCCCACTACCAATTTCACCATCTATCACAATTGGTTCCCGTTCCTCCCCCACATTTTCTCTTGCTCTCATTCTCTCAATTCTTATGGCTTCTTTGATTTATTGACCATGTTCGGAAGCACTTTTTTTCCCCTTTTCCCTCCCCCACCTCCACCCAAACCTCGTATGCGAACCTCTACGTGTTTGGAATATCCTGGGTGTCACAATCTTTTTTTCGTTGGTGCCGGTTTTGCCCGCCATACACGAAGTTGTTGACAATGTATAGCCCTTGGTGGTCCTTTGTAGAAATTAAATGTTCTTTTAGTATTTTCAATGTTTAGTAAAAGATAAAATACAGAAATGAAGAAGAGGCAGTCTGCCTCTAACTCCTCTCTTCAGCTCCCACACTTGTCTCAGTCAGTGAAAGGTGGAGAGGGAGCTAGAGCCATGGCTGCCTATGCTATCCAAAGGGAGAGACGCACTAGTTTGGTAGATTTACAAAAAAGTTACTCGACGGACCCAACGATTTGATCTTGGTACCTGTCGTCCGTCAAAGTCAGCGGTAGCCGGTAGCTTTATCCTATTAGTCTAGGACCAGTGCCAAGTGATGTATGGTTTGATAAACATATAAATGTTAACACATAGAGTAATTCATTTAACTGTCGAATAGATTCCTAGTTGCAAATCTGTGTCCTCTATTGGACTACAAAATTCAGGAAGCCTTTCGATAGTTATTAACTAACCCACTTTCTATGGCAACCACTGCTACCCAAGCAGAGAAGCAAACAATTTGACAGCACCTCTGTGCAGCCTGGACTCTTCTTAGTCCGTAGGAAAAAGAATCTCTTAAAACGCCCAACCAGGCGATAAGTTATGAGCCGGTAAAGATGCCAATTTATACAAAGCTCCCAAAGGAGAGATGACTGTCTAAAAATATTCTAAGTCCTACATCTCTCTCACAAAATCTATCAACTAAAGTACGCTCCAATCAAAATACTGTAAAGTACCAAAAAGTACTGTAGAAATATTCTTTGAAGTAAGTTGATGTTTCAGACTTTGTTTTTCAGAAAATACACTCTAGAGTATATAGACCAGTCATCGGTTATTGTCAACATAAACCTCTTTCCTCTAACCGAAGGTACTTTTGCAGGTCCCCAAATATCCATGTGGACCAAATCTAATACTTTCTCACCTCTATATGTGGCGGCTTTGGGAAAGGGAAGTCTGTGAGCCTTACCTTGAGCACAGCCACTATAATCATCCATCATTTCATTATCCCCAAAATGAATGCCTACTACTACCCCAAGCTTTTTCATTTCCCTCAACCTATCAAAATGCACATGCCCCAACCGCTTATGCCAAATCATCAACTTAGGAACACCAACATAGTAAGCATTCTTCTTTTCATTACTCAGGTTAAGCCTAAAAATTTCTTGGCTACCCTTATCTGTCGTGAAGTAAACTTCATCCCCATACTTAGCTGTAAAGACTCCCTTTCTAGTGAAGGTATCAAACTCCTTGTCATCTAACACAAACGTGGAGACAAGATTTTTAATCAGCTGAGGAATGTAGAGTACATTTGAGAATGTAAGTATAGAAGTCTTACCCTCCACTAAAACTTTTTGATCTAGTGATCCTACTAGATCTGTAGTAACCACTCTCCCATCCCCAAACTCTATCTCTACAGTAGAGATCTTTCTTAGCTTAGTGAAAAGTTCCTTATCACGACACATATGCATGGATGCACCTGAGTCGATGATCCATCCTTTCTGTGGAGCCTCCCGAATTGCTCCAAGGGCACATTTCTGTCTACGAGGGATCTCCTTCTCCTCCAGATTCTCGTCAAGAACAAGCTCTCCATCCTCCTCTGAAGACTCATCCTCGATTTCTCCTGTCACTTTTGTAACCACAAGTGCCTTTTTCTTCCCTCCGGAAGAACCCCCACCACGGTTCTCTTGGAGCCTCAGCTCCGACAGCTTGACACAATCAGCGATGAAATGTCGCGACTTTTTGCAAAAATGACAAAGACCATTTGGCGGCCTCGGTCCTCCAGAATGATCTCCTTCCCCTTTGTACGATTTCTTCGGGTCCTCCCCCATCGGTCCCCTTCTAGAGCTAGAGCTTAAGTGCTCTTTCCTCCTCTCCTAATCTCCATTGTGTTTTCGTGCACAAGAATCATCAGGACCACTATGTTCCATTTCCATGAACTATCAGGCATTCCCTGTACTCGGTACACTATGTTCTCGTACTCGTCTGGTAACTTCATGATAAGAGTGTTAAGTTTCATTTTCATTATACCTGTCCACCCGACACTTTCCATCTCCATATACAAACAAGAAAGATCATTACAGTAATCTAACATCTTTCCTCCTTTGTAAGTGTAACTCACTAGCTTTTGCTCCGCAAACTAGAGCTTTTGAATAGTTCTAGCTCTATAGATCTCCACCAAACTCACCCACAACTCCTTGGCCTTGTAAATGTGAAGATGAGGGGTGGCCAAAGCTTGAGTGAGGTGCCTCAGAACGAAGTTCTTGGCAGCCATGTTTACATCCTCCCATATTTGAGTATCGTTCTCCGCAGTCTTCACGGTCGCCACTCCCGGGTCGATGGCAATAGGAGTGAGGGGTGTCTCCTTCCTTTTCCCCTTTTCGGACACACTGATCTCCCCATCATCTGCCTCCTCCGCTGAGGCAGCCGTTGCTGCATAAAACCTTACACCTCTAAATCCTGGTGGAGTTCCCAAAGGTGGACGTTTCACTTGTCCACTGATGATACGCCAATATTGTTTTTCGCACAAAGCTCCCATCATCATGGCTTCCCAATAGATGAACCCAGATCCATTGAAGGTGGGCACCTTAGAGGGCGGGCCCATAACTTGCAATTCTGTGTCCATTGGACTACAAATTTCAGGAAGCCTCGAGATAATTATTAACTAACCCACTTTCAATGGCAACCACTACAACTACACAAGCAGAAAATATGAAAAAGAACTGTAGTCGATGTATTTTATGTACGGCCTCTTTACGACAAGGCCATGGAGTAGACACGTGTCGCCGTTTGAGTCGTCCTTATGTCGTCCGGGATCCCCGCTGCTCAATTCAATCCAACCACATATTGTTAGGTCACGCCACGTCCGGAAAACCGCCAAAGTGTCCATTCTAGGACCTCGGCGATGATTAGTGCCGTCAGATGAAGACCAGATTTAATGTACGCCGTTGAAATAAATATCCGATTCATTTATTTCGTGCGGCAAATTTGATGTATGTATTGAATCTGCTACGTCTCTATGTTTCCTTTTCATTGCTACGTTTATCGAATTAATATTATGTTTAATTTTTAAATAAATATCATACCTCATGTGATGTAACGAACTTCTACGATACACTATTTAGAGCTGACGTCTACCCCACGCTCTGCCGGTCGGAGGTTGGAGTCCTGCCGGACTCAACCTTTTGTTGAGAGTGACTTAGGTCACTCTTAAGTCCTGCCTATGGAGCTGAGGCAGCCATGGCTCCACTAGCCTCTTTATTCTTCAGTGACTACAACAATTATGGGGGGTAGAGTGAAGAGGTGGAGGCAGGCTGCCTACGCTTTTACTTTTCCTGCCTTTACTAATAAATTCAGACCTAGAAAATACCACATAAATCTAATAATTTCAGCAGTAGTACATAGAAACAGTTCAAGTACAGTACGGTAGTATGTATTTTAGTTCAAGTACAGTACGGTAGTATGTATTTTATGAAACAGATACCGCGCACTTGTTTCGACCGTGAAACAAATACCGCGCGTCTATTTTCAACGGCTACAATTATAGCCAGTTTTTAAAAGACGGCCACGATAGGCGCCGCGATTGCGTAATAGGTACTTTTGGCGTTTTTACGGTCATCGCTTCATCAAGTGACACATGGCGCGACAACATTGGATTGTGGCAACTATGAAGATTACAGAAACGAATTCGGATATGGCTTGTGTCGACTGTTTGGCCATGTCGTACGATGGCCGTACAAAAAGTACACCGTTACCTATACTTTTCTATACAACAAAGTATTATGATTGGTGCCGTACGTCAATTGAAAGAGTTTTAGTAGGTAGCCACCTCTCTCCAAGAGAGCTCCAGTACAAAAGGTCATCTTTGACCACTCATAACTTACTACTCAAGGGAGCAAATTCAAAGATTCTTTTTGGTATCGACTTAGGGGAGTCTTGCCTTCATTGGGGTGAAGGTGGTCAGAGTTTTTGTCTTCCAAGGTGGTAGTTATTCTTGCTGAAATACAAAAGGGTCAGGGTTTTCCTAGAGGCTTGGCGTGAACTGCCTACTCTGAGGATCTATGGAGGCCACAGAGTTGCAAGTTATGGACCCACCCTCTAGGGTGCCCATCTTCAATAGAAATTGCTTCATATACCGGGAAAGTATGATGACAGGAGCTCTATGTGGGAAAAGGTTTTGGTGAATAGTGAGTGGACGGGTGAGGCGTCCAGCTACTCTTGGCATATCTCTAGGGTTTGGAGGAAACAGATTCACCTGAGATGCAGATCCATCTCCAACGCAAGAGACAAAGGAAAGGGAAGTGGTGGACAAAGGAAAAGTGAAGGAGACGGTCACAACAATAGCAACCGGTTTGGCATTCATGTCACCTATTCCGAGGAACAAAGAGAATGATACCGATACTTGGAACTACAACAATATGGCGACAAAGCACTTCATCCTCCGCCATCTTACTCAAAAGCTTGCATCTCCTCATTTGCAAGTAGAAAGGGCATCTAATCCTTGGGTGGCGCTTATAAACATGTACTGAAGTGGTACGATTTACCAACAACAATTGGCTGATCAGAAAATTGACGCATATGTATACAAGGGGGGGAAAATGTTGGATTTTTGTAATGAGCTCGCAGCACTTTTCATGGAGCTGGAGAGTGCTGGACAGGTTTAAACTGAAAAGATGAAGGTTAACTGATTGCTCATGAAGTTACCAGATGAGTTCGAGAACATAGTCAACAGTGTGCAGGACTTGTCATACTCATAGTAGATATGGAATTAAGTGCTTATGGAATTCAGTGGTAGGGATGATTCTCGTTCGGGAAAATACGATTGAGATCCAAAGGGGAGGAAAGAGTGGGCAAGCCCTGGCAGCTAGGACCGATTGGAGGAACAATGATTCTAAGAAATCGGTCAGAAATTATAGAGGGGGGGGCGCAGAAAAATCAGACCGAAGAGTTTGGACCAAGGGCTCCCAAAGGTTTGTGCCACTTTTGTAAAAAACCAGGGCACTATATGGCGGAGTGCACTAAGCTAACCGAACTTTGGTTAAAGGAGGGGCACATTGGTGGACGCCCAAGAGGAAAAAGAAAGGCTCTTGTGACTTAGGTACACGAGGAGGAATCCGAGGACGATGACGATGAGCTCTTGTTGTATGAGGAGTTGGCGGTGAAGACCGAGGTCGAAATTCCTCGAAAGCATAAATGTGCTTTCGAAGGTTTGAAAGGTGAAAGAGGTTGGATTGTGGATTCGGGTGCCTCCATGGACAAATGTAAGGATAAACACCTTTTCACTAAGATGAGAAAGATTCCCACCGTAGATATAGAGTATGGGGTTGGGAGGGTAGTCATTACTACTATGGTAGAATCGGTAGATCTGAAAGTCTTAGTGGAGGGAAATACATCCATAGTGACATTCTCTGATGTGTTGATTATTCTAGAGTAAAAAAAAAACCCCATCTCAACGTCTGTGTTAGATGATAAGGGTTTTGAGACAAGCACTAGGAAGGGAATCTTTACTGCTAGCTTTGAGGAGAAAGTGTATTTCACTGTTGAAAAAGGTAGCCAAGGGATGTTTAGGTTGATTTTAAGCAAGGAAAAGAAGAAACTTTACTATGTTGGTGTTCATGATATTATGTTGTGGCATAAGAGGCCTGGACATGTGCATTTAGATAAGTTAAAAGAAATGAAAATAATGGGAATAGTGGAAGGAATTCAAATTGGAGAAAATGAAAACTTGAGTGACTCTAGTGGTTGTGCTCAAGGTAAGGCACACAACTTACCCTTCCCAAAGGAAGCACTTATAAAGGGGAAAAAGTGTTAGACTTGGTACACACTGATATTTGGGGACCGACCTAAGTGCCCTCACCCGGTGGTAAGAGATTTATGATGACAATCATTGATGATTGGTCTCGGTACTCAAGAGTGTATTTTTTGAAAAATAAAATAGAGGCCCCACAAGTTTCTAAAGAATATAAAACGTGGAGTGAGAAACTCTATGAAGCCTCTATTAAGAGAGTAAGAAGTGATAATGGGGGAGAGTATACCTCCAATCAATTTGAGGATTTTTTTAGAGAATATAGAGTGCAACACCAAAAGACAATTCTTGAAAATCCTGAGTAGAATGGTGTAGCCGAGACGTTAAATAGAACACTAAGTGATAATGCCAGGAGTATGTTATCAGGTAAAAAGATAGGAAAGAGATTTTGGGCCGAAGCAATGAACTCTGTTAATTATCTCAAGAATATAGTTTTTAGTTGAGCAGTAAAAGGCCAAACACCTTATGAGAGATGGACATGCTGAAAACCAGATGTTTCACACTTAAAGGTTTTCGGTAGTCAAGTGTTCAGTCTAGACACAGATCGGTCAAATTGAAAATTAGATCCAAAAGGAAAGCCACGAAAACTGTTGCAATAAGATAAAGATGTAAAAGGATATAAAGTCTATGTTCTCAAGAGAGAAGATATAACCCTAGTGAAGCATCTAGTGGTCATAGATGAAAGGAAATCTATAGATCCGTCTAAGTATAGAAAAATAGTCAAAATCAGATTTGAGTCGGAAAATTGTGATGACTTTGAGCTTCCTAACTATCCAGGTTTCCGAGAAGATGATGATCTTACAGGCACGGATCAGATCGAAGAGGACCCAGCCGTATAACCCCTAATATCAACTCTAACTGAAGCGGAAGACGTGGTAGAAATAGACCCGAAATTGAGAGATAGGGGAGAATTCGAAAGTGTTTGGAAAAATCCACAGGAGCCATCTATTCCGGCAACAGAGTTTGAGAGAGGAAGAACTAGCAGCAAAAAACAGCAAGAGAGACAAGTTACCAACAAGGTAACCAAACTGTCTCAACCCGATAAACCTGAAACTTATAATGAGACAATGAATTGTCTTGAAAGGGACCAGTGGATGACAACCATTAATGAGGAGGTGACTTCAATTATGGCGGTCAATACATGGGAATTGGTGGACAGTCCTCCTGACAGAAAGCCAATCGGGTGTAAGTGGGTGTTTAAATTGAAACTCAACCCGGATAACACCATTGAGCGCTACAAGGCTCGGTTAGTGGCGAAAGGATTTACTTAAAAAGAAGGAATTAACTACGAGGAAACTTTCTCTCCGGTCGTCAGGTTTCCCTCCGTTCGGATACTTCTCAGTATGGCGGCAGTAAAAGACATGGAAGTACATCAAATGGACATCAAGACGGCTTCCCTACATAAAGAGTTGGAAGAGGAGATCTTTATGTGACAGCTCAAAGGATTTGTGGCGCAAGGGGAGGAGAGCAAGGTATGCCTATTTATCAAATCTTTGTATGGGTTGAAACAGTAGCCCCGACAATAGAATAAGAAGCTCGATGAGTTTCTTACGAGTTTGGGATATATTCGGATAAACTCAGATCATTCAATTTATTTGTTTGAAGATGAGGAAGGAATTATTTTTATTGCAATTTATGATTTGCTTTGATTATTTGCTTGTTTTTAGTAAATCTATGGATAAAATAAATAAGTTAAAAAATTATCTAAAAGGAAGATTTGAGATGAAGGATATGGGAGAAGCAAGGTATACTTTTGGAATTCAGGTAGAGAGAGACAGAGATAGAAAGATAATAAGATTAACTCAGAAAGAGGCATTTGGAAACATGTTAAAAAGATTCCAAATGGATAAGGCTAATAGTTGTACCACTCCAATGGAACTAAAGAAGGGAAGTGAGGGGAGTGTAGAAGAGGGAGTTATAATCTTGGATGAGGAGTTAGGCCCTGAAGAGAAGAGATTTATGCAGACAATTCCTTATAGACAAGTAGTGGGCAGCCTAGTATATTTTATGAATTGTACCCGGCCAGACATAGCCGCAGCTGTAGGAGTACTAAGTAGGAGTCTGAATGCTCCCACTAAGAAAGGTTGGGAGGCAGCTAAGAGAGTCCTTAGATATATCATAGGGACTAGAGATCTATGGTTGCATTTGGGTGGTAGAAATATTGACATCACCACTTGGAGTGATGCCAGCTATAGGGATGCCTCTATGAGGCGATGCACGTTTGGGTATGTATGTTGTCCATAGCCTATTTCAACCATGGATACTCACGGAAATACCAACAGACTACCTCAAAAACAATTGTGTTTCAAACATCACATATTAATCCAAAATGAACAAAATCACCTGAAACTACACCAATATACAGTATACTATATACACTGTAAACTCCGAAGTTACAGCTAAATATACTAAGGAATATAGAAGATATAAGCTCCTGAGTTTCCCAAAAACAGTTGACAGCTTCTCAAACTAACCAGGTAGACTTCTCACAGAATTCTACGGAGACAACAGAACACACTGAAACTACACACACATATAGTTTCTGTATCATTGAATATCTTCACGAAGTTTTTTATCAAAATATAAGTCAGAGTGATCACCCGAACAGGTCAAATTTGCAGAAAAGCAGTATGCCATTTTTTTTATTAACTAAGCTGTGATACTCAAAATAATCTAAGTCCTACAAGTTATACTTAGAGATTTCACTACTGACTGCACGGAGGCATACCAGCTGTACGGTATCTACCTAAACTATTTAGCAAAAAGACAAACCTCCGTTGTACATAATATTTACACCGACACGTTTGCAAAATCCGCATTCTAGGCGTCAAATTGCTTAGTTACTTTAGATCTTCCTATGAATCTCCGTCCGCCGACTTGATTCATTCCAAGCGCAGTGGAATTGTCTATATGGATCATATGCAAAATAACTGCAGCTGCGTTGTCTTGTCTGCGTCGCAGCTGCGCCGTACCGGCGGCGTATATTTTAACATTTTGTTCATTTCACATCGGATCGCTTAGGGATCCGCCATCCATTTCTCAATGTTTATTCCCGCCACTCACCGAGTCCATTACGTCACTTTAGTTTTATCCATACAATCGCTCTCCCAATCCGTGAATCCATTCGAACCTCCACATTAAATTCCATTACGCACGAACTTTTGCAAGCGCACGAAATGTCACGTACGTACGAAACAAACTTTTCAAAACAACAATGTATTGTATATGGGTGATGGGGTTTGCTGCTGGAGCAAAAAACAGCAAAAGGTCATTGCTCAGTCCACCATGGAGGCTGAGTACATGGCCTCTTGCTCTGTTGTAAAAGAATTAATTTGGGTCCGGTCCTTGCTTGGTGAACTTGGTCATCTTAAGAGTGGTGTCCAGAAAGTGTTTTGTGATAATCAAGTTGCCATTACAATTTCTGCGAATCTTAAACATCACTTTAAAGCAAAACATATAGACATTAGACTTAGCTTCGTTAGGGAGAAGGTAGGAAACAAGATAATCGGTTTAGAATACAGACCATATAGTGAAATGGTAGCAGATATGATGACCAAACTTCTAACTTCCCTTAAACTATTTTTTTGTAAGGAGAAGTGTGGTCTTAAATTGAAGAGTGACTAAAAAATAAGGGGAATGTAGAAATTAAAGGTTCTTTTAGTATTTTCTAGGTTTTGTAAAAGATAAAATGTAGAAAAGAAGCAGAGGCAATCTTCCTCTAACTCCTCACTTCAGCTCCCACACTTGTCGCAGTCACTGAAAGGTGGAGAGGGAGCTAGAGCCATGGTTGCCTATGCTATCTAGAGGGAGAGAGGCAGTAGTTTGGTATATTTACTAAAAGGTTACTTGACGGACCCAAGGATTTGATCCTGGTACTTGCCGTCCGTCAAAGTCACCGGTAGCCGGTAGCTTTATCCTATTAGTTTAGGACCAGTGCTAAGTGATGTATGGTTTGATAAACATATAAATGTTAATGTTTAAATTACTAGATTTATAGAGTATTTTCTAGGTCTAAATATATCAGTATAAAAAGGAAAAGAAAAGGGCCGACAGCCTGCCTCCACCTCCTCTCTCTAGCCACCATACTTGTTGTAGTCACTGAAGGATAGAGAGAGTGGGTGAACCATGGCTGCCTTAGTTCAGCATGCGGTTTTTTTTAGTAGGTTACTAAAAAGATACTTGACGGACCCAGGATTTGATCCTGGTACCTGCCTTTCGTCAAGTTGGCCGGTAGCGGTCAACTTTATCCTATTAGTTTAGGACCAATGCTAACTACATAGGGTTTGATAGATATTCAATTAGTTAGGAGTGAACTAATTCATTTAACTGGAACTATATACGACATCCATATATACAGTTTTGTAAAGTACGAAGTACGGTACGGTTTCGAAACAGATACCGCGCATTTTTGTTTCGACAGCTAAACAAATATCGCGCAAGTATTTATAACGGCTGAGATTTCATTTTGGTTCTTATCAAACGGCACACACCATCGCCGAGATCCCGGACTGGTCACTTTGGTTTCTTTTGTGACATGGCATGACCTAGCGCCACGTGGAGAGATCACATTTGGTCGAATTATGAGGAACCTACGGACGAGTAAAAAGAGGGCACACGTCCACGTAATAGCCTTGTTGTACATTAGTCGTACAAAAAGTACAGCGGCAGTAGTACTTTTTGGTACGATACAGTAATATGATTAGTCCATAATTCAGTAGATAGGAGTTATTAGAGAGAATCAGGACTTAGTGGTTTTGACATACAGTCACCTCTCCCCTTCAGGGTTTGTATAAAATATGCATCTTTGCCACCCCATAACTTATCGGCTGGTTGGTTGTTTTCAATGATTCTATTTGCTACAGACTCAGGGGAGTCTACGTTGCACACGGGTGCAGGCAAACTACCAATTTGCCTTCTTGGGCAGCAGTGGCTGTGGCTTGAAGTGGGTTAGTTAAAAACTATCTAGAGGCTTCTTAGATTCTATAGCCCAATGGAGGACACAGAATTGCAGGTTATGGGCCCACCCACTAGGGTGCCCACCTTCAATGGATCTAGGTTCTTATATTGGGATGATGGGGGCTTTTGCGAAAAACGATACTGGGGTATCATCAGTGGGAAAGTGAAACGTCCACCTTCGGGAACTCCACCAGGATTTATAATAGTAAGGTTTTTTGCAGCAGCGACTGCTTCAGCGGAGGAGGCAGATGATGGGGACAGCAGTGTGTCCAAAAAGGGGAAAGGGAAAGAGACACCCGTCACTCCTATTGCCACAACACTGGGAGCGGAGCCCGTGAAGACTGTGGAGAATGATACTCAAATATAGGAAGACGTAAACATGGCTGCCAAGAACTTCATTCTAAGGCACCTCACTCAAGCTTTGGCCACCTCTCACCTTCACATTTACAAGGTCGGGGAGTTCTGGTTAAGTTTGGTGGAGATCTATAGAGCTGGTACTATTAAGGAGCTTGAGTTGGCTGAGGAAAAGCTAGCGAGTTACACTTACAAAAGAGGAAAGATGTTATATTATTGTAATGATCTTTCTTGTTTGTATATGCAGATGGAAAGTGTCGGGTGGACAAGTACAATGAAGATGAAAGTTGATACTCTCATCATGAAGTTACCAAACGAGTACGAGAACATAGTGTACCAAGTACAGGAAATGACTGATAGTACATGGAAGTGGAATACAGTGGTCCAGATGATTCTTGTGCACGAAAACACCATGGAGATTAGGAGAGGAGGAAAGAGCATTCAAGCTCTAGCTCCAAGAAGGGATCGATGGGGGAAGGACCCGAAGAAACCGTACAAAGGGGAAAGATATCAACTTGGAGGACAGAGGTCCCCAAAAAGCCTTTGTCATTTTTGCAAAAAGCTGGGACACTTCATCGCGGATTGTGTCAATCTGTCGGAGCTAAGGCTCCAAGAGAACCGTGGAGGGGGTTCTTCCTGAGGGAAGAAAAAAGCACTTGTGGACACAAAAGTGACAAGAGAAACCAAGGACGAGTCCTCTGAGGAGGATGGGAAGCTTCTCCTTGACGAGAGTCTAGAGGAGAAGGAGATCCCTCGAAGACAGAAGTGTGCCGTTGGAGCAATTCGGGAAGCTCCACAGGGAGGATGGATCATAGACTCAATTACATCCATGCATGTGTATTGTGATAAACAACTCTTCACTAAGCTAAGAAAGATCCCTACTGTAGAGATAAAGTATGGGGATGGGAGAGTGGTTACCAAATGTCTAGGGGGGTCAGTAGATATGAAAGTCTTAGTGGAGTGTAAGACTTTTATACTCAAATTCTAAAATGTACTCTACACTCCTCAGCTGAGTAAAAATCTTGTCTCTACGTCTGTGTGAGATGACAAAGAGTTTGATACCTTCACTAGAAAGGGAGTCTTTACAGCTAAGTATGGGGAAGAAGTTTACTTTACGGCAGATAAGGGTATCCAAGGAATATTTAGGCTTAACTTGAGTAATGAAAAGAAGAATGCTTACTATGTTGGTGTTCCTAAATTGATGATTTGGCATAAGCGGTTGGGGCATGTGCATTTTGATAGGTTGAAGGAAATGAAAAAGCTTGGGGTAGTAGAAGGCATTCAGTTTGGGGATAATGAAATGATGGATGATTGAGTGGTTGCAATTTTGTGTCCTCCATTTGGACCAAGAATGAGAAAGCCTCTAGGTAGTTTTTGACTAACCCACTTTCAACGAAGGCAACTGCTATCCTAGCACATAAATAGATAACTTGACTGCACCCCTGTGCAGTCTAGACTCCCCTGAGTCCACAGCAAAAAGAATCACTGAAAACGCCTTACCAGGCGATTAATTATCAAGTGGCAAAAATGCCAATATATATACAAGCTTGTGAGGAGAGAGGCGGCTACCTCCTCAATTCTCTAAGTTCTAAACCCCTCTCACAACCCCTATCTACTAATGTACGAACGAATCAGAAGACTGTTCAGTACATACAAGTACTATGCTCGATGTACTTTCTGTACGGCTGGTCTACAATAAGGCCATGGAGGGGATATCTGTCTCCTTTGGACTTGCCCTTATGCTCCCCGCGATTCCCGCTTCCCAATGATATCTTGCCACGTGTTGACAGGTCATGTTACATCCACAAACCGCCAAGACGGCCATACCGGGATCCCACCGATGGTGCGGGCCGTTGGATCCTAAACCGGCTTTTAATGTTCGCCGTGAAAAATAGCAAATGTCCGGTACATTTGTTTCGTGCGTACTAAAACCAAACCAGTCTCTATGTCTTTAATTTGGTATTCCGTTAATCGGATTAATGTTATAGCTAATGTTTAAATAGCTATCGAACCCTATGTATCCTAACGGACTACTACGACAGACTGGTAAGGGTTGACGGCTACGCCTCGCCCTACCGGTCGCAGGTTCGAGTCCTGCTGGACTCAACCTTTTTAGTTGAGAGTGACTTAGGTCACTCTCAAGCCCTGCTTATGGAGCTAAGGCAACCATGGCTCCACCACCCTCTCTTTCCTTCAGTGACTACAACAAGTATGGGGGTCAGAGAGAGAAGGTGGAGGCAAGCTACCTCTGCCATTCTTTTCTTACTTAGTTTAATTAAGACCTAGAAAATACCTCCCCTAAATCTAGTGATTTCAACAATGGTTTTGCTCAAGGTAAGGCTCACAAACTTCCTTTTCCCAAAGCCGCCACATATAGAGGTGAGAAAGTACTACATTTGGTCCACACAGAAATCTGGGGACCTGCAAAAGTACCTTCAGTTGGATTAAAAATGTTTATGTTGAAGATAACCAATGAATGGTCTTGAGACTCTAGAGTCTACTTCCTAAAAACAAAGCCTGGAACATCAACTTACTTCAAAGAATATAAAGCCTGGAGTGAGAAGTTGCATGGAACCCCCATTAAGAGAATAAAAAGTGATAATGGGGGGGAATATATCTCTAACCTGTTTGAGGAATACTTGAGAGATGAGGGAGTTCAGCACCAGAAAACCGTATCGTATAACCCGAAACAAAATAGGGTAGTTGAGAGGTTGAACCGAACACTAGGAGATAGTGCATGAAGTATGTTGGTCGACAAGAAAATAGAAAAGAGATTTTGGGCAGAAGCCATGAACTGTGCCAACTACATTAAAAATAGAGTCCTTACCTCAGCTGTAAAGGGAATGACACCTTATGAGAGATTGGTTCGAAGGAAACCAGATATCTCTCACCATAAAGTATTTGGTAGCTAAGTTTACAGTCTTGACACGGGTAGGAAATATTGGAAACTAGATGCTAAGGGAAAACCTGGACACTTTGTAGGATATTATGAGGATGTTAAGGGATATAGAGTCTATGACTTAGCAAAGAGAGATATCATTCTGGTCAAACACCTAGTTGTCATAGATGAAGGGAAGTCATTTGACCCCTTTAAATATAGCAAGAAGATAAGATTCAGATTTGAGTCTAAAGGTGAGGAGGACACTGTCCTTCCTGAAACGGACATGAAAGAAACATGGGATTGCAGATTTAGAGGAGATCTAAGATACAGGAGACCCACCGGAAACCTCACATATTCCTATGAACTTCGAGAAGACAGAAGAGGAAGAATTGGAACCGGCTTGCATGGATAGGGGAGCTGATGAGACAGTAAGGAGAAATCCAAGACTTCCCTCCATCCAAGCTTCAGAGTTTGAGGGAGGGAGAAGGAGCAGCAAAAAGATTCAAGAAAAACAGGTCGCTCACAAGGTAACTAAGCTATCTCACCAAGATGAGCCTCAGTCATACATGGAGGCATTAAACAGTCTTGAGAAAAACAGATGGGTTAAAGCTATGAATGATGAGATTGCCTCTATCATGGAAGTAAATACTTGGGAACTAGCGAATTGTCCTCCGGACAGAAAACCGATTGGGTGTAAATGGGTGTTTAAACTAAAACTGAACCCAAATAATACCACAGATAAATATAAGGCTCGGTTGGCAACGAATGGGTTCACCCAAAAGAAGGGGATTGATTATGAGGAGACTTTTACTCCAGTTGTTCAGTTCTCATCAGTAAGGATTCTCCTCAGTCTAGCAATAGCGGAAGACATGGAAATACACCAGATGGATATTAAGAATGCCTTTCTAAATGGTGAGTTAGAGGAAGAAATTTTTATGAGGCAACCAGAGGGATTTGTGGAGGAATGAGAAGAAAGCAAAGACTGCAGGCTCATAAAGTCCTTATATTGACTAAAGCAGGCACCCCGACAGTGGAATAAGAAACTAGATGAGTTTCTCACCAGTTTGAGATATATTTGGATCAGCTCTGACCATTCCATCTATATGTTTGAAGATGAGAATGGTGTCATTTTTATTGCAATTTAGTGGATGATTTGCTTGTGTTGAGTAAATCTTTGGAAAAGATCAATAAGTTAAAGAAAGATCTTAGAAGCAGATTTGATATGAAAGATTTAGGGGAGGCAAGATATATTTTGGGGATCCAAATGGAGAGAGATAGGGGGGAAACGATTATCAGACTTACTCAAAAAGAAGCAATATGTAATATGCTTGAGAAATTCCAAATGGAAAAGGCAAACAATTGTACCACTCCCATGGACTTGAAGAAAGTAAGTGATGGGAGTGTAGAAAAAGGAGTGACAATCTTAGATGATTAGATGAGTCCAAAGGAGAGAGAGTTTATAAAGTCTATCCCTTATAGACAGGTCGTAGGAAGTTTGATTTTTTTTATCAACTGTACAAGGATGGACATAGCGCAACTGTAGGAGTCCTCGGTAAGGGTCTTAACGATCCTAGGAAAAGAGATTGGGAGGCAGCCAAGAGAGTCATAAGATATATGGTAGGAACCAGAGAGTTATGGTTGAATTTGGGAGGGGAGCACACTGATATCACTACTTGGAGTGATGCCAGTTATGGGGGATGCACTTATGAGAAGAAGCACTTTGGGGTATGTGTTCTATGTGGGGGAAGTTGCTTGTTGTTCGAGAAGCAAGTAACAAAAGGTAGTTGCTCAGTCAACTATGGAGGTTGAGTACATGGCCTCTTGTTCTGCAATGAAAGAGTTAATGTGGGTGAAATCCTTGTTGCAAGAACTAGGGTATATGAAGGAGGGAGTGCATGAAGTATTTTGTGATAATCAAGCTGCCATTGCAATCGCAGCTAATCCAAAACATCGTTTCAAGGCTAAGCATATGGACATAAGATTGAGATTTGTGAGAGAAAAAGTTGAGGGTAAAATTGTGAATCTTGTATATAGATATGATGAGGAAATGGTGGCTGATATAATGACAAAACCATTGCCTTCTCTCAAATTAAAATATTGCAGAGAAAAATGTGGACTAAAATTGAAGTTAAAGTTAGACTAAAAAGTTAGGGGAGTGTTGAAATTACTAGATTTATTGAGTATTTTCTAGGTCTAAATATATCAGTATAAAAAGGAAAAGAAAAAGGTGGACAGCCTGCCTCCACCTCCTTTCTCTAGCTAGCATACTTGTTGTAGTCACTGAAGGATAGAGAGAGTGGTTGAACCATGGCTGCCTTAGTTTAGCAGGCAGTTGTTTTTAGTAGGTTACTAAAAAGATACTTGATGGACCTAGGATTTGATTCTGGTACCTGTCGTTCGTTAAGTTGGCCGGTAGCGGTCAGCTCTATCCTATTATTCTAGGACCAATGCTAACTGCATAAGGTTTGTGTAACAGTAATAGTGGATCAAACTTGTTCATAAATGGGTATTTAAGTGTTACGAAAATAGAGTTTTGAATTTGATAGACGTTCGCAAAAGAATCGCACGATTTGGGGGTGAATTTTAAAAGATATAGTGATTGGTGTATTTAGGCGACAGCGCGAGGTCAAAATAACGATTGGGTGTTCATTGTTACGGGTTTAGGGTCAAACTATCAGCGGAATTTAAGGCGTACGTTTATCAAGTACTAAACGAAATCAATATTTTGTTTTGTACGCACAATTCGTTTTGAACAATTTTTAGTACGAAACGTCACTTCCAGTTTATGGAAATTCGTAAGAACTTTCGCTTGTGAAATTTGCAACGCACGTTCGTGCGAACTCGCGTTTCGTTTGTCGCGCATTTTTGCACGTAAATGTTACGTAGTGAAACGTAGCGTTTGATTGGTTACAAATGCTACGTAGTTAGTAAGAGATTTCGCACGTTTTTGCATTGGTCAGTCTGAGTCCTTGCTGATCAATGATTGGCCCAGAGGGTTGACTCTAGCTTGGCGAGTCCAGGGCGATGATGGATAAATAGTGAATTCTAAGAGGAGAGTAAACATCTTTTCCTCTGGAAAATTTTGTGGAAACTTGACTGATCTTGGTCCTGAGCGATTAAAACCAAATTGGAGCAATAACATTTTTGCACTAAAATCTCTTACAAACTAAGTAGTATTTTAGAAGTTAAGAGATAGAATTATTAAGATTTGAGAGTAGTGGAAAACACTTTAAAAACAATGGTTGAGCCACGAGGGCAAGAGACCAAGCTAATGTTATGTGGACAAAAGCATCTTCTAATTTAAAGTTTATCCTTGTGTGAGTGCTTTTAAATGTGGATGTGTATTTTCCAATGTTTGGAATGTGTGGTTGAAATTGGTTGTAGTAATGGGATTTTTTGAGAGGTAGGAGATCCAATTATATATGGTATCAAAGCTTTGGTTAGAAACGAAGGAGAAGTTTGCTCACCCGAAAATCGACTGCCGTGATCGGTGAGGGTGCTCTAGCCTGTATCAGTGGAACCACAATGTGAAGTGGTAGGGAATTAGAGTGAAACTAAGTGACCACACTGCCAGCGGCCACTGGTTAGATGTGGGGCGTGCTTAGGTCCTAAGGACTCAGGCGGGGTGGGCAGTGTAGCCATCGCTGAAGCTCACTCCAATTACTTATAGGCCAAACAAATTTGCCTTCTCCTAGCAATGATTCATGTGTAGAGGGAGGGCTTGAAGCCAAGAAGGTGTTGAAATTGGAAATCTTTACTCACTAGATAGAGCTGTGAGGAGGAATTAAGGACTTAAAATATTTTGGGAAATTAAAACCTGTAATACTTACCTCAAATAGTGTTACAGTAATAAAAGACTAAGAGAGTGTACTGTACGGCCAGTTAGACACGCGTCGGCAAGAAAAGGGTGTTGTAGGTTTCACGAAGTAGGGCCGATGACCAGTTACACGTGTCGGGAGAATAACAAGCGGATTGACGAAATCGGACGAACGAAACACAAACTGCATATCTGGAAAAGTATAGTACGGCCAACCAAGAAGGGTCGTTGATTGACATCGATTTAACAGACGCGATTCTGAATGAACCACAAATGACGAAGCACACTTGGACGGTATCAAGTGCTTCGTACTACACGACAACAGTCAGCCGAATGCTATGGACCAGTGCTGACTAAGCGTGACGAACATTTAATGTACGGTCTTCTATTTGTAAATATCTGGAAACCAGGATTTGTAGTTTAGCTAATTTAAAATTGTGTCGCACTATTCAGATTTAGAGAAATGGCAAAATTAGGTTTTGGAAACACTCTTAGAATAGTAAGTACAGTTTTAATACTTTGTCGTAGCATAGGACAGTAATGTAGTACTGTCACATAAATTAGTGTGACCAGTAGATACCCACTGTGAGTATATAACTTAGGACTTAGACAAATTTTGATTATCCAAGTCTTGGGATATTAATCAACTAAGGCAGTTTTTGTGAATCTGCAGTGTGAATATCTTATGGTTGACTAGATCAATTGAGTTGAATCTTTGAGGAGTGATTCTACACTGTGTTCACAATTGTTATGCAGAATTTGGGTGTGCATAGATCATTGAGTTGCATTCTCTTGCATCTTGAAGTTGGCTGTTGATTAGGGTGCTTGATAACTTCTGTTTTAGATGTCTACTTCCACTACTACTGCTGCTGGCTCTCCTCCTGCTAATGTGGTTGTAGAACAACAGGTTATGGGCCTTTCATCAAGAAATCCCATATTCAATGGCCAAAAGTATGCATACTGGGCAGCAATGGTTGAATACACATTTGAAATTGCTCTTTTGTTGGGGGTCTTCGATGGTACTTTAGATGAAAAAGAACTGAGCTAGGCGAAGAAAAACTCATTGGCGCGAAACAATCTGATTCTGTGCATCTCAAAGAATTTGGTTATGTCTCGGCTCAAAGTGAAGAAAGCAAAAGAAATTTCGGAATCACTAAAAACTGCTTTTGAGAAATCTAATGTCCAGGAAAAACTTCTGGTGGCTGGACACAAATTTGGGACTATAAATACTCCGAGGGGAGTATGGTGGAATATTGTGATAACTTTTGTGCTCTTATTGATGCACATTCGTCAGCGAGTGTCTCATTTCCTGAGTTCTAGCAGGCTGCTTTACTTGTTAGAGGACTCCCTAGTAATATGAAAGAAGTGTCTGTCCAGCTGAAAACTCATGATAAGTCTAGCTGGACATTTCAACTAGTATACAATCTGATCTTAGAAGAGGAAGCAACTACTAAAATACTTCAGGGAGAGAGAAAGGTAGAAGCTTTGAACACAGATTTTGACAGAAAAACTTTACTTAATCAGAACAAAAATCATGATAGGAATCAGAATTAGAATCAGTATAACAATAAGCCAAATAGAAAGTCTACTACTTGCTTTTACTGCTCTGAAAAGGGACATGGATAGAGGTACTGTTCGAAGCTGAAAAAGGCAAATGAAACAGGATTATATCGTCCAGGCTGGCAACATAGTCCATATCATAAGGGCTTTTCTGGGAACTCTTCTCGGGGAACTGCTCTCTTCTCAGGTTCTGCAATTGAAGAGGATGATCCATTGTCTTATACTCAAGGTGAAGAAGCAGAATTATTTGCAATGGCCGCAGCTATGGAAGGTCAAAAAGATACAAGATGGATCATGGATACCGGAGCTTCGGCACACATGTGTTGGAACAAGTCTTGTTTTTCCAACCTCAAGGCGACAACTCCTATGAACATCTACTATGTTGAAATTTAAGTATTTTCTAGGTCTAGAGATTGTAAAATTAAAAAGCAAAAAGGGGACACTAACAACCTACCTCTAACTCTTCACTCAAGTCCCCACACTTGTCGCAGTCACTGAAGACTTGAAGAGGAGTTAGATCCATGGCTGCCTACGCTGTCCAAAGTGGACAGGCAATTCTTAATAGAGTTATCTAAAAGCTGTGACGGACCCAGGATTTGATCTTGGTACCTGCCGTCCGTCAAACTAGCCGTTTGCTTTAACCAACAAGTCTAAATACAGTGCTAGAGTACAATAGGTTTGACAGATATTTATATTCGTACACGTAGACTAGTTCGTCTAACGGGAATAGATACGTAATGCATAGATACAGTTTTGTATAGTACGGAGTACGATTTAATGTATTTTATGAAACGGATACCGCGCATTTGTTTCGAACGCGAAACAAATATCGTACGTATATTTTCAACGGCTACAATTGTATCCGGTTTGATCGGACGGCCACGATAGGCGCCGCGATCACGGATTATGTACTTTTGGCGTTTTTCAATCAACACCATGTCATGTGACACATGGCGCGACAATGTTGAAATGTGGCGACTCCGGAGATTGCGGTAACTAATCCGGCTATGACACGTGTCGACATTTTGGCCATGTTGTACAATGGCCGTACATAAAGTACACTGGCACATGTACTTTTCTGTACAACACACTAATTTGATTGGTGCCGTACTTCAATAGATCGAGTTTAAGAGAGAGAATAGGACTTATAAAATTTTGGGTAAGTAGCTGCCTCTCCCAGAGAGCACCTTTTATAAATGGCAAACTTTGGCCAGCCATAATTATTAATTTAATTGACCATTTTCAGTGATTCTTTTTGCTGCAGACTCAGGGGAGTCCACGCTTCACAGGGGTGTAGTCGGTCAGAGGTTTTGTCTGCCAGGGTGGCTGCATTTCTAAGGGAAAGTCAAAGTGGGTGAATGTGTCCAAATCTCATATTCAAACTTTGCATTCTGTGGTGGAACTGAGCACACAGAAAGTGTTATTTCACAGGGGTGAATCTATATTGGGGTTCTGACTGTCAAGGGGTTGGTCATTTGGGTTTATATCAAGTTTGGAGTCGGCACTATCTAGATTAGCTTCTTTGGATCTGCCTACTCTGAGGGCCAATGGAGGTCTCACAGTTTCAGGTTATGGGCCCACCATCTAGGGTGCCTATGTTTGATGGAACAAGCTTCACTTATTGGGCGTTTACAATGGAGGGATTGCTTTTCGAGAAGCACTTATGGGGAATTGTTGCGGGACAAGTGAGATGTCCACCACCTGGCTTTGGAGGAGCTTACTATGGAGAATCATCTGAGGCTGCCCAGAATATCATCCGGAGTTCAGATGCAACGGAAGGTGAAGGGAAAAACCTTTCCGTGGATGGGGAAATAGGGGAGAAGGAAAAATGGACACCTATGGTGAGGGGAGCTAGGCTCTCAGCTATGGTACCACATGTAGGGATTAAAACTGAAGAAAATGACAGAAAAATATGGGAATACAAAATCACTATAGCAAAACATCTCATGCTTAGATATGTGTCTAAGTCGATAGCTATCACTCTTTTAAGTCTAACCAAGTCTTCAGCGATATGGGAAGCACTAAGTCAGATTTATAAGAGTGAGACTATTCAAACGCAGCAAATAGTAAAACAGGAAATAAAGGCCTATGTTTATAAAGGCGGTAGCATGATAGAGTTTTGCAATGATATTGCTGCATTATATGTTGAGCTAGGTAGTGCGGGATATGTAGAATCTGAGGAGAGTAAGATTAATACACTACTTATGAAACTCCCAGATGAGTACGAAAACATCATTTGTCGTAGGCAGGCACTTGATTGTTCCTCATGGACTTGGAGCTTTACCATGGGGATAATTCTTGTGAGGGAAAGCACTTTGGAGCTTCGTAGGGGAAGTGACAGGGTGAATGCATTTACAGCTGGTGGTGATTGGCGGAAGCGTGATGAGAGGAATGGCGGTGATTAGCGTAAGCGTGATGAGAGGAACGGTGGTGGCGAGCGGAAGCGTGATGAGATGAAGAAAGACAAAGGTAAACCTTATCGGAACTTTGGTGGAAAAAAAGGGAGTGGAAAAGACACGGGAGCTTTGAAAAAGGGGGTTTGCTTCTTTTGTAGGGAATCGGGTCATTATAGGGAGGAATGCCCTTGTTTGGAAAAACTTAGAAGTTGGAATGTGGATGAGGAGGAAGAAAGGGAAGAGGAGAATGAGGATGAAGATATTTTAGAGCTTCTCCGGATTAGTAGTATGGGGAAGAGAGAAAAGCACACAGAAATTCCACGAAAGCAACACTGTGCTTTTGGAGGTATAAGGGAAGTAAAGAGAGAGGAGATACTTGAGGGAGTTCAAAATATTGAGGATTGTTTCATAGATATTTTGGAAACAAAAAACTGGTCGGAAAGGGAGACTTCAACGGATTCCGAGGAAAGGGGAGGATTAATTCTAGAGGGGTTTTTAAAGGATAGGGGAGAAGAGAAATATTTGACTAAAGGTTTAGGGGAGAAAAAATATTTATTGGGAATTAAAATAGAAAGTGATAGTGGAAAGAATTCCATAGGAGAGAGTGAGGGAAGTTCAGAAAATGGGGTAATTATCATGGATAAAAATATGAGTACGAAAGATGTAGATCTTAGGAGGAACTTAGTGGGGACTAGTGTTTTTTGGGAATATTTGGGGGTGGATGGATTTGACATCACTACTTGGTGTGATGTCGCTTGTGAAAATGTGCCTGTAAAAGGGTTATCATCCGGGTATGTGTTGCAGGTTGGGGATGGGGTTGACTGTTGGAAATGCAAAAGGGAAAGTAGATTCTGGTTGGATGAAAAGGGGAGAAAGTGGATAAAATCTTTGATCGGATTTATGAAAAGTGGCATGCAAAATAAAATGTATGATCAACAAGATGAAATTATTTTTGGTCATCTAATACACTTTCTTAAATATAAAAGTATTCGCTTGAAGCTTCATGAAGGAAAAATGAAAAATGAAAGGAACATATATATATATATATATATATATATATATATATATATATATATATATATATATATATATATATATATATATATATATATATATGTATTTGTTGTATTTGATGGGAGTTAAAAGTAAGTAGACTAGAAAATAAGGGCAGTGTTGAAATTTAAGTATTTTCTAAGTCTAGAGATTGTAAAATAAAAAAGCAAAAAGGGGACACTAACAACCTACCTCTAACTCTTCACTCAAGTCCCCACACTTGTCGTAGTCACTAAAGACTTGAAGAGGAGTTAGATCCATGGCTGCCTAGGCTATCCAAAGTGGACAGGCAATTCTTAATAGAGTTATCCAAAAGCTGTGACGGACCCAGGATTTGATCCTGGTACCTGCCGTCCGTCAAACTAGCCGTTCGCTTTAACCAAAAAGTCTAAATACAGTGCTAGAGTACAATAGGTTTGACAGATATTTATATTCGTACACGTAGACTAGTTCGTCTAACAGGAATAGATACGTAATGCATAGATACAGTTTTGTATAGTACTGAGTACGATTTAATGTATTTTATGAAACAGATACCGCGCATTTGTTTCGAACGCGAAACAAATATCGTACGTATATTTTCAACGGCTACAATTGTATCCGGTTTGATCAGACGGCCACGATAGGCGCCGCGATCACGGATTATGTACTTTTGGCGTTTTTCAGTCATCACCATGTCATGTGACACATGGCGCGACAATGTTGGAATGCGGCGACTCCGGAGATTGCACTAACTAATCCGGCTATGACACGTGTCGACATTTTGGCCATGTTGTACAATGGCCGTACATAAAGTACACCGGCACATGTACTTTTCTGTACGACACATTAATTTGATTGGTGCCGTACTTCAGTAGATAGAGTTTTAAAGAGGGAATAGGACTTAGAAAATTTTGGGTAAGTAGCTGCCTCTCCCAGAGAGCACCTTTTATAAATGGCAAACTTTGGCCAGCCATAATTATTAATTTAATTGACCATTTTCAGTGATTCTTTTTGCTGCAGACTTAGGGGAGTCCAGGCTACACATGGGTGTAGTCGGTCAGAGGTTTTGTCTGCCAGGGTGGCTGCATTTCTAAGGGAAAGTCAAAGTGGGTGAATGTGTCCAAATCTCATATTCTAACTTTGCATTCTGTGGTGGAACTGAGCACACAGAAAGTGTTATTTCACGAGGTGAATCTATATTGGGCTTCTGACTGTCAAGGGGTTGGTCATTTGGGTTTATATCAAGTTTGGAGTCGGCACTATCTAGATTAGCTTCTTAGGATCTGCCTACTCTGAGGGCCAATGGAGGTCTCAGAGTTTCATACTATGCCTGCGGCATGAGTGTGCACACTTCAGCACAAGGTGATGTATTGTTAATGGTAGTTGTGGGGGGAAGTCTGTAAAACATACACAGAGTGATCTTAACTTATCCTTTTTAAGCCTAATTTGGTGAGGAACTCATCTAATTTTAGGTTCCATTGTCTAGGGGCATGTTTCAGCCCATACAAGGATTTCATCAGTTTGCATACTAGTTTTTCTTTTCCTTTTTCTACATATATCTCTGGTTGCTGCATATAGATAGTTTTTTCCAGCTCTCCATGAAGGAAAGTTGTTTTTACATCCATTTGATGCACTTCCATATTTCCAATTGCTGGTCAACTTAAAAGAATCCTGACATTAGGAAACCTTACCACTGGAGAGAATGTCTCCTCAAAGTCGATTCCGTCTTTTTAATTGTAACCTTTGGCCACCAGTCTGGCCTTGTATCTTTCAATGGTGCCATCCAGGTTCAACTTTAGTTTGAATACCCATTTGCTGCCGATGGCTTTCCGGTCGAAAGGGAGATCAACCAGCTCCCATGTTTGAGCTTGCATGATAGACTTTATTTCGTCCTTTGCCGCCTCTATCTAGTGATTTCTTTCAGGTGAGGAGAAGGCTTCCCGGATAGTCTGAGGTTCTCCCGAGTTAGTAGAATAAGCAAAGTGGGAACTTGATTGAAAGCAGCTGCTAGATCTCCTTCCTCTCGGAAATTCTGAGGCGGAGACCGAAGGATGTCTCGCATTCTTAGTTGGTCTGGTCACCCGTTTTGTTTGGTCCTGGAGCTGCTTAGTTTGCTCCATCTGAGTTGTTAGAGGCACTTGACTATTAGAAGAAAGTTGTTCTGCAATCTGGGGTTGAATAGCAGGAAAATATAAAGTCTTTAGAGTGTGAAGTATAACATATTCCTGTGATTTTTATGCTGCCTGGGTTTCTTTCAATGTAAAAAAATCTGCGGATTCATTTTCATCTTGCAAAATTACAATTCTAGCTACTACTATCTTTTTCTTATCTAAAACAGATACTCTATATCCCTTTGAATGTTCATCATACCCTAGTAGAATACCTGGCAAACCTTTCGGTTCCAATTTCCAAGTATTCGGTGAAGTGTCCAAAATAAAGCATTTACTTCCGAATACTATGAAATGACTAACATTTGGTTTTCTACCGGTCCATATCTCAAAAGGTGTAGCGCTAATTGACCTAGAACCTATTCTATTTTTAATGTAAACTGCACAATTGAGGGCCTCAGCCCATAATTTCATATCAACATTTTTGTCAGCTAACATAGATCTACCACTTTCTCCAATAGTCATATTCAGTCTTTCTGAGACGTCATTTTGCTTTGGTATGTAAGGGACCGTGAGCTGGCGACTGATACCCTCATCCAGAAGAAATTTGTCAAACTCTTTTGATATGTACTCTCCTCCATTGTCCGATCTGAGCTCCAAAATTGGAGCATTGTGCAGTTTTTCTGCCCAAGCCTTGTAGTGTTTCAAGTAGCCGAACACTTCGCTCTTTTCGTTCAGGAAATACACCTTCGTGAACCTAGAGAAATCATCTGTAGATGTCACCATAAACCTGACCCCCCAGCAGTGGGCACCAGAGCTAGTCCCAAAACATCAGAATGTATAAGCTGCAAAACTTTCGTAGACCGATGTTCTGACACTTGTGAGAAAGGTAACTTGTGAATCTTTCCTAGTGAGCAGCCATCACATGTTTTAACTGGCTGATTAGTAAGAGAAACACCTTCTATTTTACCAAAATTAACCATTTTCTACAAGCTGTCATAGTGAACATGACCTAGTCTTTTATGCCACAATTCATTTTTCGAAATCAACACTGAGTACAGAACATCGTTTTCTTTTGTTTTAGCCATATCCATACGATACATTTTGCTTGCATCTCTAGTTCTTGTGATTGCCACCTTCCCCAGCTTGCTTACAACCTGCGTACCACCCTTAAGGCTGACCTCAAATTCTTTGCTCTCAACTAGAGAAGTAGAAAATAGATTCTTTTTGAAATCAGCTACATATAAGACATTGTGAAGAATCCTTTCAACAGACTTCCCTCCTATGTCTACCAGCAAAGACACATCACCCTGAGCAGAGGTCTGAACACTCATGCTACAGGTAAAGTAGATTTTCCTTGCAGGTGTGGACTTGAGATTAGTAAAGAGTCCTTTGTTCCATCACATGTGGGCCGATGCCGCAGTATCCATGATCTAACCGACGTCTTTTGAGCCTTCCATTGCTGCCGCCATTGGAAATAACTCTGCATCATCCTGCTCATTGAAAGTTATAGACTCATCCTCCTGATCTACAGATGATGAAAACAAGGATTTGTTTTGCAGCTGATAACTAGAAAAGCTCTGATTAAACTGACATTGCTGCCAACCTGGCCTATACAAACTTGTTCCATTCGCCTTTTTGAGCTTAAGACAGTACCTATAGCCATGACCTTTTTTTGAACAATAAAAACAAGTAGTGAAAGATCTACTATTCTGCCCTTGATCAAACTGTTTAAACTGACCTTGGTTTTGGTTAAACTGATTCCTTTGTTGATTAAACTGATTTTTTCGCGGGTTAAACTGTCATTTTCTGTCATAGTCTGTGTTAAAAGCCTATACTTGCTTTTCTCCATTAAGCATCTTAGACGTAGACTCTTCCTCTAAGATAATATTGATAGCCAGTTGAAGTGTCCAGCTAGACTTATCATGCTTTTTCAATTCAGCAGATGCATCTTTCATACCGCTTGGAAGACCTCTAATAATCAGAGCAGCTTGCTGAAACTCGGAAAACTCCCACCAGCACAAGCATAAGAGTCAATGAGAGCTCGAAAGTTATCTGTATACTCGGCCATTGTTCCCCCCTAGTATTTGTAGTGCCAGAATTTTCTTGCCAACAGAAGTTCTTCTTGAACATTCGCTTTTTCATAAAAAGCCTTCAGCGATTTCCAGATGTCAATCGCTTTCTTCATCTTGATTCTCGACATAACCATATTCTCCGAGAGACACAATTTGAGAGTGTTCCGAGACAGCGAATTCTTTTTCGCCCAAGTCAGATCGGCTTCATCAAGTGATCCATCCAAAATTTTCAATAAGCATGCAGTTTCAAAATAAGACTCAACCATATCCGCCAAGTAAGCATACCGCTGGCCATTAAAGACTTGAATTCTTGGAGGCAGGCCCATAACCTGTTGTTCCATGATAACTGGTGCTGGTGGTGTTGCGGCAATAGTTGTAGAAGTAGACATACTTAACCAGAAGCTAACAAGAAATCCTATCAAACACTGATCTTTGTCACACTGTAAAAACTGACTCACAGGTCAAATTTACTCAGAATTCAGCATACAAGATAATCGCCAAACACACTATAAACTCCCAAAGTTACACACAAATTGACTCATTTAACCATATGATATAAGACCTGCAAGTTTCCCAAAAACTGCCTTGTAAATTCCCAATATCCCAAAACTGAATACAAAATAATTCTAAGTCCTAAAACTTTATACAGTGAGCGAGTATCTACTGCTCACTGACCAATCAGATGACTACACCTGGAATAGTGGTACTGTATTGTAGTACGACAAGGTACGCTAATGTACTTCCACAACCTAATTGTAACTAGCCTATAAACTACACACAGAAACACTATTTCATAATACACTACGCTACAGATAAATGTTTCGTCAGGTTTTCCTAATCTGGAGCCGTACTCATAATGTTGCATGCTGTGTCAACAAATGTATAAAATGTCCAACCTGCTGTTGGAAACTAGTACGAATATCTGAACTGCTTATGGTACATCTCGTCACCTGTGGTCCCCACTCAAATCTTAATCGTCAGTCTGATAGAAATCAATGTCCAATGTTTGCTCTTCACAATTGTGTTCCCATATGTCCGGTTCATTTTCCGTCTGCTCAATTTGCCGAAGTTACTCGTTCGATAGGCGCCATGTTTCCGGGACCATTCCGTATTTCCTGCGTTTGTCTGCAATGCCGACGCATGTCTTATAAGACCGTACAGAATACTCTTAGTGAAATACTTTACTGTCACACTATTCAAGGTAAGTATTATATCTAACATTCCCAAAATATTCTAAGTGTTATTTCTCCCTTCACAACTCTATCTACTGAAGATAAAGCTTTTAAAAACAACAAACCAAACCTTTTCAGATTATATAGATGAGTTTGTTCAAGTGTTCATAGATGATATTCTAATTTACAGTGAATCTAAAGAACAACATGTAACTCATATAAGGAAAGTTTTGGAAAGGTTAACGGAAAGAAAGTTTTATGGAAAATTGTCAAAATCCAGCTTTCTTAAAAGTGAACAATTATTTTTGGGACATATAGGTAGTGGGGAAAGTGTTAAAACAGTTCTATCAAAAATTATTACAATACAAAATTGGAAGCAACCCACTAATGTCATAGAAGTTAGATCATTTTTGGGATTGGCCACTTATTACAGGAAATTTATCAGGAACTTCAGTATGATCGCTGCACCATTGACGGATTTACTTCTGGAGAAGGAGACGTTTGTGTGGGGAGCCGATCAAGAGAGAGCTTTCGAGGAACTAAAAGGGAATTTGACCTCTACCCCTAGACTGGTGTATCCTGATCCTGCTGGGGAATTTGAAGTTCTGATCACTACTGATGCATCTGATAAAGGTCTTTGTACAATCATAAGTCAAAAAGTCAGAAAACATTTTTATTCTATTGCTTTTGAGTCCAGGAAATTCAATGATGCTGAAAAGAACTATCCAGCACAGGAAAAAGAATTACTCGCAATAGTTCATGCATTGGTGAAATGGCGTTGTTATTTGCATAATAAAGAATTTACAATTTACTGTGATAATAAAGCACTCTTGGCATAGTTTAGAGATCAAGTGATGCACAGATTATGACTGGCAGACAGGTTAGATGGATGCAAAAATTGGCATAATTCACATTTAATGTCAAGCATATTCATGGAAAGACAAATGTAGTAGCAGATCCTTTAAGTAGATGTTTTGAAATAAATGTGGTGGTTCAAGATAAATTGTTTTTAGATGGTGTTAAAAATGGTTATGATAAAGATCACTATTTTGTTTTGATTTGCAATAATATTTCGAAGGGAATTCTGACCTATTGAATGAGAAGCATGTCCAAAACTTTAGAATAGAAGATGGTTTACTGTATTTGCGAAAAAGGGATAGATTATATATTCATGAAATGGGAGACTTAAGAAAACAACTTTTACAAGAAGCCCATGAGCATTTAGGACATCTAGGTCGAGATAAAACTCTCAGTCGGTTGCAGAGTAGATTGTTTTGGCCTGGGATGGCAAAAGAGGTTTTGAAACACGTGGAGAGTTGTGTCCCTTGCCAACAGAGTAAACCTAGTAAACAGAAACGTAAAGGTTTCTTAAAACCTTTGGATATCTTGAAAAGACCATGGGAATTTGTCAGTATACATTTTATTGTCAGGTTACCAACTACATCTAGAAGAAATGATAGTATCATGGTCGTAGTCGATAGGTTCAATAAAATGGCAATCTTTATCCCTTGCAAAATATACTCATTCAGTGGTAGATATTGCAAAGTTATATTTTGACAGCGTGGTCAGACATCATGGAGTTCCCTTGTTTATAGTCAGTGATAAGGATTCTAAATTTACGTCTACATTTTGGAAAGAATTGCATCAAAATTTAGGCACTGAATTAAAAAAAAGAACCTCTTATCATCCTCATACAGATGGACAAACAGAAAGGATGAACCGTACGCTATAAGAAATGTTTAGGACTGTTTGCAGTGGGGTTCAGAACACATGGGAATCTAAACTGCCATTAATACAATTTGCATAAAATTCATGTAAACATGCTAGTAAAAGATTCTCACCGTTTGAAGTTACATACGGATACCAACCGAGAGAAGCATTGGACTTAATAACACGGGTTACTTAAGAGAATAGGGGTTCTAGAACAGAATTTTGGGAATACATTCAAACGGTTTGGAAAACAGCCCAGTATGCATTAGTGGAGGCACAACGAATGCAAAAACTAAATGCTAACCGCAAACGGGGTGATTGGGTGTTAAGCACAAGTGACAAGGTTTGGCTTTCAACAACTCATTACAGGTGCAAGATCGAGGGACAATCGGATCTTATAGGGAAATTTTCTCCTAAGTAGATCGGACCCTTTATGGTAATCGAGATGATATTGTCAGTTGTTGCCAAATTGGACTTTCCTCCAACAAAAATTCATCCAGTGATACACATCAGCCAGTTGAAACTAGCAAATCTTCGACCAATTGAAGGAGAATTAGAATTAGATCCCTTAATAATTATAGAACATAAGGTTCACAGATGGGTAATAGATTGGGTTGGTCAACGGTTTAAGGTTGGCAATACTATATTCTACAAGTGCATTATCTAGGAAGGCAAGAAGATGATTTAACTTTAGAAGATAAAAATTCTGAGTTTTTACAAAGGTATTGGAAGGATAATAATATAAAAGCCCCGTCTTGCGAATGAAATGTGTTTTAACTGAGGTCTTTTAAATATAAAGAGGGGATGATGTAACAGTAATAGTGGATCAAACTTGTTCGTAAATGGGCATTTAAGTGTTAGGAAAATAGAGTTTTGAATTTGATAGACATCCGTGAAAGAATTGCACGATTTGGGGTTGTATTTTAAAAGATATAGTGATTGGTGTAATTAGGCGACAGCGCGAGGTTAAAAAGAACAATTGGGTGTTCATTGTTGCGGGTTAAGGGTCAAACTATCCGCGGAATTTAAGGCGTACGTTTATAAAGTACTAAACGAAATCAATATTTCGTTTGGTACGCACGATGGTTCGTTTCGTACAATTTTTAGTACGAAACGTCACTTTCAATTTATGGAATTTCGTAGGAAGTTTCGCGTGCGAAATTTGCAAGGCACGTTCGTGCGAAGTCGCGTTTCGTTTGGCGCGCACTTTTGCACGTAAATGATACGTAGTGAAATATAGCGTTTGATTGGTTAGAAATGCTACGTAGTTAGTAAGAGATTTCGCACGTTTTTGCATTGGTCAGTTTGAGTCCTTGCTGATCAATGATTGGCCCAGGTAAAACCTGTTCAACAGAGCGTTGACTCTAGCATGGTGAGTCCAGGGCGATTATGGATAAATAGTGATGTCTAAGAGGAGAGTAAACATCTTTTCCTTTGGAAAAGTTTGTGGAAATTTTGACTGATATTGGTCTTGAGCGATTAAAACCAAATTGGAGCATTGGCATTTTGGCATTGAAATCTCTTACAAAATAAGTAGTGTTTTAGTAGTTAAGAGATAGAATAATTAAGAGAGGAGAGTAGAGGAAAATATTTTAATAAGAAGGGTTGAGCCATGAGGGCAAGAGACCAAGCATAAGTTATGTGGACAGAAGCTTCTTATAATTTAAAGTTTATCCTTATGAAAGTGCTTTCCAATGTAGATGTGTATTTTCCAATGTGTGGAATGTGTGGTTGAAATTGATTGAAGTAATGGTATTTTCTGAGAGGTTAGAAATCCTATAACATATGATATCATAGCTTGGTTAGAAACCAAGAAGAAGTTTGCTCACTCGCATATCGACTGTCGTGACCGGTGAGGGTGCTCTAACGTGTGTCGATAGAACCACAATGCGACGTGGTAAGGGATTGGAGGGAAACTGAGTGATCACACTGCCAGCGGCCGCTGGTTATATGTGGGGCGTGCTCACGTCCTAAAGACTAAGGCAGGGTGGGCATTGTAGCCACCGCTAAAACTCACTCCAATTACCTAGAGGCCAAACAAACTTGCCTTCTCCTTTCAATGATTCATGTGTAGAGGGAGGGCTTGAAGCCATGAAGGGTGAGGATGTGAGGACTAGAGAACAAAAGATCCCGATGTACATGGAAATGGGAAATTTGTTAATGGTGTGAAACTCTCAGACCTCCATAAGTCCTCAGATTGGACAGCTTCCAAGAAGCCTCTAGGATAACCCTGACCCCTTTGTGTTTCAACAAAAACAACTGCCACCCTGACAGATAATAACTCTGACCACTTCACCCCTGTGGAGGTAAGACTCCCCTGAGTCGATAGCAAAAAGAATTTCTGAATTTGCTCCCCTAAGCAGTAAGTTATGGAGGGTCAAAGTTGACCTTTTGTACAGAAGCTCTCTGGGAGAGAAGGTCCTATCTCCAAATTTTTCTAAGTCCTATCTCTCTCACAAACTCTATCTACTGATGTACAAAGCCAATCAAATTACAGTTCCGTACACAAAAGTACAGCTGTCGGTGTAGTTTTTGTACGGACACTGTACGACATGGCCTTAATGTCGATACTGGTATGTCCGGATTCGCTCCCTTAATCCTCGGAGATGCCGTGATCCAATGTCATTCCGCCACGTGTCATATGATGCGGCGATGACCACAAACGGCTGAAATCCTCTTCCGCGATCTCGGCGTTAATTCAGGTCGTCCGATTAAATTCACATTTAATCGTAGCCGTAATAAATACATGCGCGATATTCGTTTCATTAAAGAAATAAATGCGCGGTATTGGTTTCTTATCCGTACCGTAATCCGTACTTTTACATTACTGGATCTATGTATCCCGTAAACAGTTACAGTTAAATGAATTATCCTACCTGATAATGTTTAATTAATTATCAAACCATATAGTACGTAACACTAGTTATAGACTTAACGGCTAAGGCTACCGACTACCGGCTGTCTGCCGGCCGGTAGGTACTAGGATCAAATCTTGTGGCCGGCACTTACCTTTTAGTGAATAAGCCCCTAACTTATATATATTTCCCGTAAACCTCTGGATAGCCTGGGTAGCCATGGCTCTAACTCCCTCTCCAATTTCTCAGTGACTGCGACAAGTTTGAGAGTTGGAGAGAGAAGTTAGCGGTAGACTGCCTCGGCTTCTTTCTGTATTTCTATTTAGACCTAGAAAATACTTAAAATGGACCATTAATTTCTACAGTATGTACATGGTGCGCGAGTGAAGATTTGAATTGAAATTTGTCGGTGTGAAGATTTTTTAAAGATTTTAAATATCTGGTCAAAACCCACGTGGTGCCACTCAATGTATAACACGTGGATTACAGACTGTTCGTGATGGAACATCGACTCAGGGTAACATTCCATTAGACGATACGTGAGGTTCGCTACTGGACGCCGAATGTTTTCGTACAGCGCCGTACAGAGCCGTACTATTTTTTTTTTGTCAGACAAAACATCGTTACTGGAAAGCTATCGGGATGCTCTAATGATGTAGGCGTAATTGCTGACTGTTCTGTATTTTACTTTTTGAGATCCCGAAAGAGTTGCTTCCCATTGGTCGTGTACCATAGGTACACATGAAAAATCAAAATAATATCCACTTTGAAAAAGCGATCACAGGCCTACATGTCGTACATGTTGTGTGCCGCCTGCCACGCCGGATACAAGTCAACAAAAAGTATCATCGCACGCTACGTTTGGCATTCACCGACCTTCAAAGTTTGGTGCGTCTTTTTTCCATTCCGTTTCAAAATTTCGATTTCCATTTTCAAAATTAAATTCTGGCTGCAAACTTTTTGTACAAATCATTAACCACCTCCGCTGGAACAGATATTATCATTCAGATTTTACGTTTGTAAAATATTTTTAGATTTTCAAAATGTGAACACTAACTATGTGGCACCAATCATAATTTCGAAAGGTTTTTCACTGGCCCGACACAATGGAGCGGGCTTCTAGTAAACGATCTCCGTAGATTTATCCGTACATTTATTGAGACGGCCTAATGGAATGTTACCCTCAATTAACCCGACCCGTAGAGTTGGCCGTACGATTACAGAAACGACTGATGGAACTTGACCCTAATTGTCGGCAATTAAGATCTTTACCCTAAAACAGTTACACGTACAAAATGTTCCAAATCGTTACGCCGTCGCGTGATTATGCATCCGCACGTGATGGAAATTTTCACGCAGTTAAATGTTAACCCTTTACCGAGAATCGTGTAACGTCACATCTTTTTTGTCACACGTTTTATGATTTCACATTCACATGCGAGTGCGACTGTATTAACCTTTGTTTTGTAATTTCTTACTTATTAAAGTACAAAATGGTACAAAATTGAGCGATCCGTAAGCCACACTACTTAAAACAACATTATATTACAGTTATTCACCCTAATATGAAAGTACCTCAAGTGGGCACCGAATTGGCGTTATAAACGGTAATAGCGATTCACGATGAACTGTACCCTTCACGCGTTCCATGTAAGATATATTTGCGTTCTATGCATAGTTCAAAAGTAGGCGTTTGTATTGTAGGCCTCTTATAGGCGCCTTTATCGTAAGTTGTGTTATGGGGCTTTTCATGTGATCTTCTTAGATCGTTACTTTGATCAGCGACCGTCCGATCGCCCGAATCTGACGGTTTAAACAAAATATACCTAAAAACTCACAAAAAATTATTTTTTTGTCCGAATGTTTTTCAAAATATAGACATGACGTTTAATTCTCTATCGATCGATGTACAACTCACCCCTGTTACTATTTTTTTCATTTTGGGACCAATACATTATGGGTCTTAAGGTCATATTGTATGTTTTGCGTACAGTAGGCATATTGTATGGGCCTACTTTCACCTACTTTTGAACTATGGTTCTATGTAAACGATTATGCGATCCATGTATCATTTACGCGATGTTAGGATGCAGTTCTACGCATTCACGTGTTAAATATGCAGTTTACGCGTTCCATCTTCTGTTTTCAGCAGTTGCTGTTCCTGTTGAGATGGAGCTCATGAACGGTAGGTACTCCTCGATTCGCATTCGTTGACCATTATGGTAGCATGTATTTATTATATCTAAAAAGTGAAACCCATAGTTCAAAAGTAGGCGTTTTTTGGTAGGCCTTTAAGTTGTGTTACGGGCTTTCCACGTGATTTACTTTCATCATCGACCGTCCGATCGTCCGAATCTGACGATAGTCTTATTGTAAGTTGTGTTATGGGCTTTTCATGTGATCTTCTTAGATCGTTACTTTCATCAACGACCGTCAGATCGTCTGAATCTGACGGTTTAAATAAAAAGTTGCTCAAAACTCACAGAAAAATATTTTTTTGTCCGATTTTTTTTTCAAATTAAGACATGACGTTTAATTCTCTATCGATCCATGTGCAACTCAACCCTGTTACTATTTTATTTCATTTTGCGGCCAATACAATATGGGTCTTAAGGCCATATTGTATGTTTTGCATACAATGGCATATTGTACGGGCGTACGGTCACCTACTTTTGAACTATGCTGAAAACTACACCGTGAATCGTTATTAGTATTTGTGTTTTTTTCGTCTCTATAAACATCTTTTCTCCGTACACGAATGCCAGTTTTAAGATCTGACGGCTGCGATTAAAATTTGAGATTCTCAGCTTCCATTGACGGTCTCAAATTGAAAATCGGACATGAGTGTACGGAGAAAAGATGTTTTAAGTGGCGAAAAAATTATTTACTAAAATAGCGATACACGGTGTACTGTACAGTCGCCAACACATGAGACAAGACTCTTCCGTTGTCTGTCACATCTGCTGAATCGCAGCCGTCAATTTCAGATAGACTGTTACATTCGGATTTGAATTTTTAGGCAGATACCTTTTCGCCACGTGGAACAGGAGATTCATTCATGCGTACGATACTATGAGCCGCACGGAAAGTATTGCCACGTGGCATAACATTAACCGCCACCTGTCAGAAGCCATTACAGTAGTTTCTTTTGCGAGTTTCTATCTTTACCTCAAATCCTCATGCAAACCCTAAAAATAACCCTAACAAAAAACCTGAAACAAACCCTAGCAAAAGCCTGAAGCAACTTGTAAAAACCAGGAACGGCCTATCTGAATCCAATTTTGCTGCCACGTGGCAGAATCACGCGAGAGTTACATTCAGCTCCATCGTATTTCCTTTCTCCGCCTGCCACGTTACATCCGGTCACGTCTGGTGATCACGAGGTCGTCATGTATTGTCGTGGTGATCACATCTTTTGTTAACACGTGTCATCATCCTGGTCGGAGAACTTGGTGCCAAAACTACGACAACACACTTTGTCGTTTTTTGACCTCATTCCTGCAAACTCCAGAATCCTTCCTCTCCCTCTCCCTCTTCCATATATCCGAATTTGCCACGTGTCACTCTACCTGAGTGCATTCATCCTCTCTGGGCACAAATTTTCGCCGCTTTTTTTGTCGTTTTCCGATGCTTTTGTCGTTATCCAATGCCACAATGACGCGTGGCACGATTTTGAGCACAGTAACAATGCCTAGTTCTCATTTGTCCTATTCCTGCCGTACAACTTTGTCTCCTAGTGCAGGTTCCATGTTGGTGAAACCTTCTCATAATGCCCTCTGTTTCACAAAAAACCCTAAAATCTTGCCAACATCTTGTCGTTTTCCTAATTTGTCTCTTTCTCCTGAAAACGTACTTCATAGCGGTTCTGCAAAGAATCCACAAACCCTAAATTTGAATTTGATGCCTTCCGAAACCTTAATTTCTGACCCCTTTTGTAGCCAATCGCTAAAATCACAAACCCTAAAATTACAAACCCTAAAATTACAGACCCTAAAAATTACAATGTTATCTTCCTCAAATTATAAAAACCTAACTTGCAAAACCCTTATTAATAAAGACCTGATTAGAAAACCTCTAAGTTTGACTAAAACCCTAAATAAAAGAACGCAATTTTTTTCTTCAAAGCCCTATTTTTTTTGCCCCCCTCCCTCTTCTTCCCTTCTGGAAACCTCCTTTTCCTCCATGGATTCCACTAACGACAAAAATTCCTTCGAAAAAGATAATAAAGAGGAAAAAGACAAAAACAAAGAAGAAGACGAATTTTACGAATGGCCAATTCCTCAAAGGCACGAAAGGACAAAGTTGGAGCTTTCTAAATTAGGGCTAGAGTCCAAAAAGGGAGACAGTATTGCGGTTTTAGAGGAGGAGAATGGGGGAGAGAGAGAGGATAGAAGAAGGAATGGAGAAAGGGAGGGAGAGAGGGAGGGAGGGAGGAGAAGTAGAACGGGAGAGAGGGAAGAGAGAGGGTTGGAGGAGACTGTACGGATGGTGGAGACAGCCATGCTGGCAGCCATGGCTGGACTTGCCTTCTTTATAACCACTTTGCTCCGATTGGAGGTGAGAAATTAGGGTTCGAAAGGGGTTTAAAAGCGGTTTAAAGAGGATTTCAGAGGGAATTTAAGGAGGATGTAGAGAGGTCTGGATTGGAAGTATTGATGGGGTCTAGTGCAGGTGTAGTTGGAGTTTAATCGAGGTTTAGTCGGGGTCTTAACAGGGTTTAATCGGGTTTTAAAAGTGGTTAAGAAGCACATCGCTGGACTTGCCTTCGTTCGATTGGGGGTGAAAAATTAGGGTTGAAAGGGGTCTAAAAGGGGTTTAGTTGGTGAATTAATAGGATTTGAAAGGTATTTAATTTGGGTTTAATTTGGGTTCAAAGGTAAAATCAAAAGAGGAACTCAGAGGGTTTAAAAGAGGGATTCAAAGGGGAGGAGAGCGAGGGAGAGGAGGCAAAAAGGGGTCTAGGGAGGGTTATAAAAGAAGTTCAGGAGTATAAAGGATGGAAAGAGAGGTAAAAGTCAATGGAAAGGGGGCCCTTAAAGTTTTTTTTCATAAGGATTTTCGATTTGGTTTGTTTTCTCCTCTATCCCTCGTCCTCTCTCTCTCTCTCCCACTCTCGTTCTCTCACTTAGTCTCACTCCCTCTCTCTCACATTCTCTCTCTCATTTCATTCTCTCTCCTTCTAACTCTCTCACTCTCACTTTCTCGCTCTCATTCTCTCTCTCTCTCTCTCTCTCTCTCTCTCTCTCTCTCTCTCTCTTTCATTCTCTCCCTCTCATTCTCCCTCTCTCCCTCATTCGCTCACCCTCACTCTCATTCTCCCATTTCTGATTTCAGTTTTTCTCTTTTCTGTTTTTTTCTGTTTCCCGTTTTTCCTGTTTTTTGTCGTTTTTTCTAATAAGTTTTATGGATTAATTTATTTATCTTCGTTTTTTCTACCGTTTTTAACGATTTTTCCGTTTTTTCCAGTCCCACCTGTCGAGCTTCTTCCCTCTCCCAATAGTGATGTCCTCCGTAAGATGGGGGGTTCCCGCTGGACGGAAAACCATGGTACTCCCTCTCCCTCCTCTCTCTCTCCCTCTCCCAACTTTTTTCCTCTCCCTCTCTCTCTCCCTCCCTCTCTCTCCCTCTCTCTTTCTCCCTCCCCCACTCTTTCTCCCTCTCTCCCTCTCTCTGACTTTCTGACGCTTAGTCCATTTCCCACTCCCTTCTCCTCTTCCTCTCCGTCTCCTCCCTCTCACTCTCTACTGCTCCCTTTCTGCAAACCCCGACTCTGACTCCCTGTTCTTGTCTTTCTCACCCCCTCCCTCGTTGTCTCAGTCCCTCTCTTCCTTTTCCGCTTCGTCTATCTCTGTCTCTCCTCCTCCCTCTCTCTCTTTCTCCCTCCACCCCTAAGAGCCGGCGTGTGTGCAGGTAGCCACGGCTCTCCTGCTGTTTGTTCTCTCCGGACCCCTAAAAGCCATTTCCTATCTTGTAAGTTCTTTTTTTGTTTTTTATATATCATTTTCCGATTACAACAAAATAATTCCTTCCAACATCCAAATCCAGATCTACATTCCCAAAATTCTATCACAAATCAACTAAAAATTAAAGCCAAAAGGTCACACTAATAATATATCCTCGCTCAAATAATTCCTACCTCATTATAACAAATCTAGATTTCAATAATATTTTTTTTTCTTTTCATAAACTATCAAATCCCAAAATTTCCCATAAAAATTCATATACAAAATAGTATTTTCCAAAAATTCTAATAATGTCACATTTCGCAAAAATTTCCAACAACTCAAAATCTACATTACAACTCCAATTTTCAACAATCATCGATCCACAAAATTTGGATCTCTCCACCACATGTCACAACTCCACCTTCCGGATCTCTCTCCCCCAAACGTCGAATCTCCATCTTCCACATCTCTCCATCAAACGAATATGTATTTTCCAAAAATAAAATATCATTTCTCATAATTAATCATTTTCATTGAGGGTAGACATTTCGGCCTGTCACTAAGTTAACCCTTGGGGCGATGCAAGATTATACTCGGCACATACCAACACTATGATAAGGCCGATCTCATGGGTACACAGATGTTGTTTTTAGAAAGCTTTAGTCCTCTTTATGCCTCAGTTGTGAGAGAGAGCTGTTCAGGACTTAAGCTATTTTTGGTTGAGTTCGGTTCAGTACTTACCGAAATTAGTGTGACAGTGAAGTTGGGAGTTCACGGTTCATTCACACTTGGGACACGTGTCGTCACTTGGGAGAATGCGTGAGTATGTCCTCCGTGGACGTACGGAAATTCGGCAGGACCACTGGACTTCGTGAAGTCAATTCTACGGTGCCAAATCCTCTAATCGGACCGCTGACAGTCGCCGCCAACAAATAGTGACGAGGCGTGACTAGATCATTATCACTTTACGTTGTCTGAACTTCGGTGTAAATATTTGTGATAGAATGTTAGATGTACGGCTGGAATGCCTCCGTACAGCTTAGTGTAGTTTCGGTGTATAAAAGTAGGACTTAGTGAATTTGATTTTTAGGAACAAATGATATGAAAACTGTACATTCAGTTTTATGTAATTTCATTTCTACATATCTCACAGATTTGTGAGCGGAATTGATTGAAATTTTTTGTGTGTGTTCCTTTGTATGTTATCTACATTGTGGCAAATTTGCAGAACGTTTGGAGCGTTTTTCTGAAAGTAATAGTCTGTCAAAGTTGCTGTTCAGCCATCGGTATTTGTGGAAGCTTCCTCTCTTGATTTGTTCTACGATGACTACTGCTGCATCTTCTTCATCTTCAGTACCAGCACTTGTCTCAGAACAACAGGTCACGGGCCCGCCTTCACGAATTCCGGTCTTTGATGGACGTGAATATCTGTATTGGGCAGATTTGGTTAAGTCTTACTTCAAGCAAGTGAAACTTATTGATGTGTTAAATGGATCATTGGCAGAATCTGATGCCACCTTTGATCAGAAAAATGACCAGGCTTTGCATTTAGTAAAGCTTATGATATCAAAAGAATTGCATATGACATATATTAATGTTGCAAAGGCATCAGATTTGTGGGATGCATTGAAATCTTCTTATGTTAAAGCTAGTGACCAGCATGAGATTATAACTGCTGGTCAAATCTATGAGTATAAGTACACAGGTGGTAGCATGGTGGAATACACTAATCGGTTTCGAATGTTACTGTCAGAAAATGCATGTTCTGGGGGGACTTTCTCCCCTTATCATCAGGCCATGATTCTCCTAAAGGGGCTTCCTAATGAATATAAAGGAGCCTCAGATGAAATGAAAAAATTGTCTAAACCTCTTTGGAATTTGCAAATAGCTATAGAGTTTATCTTGGCAGAAGAGGCTACTCAGACAGTTTTAGGATTTGGAAAACCAACTGTAGCATTTACGGCTCAGTTTCAGAGGGAAAATAGATATCAAGGGAATCAGTTTAATCCTCAGTTTGAGAAATGTGTTTATTGCTATACTGATGGTCACTCCTTCAGAGCTTGTCCTTTGTATATAAAAGCTCTTGAAACAGGTACCTTTCGGAAAGGATGGAGACACCGCGGACCTCCCATTTCCCAAAAACCTCCGAATAAAATTGTTGCTTTTTCAGCGGAGGATACGGAATTGGAGAAGAAAAAGACAGAGGAAACGACACCTGATGTGATCAGTTTTCCAAAAACTGATGACAAAGAGTTCTTTGCTCTCGCCAAACTCGACATGATGGAAGGAGAAAAGGACCTCGGATGGATAATGGATTCCGGCAGCTCTTCACACATGTGCTGGAACAAGTCTTGGTTTAAGGAGATGTCTTCTATTCCTTTACGTCAGATCTTTTATGCTTGTGGCTATGCTGTTGAATCAAATGCCAAAGGAAACATAGATCTCGATTGTGTGATAAATGGAAAGGTTGTTAAGAGAACTTTGTATAATGTCTTGTATGTTCCAAAGTTCAAGAAAAATCTGTTTTCTACGTCTGTAGCTGAAAGCAAAGGCTTTGAGGTTCTCCAGAAAAATGGCAAGAAAATAGTGAGCAAGAATGGAAGAGTAGCTCTAGTAGGAACTAGAGGCCCAAACTTTTTGTACCGCATGGACCTGGCTAATAAAATTGATTTTGCGTACTCCAGTGTCCTATGTGATAATGTTTTGTGGCATAAAAGGCTTGGTCATGTGCACCATGAGAGACTTACTAAGATGATAAACCATAATATGATAGAGGGAGTCAAGCTTGGTCAAAAAGAGTCCCATGTTTGTGATGGTTGTGCTCTCGGAAAGCTTCACAAGCTTCCTCTACCACAAGTTTCTGATCATCGAGCCACAGATCTCCTTGGTATTATTCACTCTGATGTCTTCGGCCCTTCCAAAGTTCCCTCTCTTGGTGGCAGCCGCTTCTTTGTCACCTTTACAGACGATTACTTTCAATATAGTCGCCTATACTTCATGAAGGAGAAGGGAGAAGTCTTCACTCACTTTAAGCACTACAAAATCTGGGCGGAGAAACTTCACGGCAAATCTATTCTTGCTTTGCGAACGGATAATGGTGGAGAGTATGTATCTCATGCATTTGCTGATTTTTTGAAAGAGAATGGCATCTCTCGTGAATTTACTGCTCCGTACACACCGGAACAAAATGGTGTTGCCGAGAGACTTAATCGAACTTTGACTGAATGTGCTCGATCTATGATGGCCGATAAAGGTGTGGATCCAAAGTTTTGGGGGGAAGCTTTTCATTGTGCTTCCTACATCAGAAATAGAGTGGAAACCCGGGCTGTTAGGGGTAAGACACCTTATGAAGTTTGGACAGGCAAAAAGCCAAATGTTAGTCATTTTAGAGTTTTTGGTAGCAAATGTTTTATCTTGGATAATCTTCCTAATTGGAAGCTTAGTCCAAAATCTGTACCTGGCGTCTTCTTAGGCTATGATGATGAATCTGCAGGTTATAGAGTGTATAATCCTCAGAGAGGATGTCTTCAAACAGCCAGGAATATTCAGATTAAAGAAGAAAGTCAATCTGTTGACGTTTTTAGCATGGATGCAGCTGAAAGGAAAGAGAAAATACAAGAGTATATCATTCTTGAGCAGGTACCTTTTACTCCATCCTCTTCTACTTCTTCTACCTCTCTCCCAAATGCCTCTGGGCCGTCTAATACTCTTTCTGGAGCTGCTCCTTCTGTCGATGCTCCTCCGAATACACGCCTTGTGCGGCAATCTAAGGAACCAACCGTTCCCGCGTCAGATTTTCCGGGGGGAAGAAGGCAAAGTAGCCGCCTTCGAGGCGACCGAGTTGAGAGTGCTTTTTCTGCAAGCACAGGGGAGCCGCTTACTATTCATGAAGCTTTTTCCGTTCCTGAAAAGGATCATTGGATCTCGGCTGCAAATGAAGAGATAAAGTCAATTATGGAAGCCCAAACTTGGGAACTTGTGGAGCTCCCACCGAACAGGAAAGCTATCGGTTGTAAGTGGGTCTTCAAATTAAAATTGAATCCTGATAATACAATTGAGAGATATAAAGCAAGACTGGTTGCTAAGGGATTTAGCCAAAAGGAGGGAATTGACTATGAAGAGACCTTCTCTCCTGTGGTTCGCTTTCCTACTGTTAGAGTTTTGCTATCTCTTGCTGCAATAGAGGATATGGAATTGCATCAGATGGATGTTAAGACAGCTTTCTTGCATGGTGATTTGGAGGAAGTAATTTATATGAAGCAGCCAGAGATGTATGCAGAAAAAGGGAAAGAAAATCTGGTCTGTAAACTGTTGAAGTCCCTTTATGGTCTGAAACAGGCTCCGAGGCAATGGAACCTGAAATTAGATGAGTTTTTAACCAATCTTGGCTTTACCAGGATCAGTTCAGATCACTCAGTCTATGTAATGCAAGGTGATGATGGAGTGATTTATGTGGCAGTTTATGTAGATGATTTGCTACTGATTAGCAAATCCATCAATGAGATTAATAAAATAAAATCAGCTTTGAATTCCCGGTTTGAAATGAAAGACTTGGGTGAGGCTAAGTATATTCTAGGAATTCAAGTAGAAAGAGACAGGAAACAAAAAATTATTTATTTAACTCAAAAGGAAGCAATCAAGAACATGTTAGAAAAGTTTGGCATGTCGGACGCAAAGGGGAGTGCCACTCCTATGGAATTCAGGCAGAAACTGGAAGGCACGGAAACGGATGGTGGTGTTTTGGTTGATGGTTTCTTAGATTCAGGGGAGGCAGATTCTATGTCCTCCATATCTTACAGGCAGATTGTTGGAAGCCTCATTTATTTCATGAATTGTACTCTTCCCGACATCGCAGCGGCGGTTGGAGCCTTAAGCCGAAGCCTTCAGAATCCAAGGAAATCAGACTATGAGGCAGCAAAGAGAGTTCTTCGTTATCTAGCAGGAACTCAAAATCTTAGACTCTCTCTCAGTGGAGAGGAAGTCAAAATTCATACATGGAGCGATGCGAGCTACGGAGATATGCCGAGCCGACGCTCCACCACCGGATATATTTTGAAGATCGGAAGTGGAACTTGCTGCTGGAGCAGCAAACTTCATAAGGTAAGGGCTCAGTCTACCATGGAGGCTGAGTACATGGCTGCCAGCTCGGCAGTTAAAGAGTTACTTTGGGTAAAGTCTCTTCTCCAAGAGCTTCTCTTTATGCAATCTGGACCACATATAGTGTGGTGTGATAATCAGGCAGCAATCGCTATTGCATCTAATCCCAGTCATCACTTTAAGAGTAAGCACATTGATATCAAGCTACACTTTGTAAGAGAAAAGGTGATGGGAAAAGTCTTGAAGTTGAGTTATTTACCGGATGAGCAAATGGTGGCTGATATGATGACAAAACCCTTACCTGCTCCCAAATTGAAGTTCTGTAGAGAGGCATGTGGACTGAGTGACTAGCAGAGTCTAAAGCTTTAGGGGAGTGTTGTTTTTAGAAAGCTTTAGTCCTCTTTATGCCTCAGTTGTGAGAGAGAGCTGTTCAGGACTTAAGCTATTTTTGGTTGAGTTCGGTTCAGTACTTACCGAAATTAGTGTGACAGTGAAGTTGGGAGTTCACGGTTCATTCACACTTGGGACACGTGTCGTCACTTGGGAGAATGCCTGAGTATGTCCTCCGTGGACGTACGGAAATTCGGCAGGACCACTGGACTTCGTGAAGTCAATTCTACGGTGCCAAATCCTCTAATCGGACCGCTGACAGTCGCCGCCAACAAATAGTGAATTCACGTCCACTTGCCGAAATAATATCGTACAGCCGAAATCATTTTCGTACCGCAAGCGCGTCCCTTGTAATAAATGCGCTTGTCGCATTTTGTTTCGTACGCCATGCGTACATTTTCACACTTCGAAAATTTCAAATTGGATCGCTTCGCGATCCGCCGTCCATTTACATTGCGCATTCCGCGCCACTCAATTAGTCCTTCACGTACATTTAATTTTCTTCGTACATTTACTCCCCCAATCCGCAAATCTATTCGAACCTCCACACTACATCGCGTAAATGCGCACGCACGCGAACACGCGCACGCACGAAACGCTCCTTACGCACGAAACTAAGTTTTCAAAAACAACACTCCCCCGAAAAATTAGTTTCGTGCATCCATGGCGCCACGTCATCAGCTGTCACCAATGTTACCAGCTGTCACACCTGCTTTCAACTGCCTTCTCCATCTTAATCCGCCAAATTCCTCCAACAAAATTTTCCCACTTGTTCCACCAACGCTTCCGCTGCCTCCACATACCATCCAGATTTCATAATACATAATATATATATATTATCATTTTCCGATTACAACAAAATAATTCCTTCCAATATCTAAATCCAGATCTACATTCCCAAAATTCTATCACAAATCAACTAAAAATTAAAGCCAAAAGGTCACACTAATAATATATCCTCGCTCAAATAATTCCTACCTCATTATAACAAATCTAGATTTCAATAATAATTTTTTTTTTTTTTTTCATAAACTATCAAATCCCAAAATTTCCCATAAAAATTCATTTAACAAATAGTATTTTCCCAAAAATTCTAATAATGTCACATTTCCCAAAAATTTCCAACAACTCAAAATCTACATTACAAATCCAATTTTCAACAATCATCGATCCACAAAATTTGGATCTCTCCACCACATGTCACAACTCCACCTTCCGGATCTCTCTCCCCCAAACGTCGAATCTCCACCTTCCACATCTCTCCATCAAACGAATATGTATTTTCCAAAAATAAAATATCATTTCTCATAATTAATCATTTTCATTGAGGGTAGACATTTCGGCACTGTCACTAAGTTAACCCTTGGGGCGATGCAAGATTAAACTCGGCACATACCAACACTATGATAAGGCCGATCTCATGGGTACACAGACACCATTACTGCAATACAACCAGCAAGGACAATATTAACCCGCTACAATGCGTGTGACAAAAACCTACATCGACTTAACCTAACATATGATAGATGGGGTGTGGGCCCATAACCTGTTGTTCTTTGGTCTAAAATAGACCGCAGAAGCGACCCAAACTATCATGCAAGAAGCTAAGCAAAAATAGGTCGACGAACAATCATATGAAATGCATCCTCCATATGCGTACACAGACGCAACAAACAACATTTAGGGTTTCATGGAATAATCAACATAAATAAACCCTATGACAACATCTAAGGTTTGATGGAATAATCGACATAAACAAACCCTAGGACAAATGCATAAACAATGCATATCAAACATATATAAAACAACATAAAATAACATAAATAAATAATAACAAAAAGAGTCCAATCTCACATAAACATTAAATAAACAAAAGTATATCAATAAACATATTACTCAAATGCATGACCTAATCGGCAACCCTAAAAGTCTACATCTTCGGTCCCCACTTTACTAACCAGCATTGATGATTAATTTCTAACAAAGCTCATTCCTATATATACACTTGTGAGCTGTTAACAAATCACTAAGTGTCAAAATAACTAACGTAAATTACGTAACTGTCATTAAATCAAACTAATTGTAAGCGTACACCTGAAAGTCAAGCAATCGTAAGCGTACACTTGTCTGCAAACGCGACACATAAATTAAAGTGTCGAGACCCTGATTGACCACATAAAAATAAATATCACAATCAATTCTATTTTATTAATACACATAAGACAAGACAATGTTGTTTCAAATATTTTGAAGTACACACAATCTCATATAATCGTATGCTGAGTCATGCTGAGTCATGCTGAGTCATGCTGAGTCATGCTGAGTCACTCAGCGAAACTCCTTGATTTTCGTCAAAGAATCCGGGATGTCCAAAATATGATTCTTGTGATTTGACGTGATTTCGCTCCCCACTCATTTGAAAATAGCGGCGACCTTTGTCCGCCGTCCGTAGCTTTTTTTTTCGGCACCTTCGATGTCGCGCCACGTGGTCACAAAAATCCAAGTGAAATCTGCGCGTGTCGTTAAATATCCCACAACTGTCGCGAAGTGAATTCACGTCCACTTGCCGAAATAATATCGTACAGCCGAAATCATTTTCGTACCGCAAGCGCGTCCCTTGTAATAAATGCGCTTGTCGCATTTTGTTTCGTACGCCATGTCGAAAATTTCAAATCGGATCGCTTCGCGATCCGCCGTCCATTTACATTGCGCATTCCGCGCCACTCAATTAGTCCTTCACGTACATTTAATTTTCTTCGTACATTTACTCCCCCAATCCGCAAATCTATTCGAACCTCCACACTACATCGCGTAAATGCGCACGCACGCGACCACGCGCACGCACGAAACGCTCCGTACGCACGAAACTAAGTTTTCAAAAACAACACATCGGACCATTTACTGTAATCGAGATGATATTGTCAATTGCTGCCAAATTGGACTTTGCGCCTTCAACAAAATATCATCCAGTGATACACATCAACCAGATGAAACCAGCAAATCTTCGACCAACTGAAGGAGAATTGGAATTGGATCCCTCAATAATTATAGAACCTGAGGTTCACAAATGGGTAATAGATTGGGTTGGTCAACGGTTTAAGGTCGCCAATACTATATTCTGGCAAGTGCATTATCTAGGAAGGCCAGAAGATGAGTTAACTTTAGAAGATAAAAATTATGAGTTTTTACAAAGGTATTGGAGGGATAATAATATAAAAGTCCCGTCTTGAGAATGAAATGTGTTTTAACTGAGGTTAGTTAAATATAAGGAGGGGATGATGTAACAGTAATAGTGGATCAAACTTGTTCGTAAATGGGTATTTAAGTGTTACAAAAATAGAGTTTTGAATTTGATAGACGTCCGCAAAAGAATCGCACAATTTGGGGTTGTATTTTAAAAGATATAATGATTGGTACAGCGCGAGGTCAAAAAAACGATTGGGTGTTCATTGTTACGGGTTAAGGGTCAACTATCCGCGGAATTTAAGGCGTACGTTTATAAAACACTAAACGAAATCAATATTTCGTTTGGTACACACAATGGTTCGTTTCGTACAATTTTTAGTACGAAACGTCACTTCCAGTTTATGGAAATTCGTAGGAACTTTCGCTTGCGAAATTTGCCACGCACGTTCGTGCGAAGTCGCGTTTCGTTTGGCGCGCACTTTTGCACGTAAATGTTGTTGTTCTTTGGTCTAAAATAGACCGCAAAATCCACCCAAACTATCACCCTGAAAGCTAAGTAAAGCTCGGCCAATGAACAATCATATTGAAATATGCACCCTCCCAATGCGTACACAGACGCAACAAATAACAATTAGGGATCCGTGAAAAATCACAACTCACCCTAAGACAATGCGTACACAGACGCAACAAAATGCATACACAGATGCATTAAACAACAACTAGGGTTCCGTGAAAATCACAACTACCCTTAGGACAGATGCATAAACAATGCATAACAAACAAATATATAAATAACATATATAAATAACAATAAGAGAATGCATCACACATAAACAAAAGTATAATCAGATAACAAATGTATCATTTAAATGCATGACCTAATCGACAACCCTAAATTACTACATCTTTGGTCCTTACTTTTCTAACCAGCATTGATGATTTCTTCTTAACAAAGCTCATACCTATATATACACTTCTGAATCGTCAACAAACGTGTAAGTGTCAAAATAACCAACGTAACTTCCACTAAATCGTGTTAAACCATAATATCCTATTACGAAAAATAATCCTAACCGTAAATAACATAACTCTCATTATATCCAAACCATGATAACCTACTATTAAGAATTCACTAATCGTAAGCATACACCTAAAAGTCGACCAATCATAAGAGTACACTTGTCTGCAAGTACAACACTACATACACACAAATTAAATTGCCAAAACCCTAAATGATCACTTGAATAGAAACTGTAATAATCAATACTAAATTATTAATACACATAAGACAATAAAATGTTTCTTCAAATATTTACATTTCGGAACCGCAAAATCCGGCCACTTAGTGACAACTTGCTTAGTCACTTGTAGACAAAACCATGAGTGAACCGACATCGCATAGGTACAGTCCACTTCATAATACGTCATCATAAAAATGCGATCCCTTGAAAATGTTGGCGGATGCCGTCCGCCCTTCAAATGTACCACGAACCACTTGCCGAAATTAAGCCGTACCATCCAAATCTTTTCCGTACGGAAACTGCATACCTCTTCGTAAATTCCGCCGGTCAGATTCAAAGTATGTCCGTCAAAAAAAAATTATATGTACCAGCGGCGTCTTTTTTGTTGTTTTTGAAGATTTAGTTTCGTGCGTACATGAAATTTGGTGCGCACGCGACGTTTCGTGCGTATACATTTACGTGATATACTGTGGTGGTTCGAATGGATTTGTGGATTGGGGGGTAATTGTACGGATGAATTTAAAGTGACGTAAATGACAAATTAAGTGGCGCGGAATGCGTAATAGAAATGGACGGCGGATCGCGAAGCGATCCGACTTTGAAATATTCGAAGTGTTTGAAAATGTACGTTGGCCGTACGAAATATAATGCGTCAGACACATTAATGAAAAGGACGCCGCCGGTACGGCGTGTCATATTTGGATTGTTGTACTTTATTTGCGACAGGCGGCATTTGTCCCAAATGACGCGTACTTTTCATGTGACACGTCGCATTTCGTACAAATGACACGGTTACGGTACGGCTAGATTTGGATAACATGACGTCGCTTCATCAAGTGGATTTTGAGACCACGCGGCGCGACATCAAGGGTGTCGAGCAAGAGGTACGGACGGTGGATATAGGCCGCCGTTATTTTTCAAATAGTGGGGACGCGAAATCGCGTCATTCACCAAAATCATATTTTGGACGTCCCGGATTCTTTGACGAAAATCAAGGAGTTTCGCTGAGTGACTCAGCATGACTCAGCATGACTCAGCATACGATTCTGTGAGATTGTGTGTACTTCAAAATATTTGAAACAACATTGTTTTGTCTTATTTGTATTATTAAATTAGTGTTTATTATGACGTTTATATTTAAGTGGTTAATTAGGGTTTCGACAGTTTAATTTGTGTGTGAAAAATATCGTACTTGTAGACAAGTGTACGCTCACGATTGCTTGACTCTCAGGTGTACGCTTACGATTAGTTTGATTTAGTGACAGTTACATAATGTATGTTGGTTATTTTGACACTTAGTGATTCATTGACAGCTCACAAGTGTATATATAGGAATGAGCTTTGTTAGGAATTTAAAATAATCAATGCTGGTTAGTAAAGTGGGGACCGAAGATGTAGACTTTTAGGGTTGCCGATTAGGTCACGCACTTTGAATGATATAATGATTATACTTTGATTATACTCTTGTTTATGTGTGATGCATTTGTGTGTTATTATTTATTTATGTTTTTATATATGTTTGATATGCATTGTTTATGCATTTGTCCTAGGGTTTATTTATGTCGATTATTCCATCAAACCCTAAATGTTGTTGTATGTTAAATGGAGGATGCATTTCAAATGATTGTTCATTGGCCTAGCTTCGCTTAGCTTCTTGCATGATAGTTAAGGTTGCTTCTGCGGTCTATTTTAGACCAAAGAACAACAGGTTATGGGCCCACACCCCATCTATCCTATGTTAGGTTAAGTCGATGTAGGTTTTTGTCACACGCATTGTAGCGGGTTAATATTGTCCTTGCTGGTTGTATTGCAGTAATGGTGTCTGTGTACCCATGAGATCGGCCTTATCATAGTGTTGGTATGTGCCGAGTTTAATCTTGCATCGCCCCAAGGGTTAACTTAGTGACAGTGCCGAAATGTCTACCCTCAATGAAAATGATTAATTATGAGCAATGATATTTTATTTTTGGAAAATACATATTCGTTTGATGGAGAAATGTGGAAGGTGGAGATGCGACGTTTGGGGGAGAGAGATCCGAAAGGTGGAGTTGTGACATGTGGTGGAGAGATCCAAATTTTATGGATCGATGATTGTTTAAAATTGGATTTGTAATGTAGATTTTGAGTTGTTGGAAATTTTTGGGAAATGTGACATTATTAAAATTTTTGGGAAAATACTATTTGTTAAATGTATTTTTTTTTTAATGGGAAATTTTGGGATCAGATTATTAAATGAAAAAGAAAAAGGAAAAAAAAATGAAATCTAGATTTGATATGGTTGAGGTATAAATTGTGAGTTGGGTTATATTATTAGTGTGATCCTTTAGTTTTAATTTTAGTTGACTTGAGATAGAATTTTGGGAATATAGATCCGGATTTAGATATTGGAAGGAATTATTTTTGTTGTAATCGGGAAATGAAAAAATATATATATATATATTATGTATTATTAAATCTGGATGGTATATGGAGGCAGCGGAAGCGATGGTGAAACAAGTGGAAAGTTCTGTCGGAGGCATTTGGCGGATTCAGATGGAGGCATTTGGCAGATTCAGATGGAGGAGACATGAGGAGGTGACAGTGTGACAGCTGATGACGTGGCATAATGGATGCACAAAACTAAATTTTCGGGGGAGTGTTGTTTTTGAAGATTTAGTTTCGTGCGTACATGAAATTTGGTGCGCACGCGACGTTTCGTGCGTATACATTTACGTGATATACTGTGGTGGTTCGAATGGATTTGTGGATTGGGGGGTAATTGTACGGATGAATTTAAAGTGACGTAAATGACAAATTAAGTGGCGCGGAATGCGTAATAGAAATGGACGGCGGATCGCGAAGCGATCCGACTTTGAAATATTCGAAGTGTTTGAAAATGTACGTTGGCCGTACGAAATATAATGCGTCAGACACATTAATGAAAAGGACGCCGCCGGTACGGCGTGTCATATTTGGATTGTTGTACTTTATTTGCGACAGGCGGCATTTGTCCCAAATGACGCGTACTTTTCATGTGACACGTCGCATTTCGTACAAATGACACGGTTACGGTACGGCTAGATTTGGATAACATGACGTCGCTTCATCAAGTGGATTTTGAGACCACGCGGCGCGACATCAAGGGTGTCGAGCAAGAGGTACGGACGGTGGATATAGGCCGCCGTTATTTTTCAAATAGTGGGGACGCGAAATCGCGTCATTCACCAAAATCATATTTTGGACGTCCCGGATTCTTTGACGAAAATCAAGGAGTTTCGCTGAGTGACTCAGCATGACTCAGCATGACTCAGCATACGATTCTGTGAGATTGTGTGTACTTCAAAATATTTGAAACAACATTGTTTTGTCTTATTTGTATTATTAAATTAGTGTTTATTATGACGTTTATATTTAAGTGGTTAATTAGGGTTTCGACAGTTTAATTTGTGTGTGAAAAATATCGTACTTGTAGACAAGTGTACGCTCACGATTGCTTGACTCTCAGGTGTACGCTTACGATTAGTTTGATTTAGTGACAGTTACATAATGTATGTTGGTTATTTTGACACTTAGTGATTCATTGACAGCTCACAAGTGTATATATAGGAATGAGCTTTGTTAGGAATTTAAAATAATCAATGCTGGTTAGTAAAGTGGGGACCGAAGATGTAGACTTTTAGGGTTGCCGATTAGGTCACGCACTTTGAATGATATAATGATTATACTTTGATTATACTCTTGTTTATGTGTGATGCATTTGTGTGTTATTATTTATTTATGTTTTTATATATGTTTGATATGCATTGTTTATGCATTTGTCCTAGGGTTTATTTATGTCGATTATTCCATCAAACCTTAGATATTGTCATATTGTTCATTGGCCTAGCTTCGCTTAGCTTCTTGCATGATAGTTTGGGTTGCTTCTGCGGTCTATTTTAGACCAAAGAACAACATTTTTTCCATAAATGCCACCTGTCGCAATATGTTTTGTACGGCCGGCGTACAATTTAAACATTTCGTACATTTCACATCTGATCGCTTCGCGATCCGCCATCCATTTTCCAACGCATTCCGCTCCACTCAATTTGTTCCATACGTCGCTTTAATTTCACTCGTATACTTACTCCCCAATCCGCAAATCTGTTTAAGCATACACAGTAATTCGAATAATTACGTACGAACACAAATATGCGCACGCATGTACAAAACTGAATCTTCATAAAAACAACAAATGTTACATAGTGAAACGTAGCGTTTGACTGGTTAGAAATGCTACGTAGTTAGTAAGAGATTTCGTACGTTTTTGCATTGGTCAGTCTGAGTCCATGCTGATCAATGATTGGCCCAGGTAAAACATGTTCAACGGAGCGTTGACTCTGGCCTGGCGAATCTAGGGCGATGATGGATAAATAGTGAAGTCTAAGAGGAGAGTAAACATATTTTCCTTTAGAAAAGTTTGTGGAAATTCTGACTGATCTTGTTCTTGAGCGATTAAAACCAAATTGGAGCAATGGCATTTTTGCACCGAAATCTCTTACAAACTAAGTAGTGTTTTAGTAGTTAAGAGATAGAATTATTAAGAGTTGAGAGTAGTGGAAAATACTTTAAAATGAAAGGTTGAGCCACGAGGGCAAGAGACCAAGCTAATGTTATGTGGACATAAGCTTCTTCTTATTTAAAGTTTATCCTTATGTGAGTGCTTTCCAATGTGGATGTGTATTTTCCAATGTGTGGAATGTGTGGTTGAAATTTGTTCTAGTAATGGGATTTTTTGAGAGGTAGGAGGTCCTATTACAGTTTGGTAGATATTTAATTAGTTAGGAGTGAACTTATTCATTTAACTGGAACTATATACAACATGCATAGATACAGTTTTGTAAAGAACGGAGTGTGGTACGGTTTTTGAAACGGATACCGCGCATTTTTGTTTCGACATGGAAACAAATATCGCGCAAGTATTTATAACAGCTACAATTTCATTTTGGTTCTTATCCAACAACGCACACCATCGCCGAGATCCCGGAGTGGTCACTTTGGTTTTTTGTTGTGACATGTCATGACCTGGCACCACGTGGAGAGATCACATTTGGTCGCGGGAATTTCGAGAAACCTACGGACGAGTAAAAAGAGGGCACGCGTCCACGTAATAGCCTTATCGTACATTAGTCGTACAAAAGGTACACAGGCAATAGTACTTTTTGGTACGGTACAGTAATATGATTGGTCCGTATTTCAGTAGATAGAAGTTATTAGAGGGAATCAAGACTTAGTGGTTTTGATATACAGTCACCTGTCCCCTTAAGGGTTTGTATGAAATAGGCATATTTGCCACCTCATAACTTATCGGCTGGTTGACCGTTTTCAGTTTGCTACAGACTAAGGGGAGTCCAAGCTACACAGGGGTGTTGTCAGACTATCAATTTGCCTTCTTGGGCAGCAGTGGTTGTGGCTTGAAGTGGGTTAGTTAAAAACTATTTAGACGATTTCTGGATTCTGTAGTTCGATGGAGGACACAGAATTGCAGTTAACACAGAGTAATTCATTTAACTGTCAAATAGATTCCTACAACATAGAAATAGTTCAAGTACACTATGGTTGTATGTATTTTATGAAACAAATACCGCGCACTTATTTCGACAGTGAAACAAATACCACGCGTCTATTTGCAACGGCTAGAATTAGAGTCGGTTTTTATCGGATGGCCACGATAGGCGCCGCGATCGCGAAATAGGTACTTTTGGCGTTTACGGTCATCGCCACATCAAGTGACATGTGGCGCGACAACATTGGATTGTGATAACTCAGGAGATTACAGGAACGAATCCGAATATGGCAGGTGTCGTTTTTTTGGCCATGTCGTACGTTAGCCGTACAGAAAGTACATCAGCACATGTACTATTCTGTACCACACCGTATTATGATTGGTGTCCTACGTCAGTAGATAGGACTTTAGAGAGAGATAGGACTTAGAAAATTTAGAAAGTAGCCACCCCTCTCCGAGAGAGTTCCTATACAAAAGGTCATAATTGACCACTCATAACTTACTGCTCAGGGGAGCAAATTCAGAGATTTTTTTTGCTATCAACTTAGGGGAGTCTTGCCTTCATAGTGGTGAAGGTGGTTAGAGATTTTGTCTGCCACGGTGGCAGTTATTCTTGCTGAAACACAAAAGGGTCAGGGTTATCCTAGAGGCTTTGTGTGAGATGCCTACTTTGAGGAACTATGGAGGTGTTAGAGTTGAATCCTTCGTCCATCACCTCTCCTCAACTGCCATAGACCACACTTCTGTCCTGCCTCACAGATACGAAGTAGAACTTCGTCCGTGACTTAGATGTTTTGGGGGCTTATGATTTAGGAGCCCCTTGCCCGCGGTTATACACCCGCATTCCTATGGCCATGTGGACAATAGTACAAGATGCCCTCCTCCTCTCCTTTTCCCACTTTTCTTCAAATCTGACAGACATTGTGTAATTCTATGGGCTTCATTGCCACATAGAATTCGCAGGTTCAAAGAAGCTAATCTAGATAGTGCGGACTCCAAGTTTATATAAACCCAAATGATTGACCCCTTGACAATCAGAACCCCATTATAGCTTCACCTCATTAAATAAGACTTTCTGTGTGCTCAGTTCCACCACAAAATGCAAAGTTAGAACATGAGTTTTGGATAACATTCCCCACTTTGACTTTCCTTTAGAAATGCAACCACCTTATCAGGCAAACACTCTAACCGACTACATCCTTCTGTAGCATGGACTCCCTTGAGTCCGCTGCAAAACGAATCACTGAAAATGGTCAACTGAGTTGATAGTTATGGCAGGCCAAAGTTTGCCTTTTATACAAGATGCTCTCTAAGAGAGAGGCGGCTACCTACTAAAATATTTTAAGTCCTAAACCCCTCTCTAAACCCCCTAGTACTAAGGTACGGACCAATCATAGGACTGTACCGTACAGGAAAGTACAGGTGTCAGAGTACTTTTTGTACGGTCCATGTACGATATCGCCATAATGCGACATTTATCACATCCAAATTTGTTATCTTCCGCTCCGGAGATTTTGTAAACCCGTATGATGTTGCCACATGTCATCCGGAGTGGCGGCGTCCGCAAACCGCTAAGTTGTCCTTTCCTCGAAGCCGGCGCTAACCACGGCCGTCCGATTGAATCGATTTTTAATACGGCCCGTCGAAACAAATGTTCGTAGTATTTGTTTCGTCCGGTACTTAAAGTACAGCTGTTTCTATGCCCTATAAACCGTAATCCAGTTAAATGGAAAACCCTATAAGTAACTATATAAATATTTATCAAACCCTATACATCGTAGCACTAGTCGTAGACTTAATGGACAAAGCTATCGGGTGATTTGACGGACGGTAGGTACCATGATCAAATCTTGGGTCCGTTAAATACAATTTTGGTAACTTATTATTATCTACTTCTGTCTCTTTGGAGAGCTCAGGCGGCCATGACTCTAGCTCCCTATCCAGCTTTCAGTGACTACAAGAAGTGTGGGGGCTTGGAGAAGGGAGTCAGAGGCAAACTGCCTCTGCTCTTTTTCTATCTTAATACCAACCTAAAAAATACTCAAATATCAACACATTGCTCCTTGGCACCTTCTTTTTATGTTCTCTCTCCAGGTCCTAGTTCTTTCTAGGTCGCGGAGGGGATAGTGGATCTAGAGAGACTATGTCGCGTTGTCGTCGATTCCTTCGTGGTGACTGGAAGGCCCTCCAAGCCGAGCATGAGGAATTAGGTGTCGAGCGCCTCTTTCACCGCGTGGCCCATCTAGGCCATCAGATGTCTCAACCCTTTATCGCCAAATAATTCATTTAGGCCGTGTTGGTGAGCTTTCTTGAGCGGTTTGGAACCTACAGCCAATCACTCATGCCCCCCGATCTTCTTCCACTATTGATGTACTTCAAGCTCTCCACCCCTTGCACTTTTCTGTTTACCCCCTTCCATCTACGCCTTTGAGCCTTCGAAGAGTTATACTTTAGATCGGGAGGTTTAAATTAAAGCCCTCCTTACCTTTCAGTGAGGGCCCCCAACGTGGCCCCCCTCTTGCACAATGTTTGAGTTGTTTTGCGATGTTTTGCCCCCTAAATCGGGGGTTCGATGTGTTTTTTCGAGCATGTTCTCTTATTGCTAGTGCGGGTGTTCCCTCTCGTATTTGTGATCTTCTCACGGAGTCTCGCCTTGTAGCGATCGCCGAACCTAATGGAGGGATTTACCCTATTGCCGTGGTAGAGGTTTTATACATATTGGTGGCTCGTGCGATATGTCTCCAGCTCCAACCAGCTTTCATGATTATTTCTCTCCTTACAGTTTGGAGTGGCCACCAGACGAGGTTGTGAGGTCGTGGTCCACGGGATTCGAGCCTTGTTGGATGTACATCCGGATTGGTTGGTAATTCGTGTCAACATTTCCAATGCTTTCAATACAGTGGATCGGAACGCCAATTTTTTAGAGCTTATGGCTGCTCCATCTCTGACCGTCGAATTATTCCCCTTTGTGAGGGCTTTTTATTTTTTAACCAGCAACCTTTCTTTCTCGGCCGACGGTGATCTCATTCCCTCTTTCCTCTACGACTGGCACTCGCCAAGGCGACTCTTTGGGCAGTGATTTGTTCACCTTTGCCCATTACTTGGCCCTTCCTGGTTCCGCAACCGCTATCCCATCTTGCCTTTTCCCGTCGGTTGCACATGATGCACACATCATTGTGTTGAAATCACTAGATTTTTGGGGTATTTACTAAGTTTGAATTAATAAATAAAATTAAAAGGGAAAGCATAGGCAGCCTGCCTTCCACCTCCTCTCTCTAAGCCCACATACTTATTGTAGTCACTGAAGGAAAGAGAGGGTGGTGGAGCCATGGCTGCCTCAGCTCTATATGTAAGACTAAAGAGTGATATAAGTCACTCTCAACAAAAGGTTGAGTCCGGCAAGACTCGCACCTCCAACCGGCAGAGCGAAGCGTAGCCGTCAGCTCTAACAGGACTGTCGTAAGAGTTCGTTAGACTACATAAGGTTTGAATTATATTTAAACAGTGTTTAGGAACTTCAATCGGATTAACAGAATTACGGATGGAGAACATGGAGATTAGTTAAAATTTAGTGCGAGTCTGAGCCCGTACGAAAAAAATGTACCGGACATTTGTTTCAACAGCTACTGTTAAAAGTCGGTATGGAGCCAACGGCACACATCATCGCCGAGATCCCGCAATGGTGCTTTGGCGATTTTTAGGCGTAACATGCAATTCTGTGTCCTCCATTGGACCACAGAATACAGGAAGCCTCTAGATAGTATTTAACTAACCCACTTCAAGCCACAACCACTGCTGTCTAGGAAGGCAAAAGGACAGTTTGACTGCACCCCTATGCAGCCTAGACTCCTTTGAGTGTGTAGCAAAAAGAATCACTGAAGCGGCCAACCAGCCGATAAGTTATGAGGCAGTAAAAATGCCAATTTGTACAAACTCTCAAAGGGAGAGGTGACTACCTACCAAAATTTTATAAGTCCTGATTTCCTCTAATAACTTCTATCTACTGAAGTACGGACCAATCAGATTACTGTACCGTACCAAAAAGTACTACTGCCGGTGTACCTTTTGTACAGCCTATGTACGACAAGGCTATTATGCGGACGCGTGTCGGTTTTTCACTCATCCGTACATTCCTCGGAATTCCCATGACCGAATGTCATCTCTCCACGTGGCTCCAGGTCATGCCACGTCATAAAACGCAAAAGTGACCACTCCGGGATTTCGGCGATGATGTGCGCAGTTGGATTTACAGCGAGACGCAATCTTAGCCGTTATAAATACTTGCGCGAAATTTGTTTCACTGTCGAAACAAAATGCGTGGTATCCGTTTTGAAATAGAATCGTACTTTGTACTTTCATAAAACTGTATCTATGCATGCCGTATGTTGAAATAAGTAGTTTTTATTATATTTTCTAGGTCTAAATTTATTAGAAAACATGAAAAGAAAATGTAGGCAGCCTGCCTCTATATCTTCTCTCTCTCGCCCCCATACTTGTTGTAGTCACTGAAGGAGAGAGAGAGAGAGCAATGGAGCCATGGCTGCCTCAACTCCATAGGAAGGACTAAAGAGTGGCTTAAGCCACTCTCAACAAAAGGTTAAGTCCGGCAGGACTCGAACCTCGACCGGCAGAGCGCGGCGTAGCCATTAGCTCTAACCAGTCTGTCGTAGAAGTCCGTTAGGAGATATAGGGTTTCATTACTATTTAAACTATTGTAATGTACTATATTCATTTAACTGAAACTCTTAACGCCACGCATAGATACAGTTCTACAAAATACGAAGTACTGTACTTGTTTGAAATGGATATCGCGCATTTTGTTTCGACAACGAAACAAATATCGCGCAAGTATTTATTACGGTCGAGATTGAATTTCGCGTCAAATCTAACGGCGCACATCATCGCCGAAATCCCGGAATGGTCATTTTGGTAATTAGTGACGTGGCATCACCTCGCGCCACGTGGGAAGACATCATTCGGTCGCGAGAATTCCGAGGAACGTACGGACGAGTGGAAAATGGACACGCGTCCACTTAATGGCCTTGTCGTACAGAGGCCGTACAGAAATTACACCGGCAGTAGTACTTTCTAGTACTATACAGTTTTGTGATTGGTTCGTACAGGCAGTAGATAGGAGCTGTGAGAGGGAATTAGGAAAAACTAGGACTTAGGAAAATTTAGGTAAATAGTCCTCTCTCTGTGAGAGTTTGTATAAAAAATTGGCATCTTTGCCACCCTATAACTTATCGGCTGGCTGGCCGTTTTCAGTGATTCTTTTTGCTACAGACTCAAGGGAGTCCAGGCTGCACAGGGGTGCAGTCAAATTGTCAGTTTGCCTTCTTGGGCAGAAGTGGTCGTGGCTTAAAGTGGGTTAGTTATGTTGTTTTTGAAAAGTTAGTTTCCTGCGAACACGGCGTTTCGTGCGTACGCGATGTTTCGTGCGTACGCATTTACGCGATATACTGTGGAGGTTCGAAAGGATTTGCGGATTGGGGGGATTAAATGTACGAGTAAATTTAATGGAGTAATTGAGTGGCACGAAATGTGAGAGGAAATGGACGGCGGATCGCGAAGCGATCCGACGTGAGATAATCGACGAAGATAAAATTGTACGTCGCACGTACGAAACATAATGCGACAGGTGACATTTATTACATGGGACGCCGCTGGTACGGAGCGTCGTATTTGACAGGTGTACTTAAAATTTGGCGCGCGAGATTTTTGGAAAGTACGCGATGGTACATATAATCTATATTGGACAGGTGTACTATTAGGTGTACTTTATTTACGACATACATTTATCGAAAATGACGTGTACCTTAAATGCGACAAGGCGCATTTATGACGAAGTACGTGATTTCGGTACGGACAGGATTTGGATCGTACGAATTGATTTCGGCAAATTGGTCATGGTACACGTGGAGGGCGAACGGCGTCTGCCGATATTTTTAAGAGACCACATTGTTTTTTATGACACATTATCTAGTGGACCGTACATATGCGATGTCGGTTCACTACGTGGATCTATCTACAAGTGACTAAGCGAGTTGTCGCTTATGACGCGTATTTTGCGGATGCGTCGGTGAAAATATTTGAAATAACATTGTTTTGTCGTATGTGTAATAATAATTTAGTATTGATTATGACAATTTTTATTTAGATGGTCATTTAGGGTTTCGGCAGTTTAATTTGTGTGTTGTCGTACTTGCCGACAAGTGTACGTTTATGATTGGTTGACTTTCAGGTGTATACCGTACAAAACGGAAGTACGTCATCTTTTAAATAGTGTGGTGTACGGTCAGAGTCAGACCGTACAAAAACGTACCTTTTTAAGTGAAAAAGTACAATTCATTATGTTTAGTAGCCGCGGACGCATGAGAATGTGCGGTCTAAAAAGGGGATCAAATCGGGTTGTCAAATATCACGTTCGCATATATTCGTCCAACAACCACGTTTCGACTGTGTGAACGTACGATTTGTGTACGATTTGTCAGATTTTGTACAAATACCTATATTAGTGTAAGCATGTTTGCGACCGACATTTATTTTTTTAAAAGACCCAAATTATAATTATTAAACAATTAGAATGTATTTTTTTTTTCAATTTTTTCAAATTCTTAATTAGCGCATACCACTGTAATTATTCATATACGTTAAAGAAACTTCTACGCTAATAGCGATTGGCGGTGTACTGTATGGCAGTTAGGGCTAACGTTTTTTTTTTATATTGTTTTTTGTTCACTTATTCAATTTTTTCATCTGACAGTCGCAATTGAAAGTGAAGATGCTCACCTTCCAATTGGCTGTCTCAAATCCAAAATTGGAAAAGTGTGCACTGAGACGATTTCAGTGGCGAAAAAAAACCTTTACACTAATATAGGGATACACGGTGTACTAGAGAATTTTAGTCGCCATTTGTAGATGGCACAAAAGGCGGTGCACGGCCGTCAAAAGCATTAACAGCTATTGACACCATGAACGTTAACGGCCAGCCATGAAGATTACAAGATTCTCTCCGGCCGGGATTTGACTCAAGGTCTCCGGCGTGACAGGCATGGATACTTACTACTATACTACCGAATAATGGAAATACAGAAATATAAGCGGAGGTTTTTTGTACTATACTAGCGAAGATTCGATGTACGGAGGTTTCTTCTAAATTATATTTTGTAACAGTTGATGCCAATTTTTTTCAGCTACTCTAGCTTTATCGAAAATTATCAGATGCCGTAATTACATTTAAGAAAATTTTCGTAATGTTGGGGGTAAATACTAAATAAAACAATTTGGGCAAATCCTACATAAATTTACCCCGCCATGTGTGAAAACCATATGATTCAATCTGAAAACATGAACAAAGCGCCGATAGTATAATTAATCTATGACGGCAAAATTACGCTTCGAATAAATTTTTAGATTTTGTGTTCCGTAGCGAATGGGAGTTGACGATGGTCAATTTTCAAAGTCGTGAGAGGCTTCAATTTTCTTCGATATGGCAGCTCGATTTCGTTGGTTATCATAATCTTTTGTCGTCGTGAAATTCTAATGATTTAATTGTTGCTACCCCACAATGTCCACAAAAAAAACGTGAAATATTCGAGGCGTGAAGCTAAAATCACCAAGAAAGCCCTAATTTTAATAGTGTTGTGTGTTGAATAAATTCTTATCGCAATAAATTCATATTTGACATATCTAATAAAGAGAGGTCAAAGGAACCAATAGAAATTATACCGATATATTTGATGGAAGATGGGATCGCATATACTTATTACATAAATAATGTATGGAAAACCTTCCACCAAAATGCACCGAGGGGGGAGGGGGGGGGTGGGAGGGGAGGGGGGGGCGGGCGGGGGGGGGGGGGCCGAAAATTTCTCGTCAACCCAACTTACTGAGTAGCGATATTTTCTTAAAACTCGCTTCAATATATACAATTTATAATTAACCTTCCCGATACATTAAGACAAAATATCAGAAAGGTTAAAAAAAAATACAGTTAACAAATATCGACAAGAAGCTCCGGATACACAATACTTCTAATTATCTTAAGAATACTTATCAGCTATGGAAATCTTTAAAACCCTTAGAAGCCCGAAAATCACTTAAAAATACCCAAAACGCTTAAATAATTTGAAAGACCCCAAAATAAATAAGCAGAAGGCAAAATTAAGTAATGAGCAACAAGATTGCATAGAGAGCACTTAAAAAAATATGTTTTCAACATTTTTTAACATCCTACCGATATGTATAACATAAACAATTAAATCAAAATCAACAACACAAATAAAACAAATGAATAAAACAATAAAATACATATAAACATACGAACACATGAATACTTTTGGAGTGTTTAGAATGTTACAAAACCAAAAACGAGCCATATCGCGATAAAAAACGCACTAAAATTAGTCCTTATTAATTCTCGAGTATCGTATAGATATTTAGCCGTGTAAAATCGATTGAAGTTTAGGTTGCACAAAATTAAGGCTATGCGTCCATGTGTAAAAGAAAGGGTTTTTTTGTGTTTTTTTCTTTCAAATTTTAAACCTACAACGAGAAAAACTTTCGTCGTACGAACAATGTGTAAAAACCGAAGTTCATTTTGTACCATATTCAAACTTTGGAATGTACTCAAATTTGACGTAACAATCTTTATGACCCGCTGCCACCTCATGCTAACTCTGCAATTCTGAGACCTCCATAGGTCCTCAGAATGGGCAGCTCACACGAAGCCCTTAGGATAACCCTGACCACTTTGTGTTTCAACCAGAATAGTGCTACCCTTGCAAACAGAAACTTTGACCACATTCACCCTTGTGAAGACAAGACTCCCTTGAGTCGATAGCAAAAAGAATCTTTGAATTTGCTCCCTTGAGCGTAAGTTATGAAGGGTCAAAGTTGACCTTTTGTACAGAAGCACTCTCGGAGAGAGGCGGCTACATACCAAATTTTTCTAAGTCCTAAATCCCTCTCTAAACCCTCTACTACTAGAGTACGACACGAATCAAAATATTGTGTCGTACAGAAAGCTACAGGTGCCGAGGCTCCTACCTACCAAATTTTCTAAGTCTAAATCCCTCTCTAAACCCTCTACTATTACACTACGACACGAATCACAATAGTATGTCGTACACAAAGGTACAGGTGCCAGAGTACTTTCTATACTACCATCGTACGGCATCGCCAAAAAAATGACGTCGCCATATCCCGATTCGTTCCCATATTCTGCAGAGATGTCGCAAGCCAATGAGGTTGTGATACGTGTCACTTGACGTGGCGGTGACTAAAAACCGCCAAAACGCCTATTCCGCGATCTTCACACCTATCGTGGCCGTTTGATCAAAACCAACTTTCAACTCTAAGCGTCGATATTAAATGTGCGGTATTTGTTTCGCCATCGAAACAAATGCACGATATTTGTTTCACGAAGTACTGTAAGCCAAACTTATACTTTAACTTTGTCAATGTGCCACAGTTGTTCTACAACCACAGTAGCAGGAAGAGAGCCAGCAACAGTAGTAGTGGAAGTAGACATCTAAAACAGAAGCTATCAAGCACCCTACTCAACAGCCAAGTTCAAGATGTAATAGAATGCAACTCAGTAATCTATGCAGACTCTAATTTTGCATAACAATAGTAAACACAGTGTAAAATCACTCCTCAAAGATTAAGCTGAATTGATCTAGTCAACCATAAGATATTCACACTACAGATTCACAAAAACTGCCTTAGTTTATTAATATCCCAAGACTTCGATGATCACAATTTGTCTAAGTCCTAAACTATATACTCACAGTGAGTATCTACTGGTCACACTAATCTAAGTGACTGTACTACAGTACTGTCCTATGCTATGACAATGTACTAAAAATATACTTACTATTCCAAAAGTACTCCCAAAACTAATTTTGCCCTTTCTCTAAATCTGAATAGTGCGACATTATTTTAAAATAGCTAAAATACAAATCCTTGTTTCCAAATATTTACAAATAAAAGACCGTACATTAAATGTTCTTGGCGCTTAGTCAGCAATGGTCCATAGCATCTGGCTGACTGTTGTCCTGTATTACGAAGCACCTGATACCGTCAAAGTGTGCTTCGTCATTTGTGGTCCCTTCTGAATCAGCTAAACTACAAATCCTTGTTTCCAGATATTTACTGTTGTTTTTGAAAAGTTAGTTTCGTGCGAACACGGCGTTTCGTGCGTACGCGATGTTTCGTGCGTACGCATTTACGCGATATACTGTGGAGGTTCGAAAGGATTTGCGGATTGGGGGAATTAAATGTACGAGTAAATTTAATGGAGTAATTGAGTGGCACGAAATGTGAGAGGAAATGGACGGCGGATCGCGAAGCGATCCGACGTGAGATAATCGACGAAGATAAAATTGTACGTCGCACGTACGAAACATAATGCGACAGGTGACATTTATTACATGGGACGCCGCCGGTACGGAGCGTCGTATTTGACAGGTGTACTTTAAATTTGGCGCGCGAGATTTATGGAAAGTACGCGATGGTACATAGAATCTATATTGGACAGGTGTACTATTAGGTGTACTTTATTTACGACATACATTTATCGAAAATGACGTGTACCTTAAATGCGACAAGGCGCATTTATGACGAAGTACGTGATTTCGGTACGGACAGGATTTGGATCGTACGAATTGATTTCGGCAAATTGGTCATGGTACACATGGAGGGCGAACGGCGTCTGCCGATATTTTTAAGAGACCACATTGTTTTTTATGACACATTATCTAGTGGGTCGTACATATGCGATGTCGGTTCACTACGTGGATCTATCTACAAGTGACTAAGCGAGTTGTCGCTTATGACGCGTATTTTGCGGACGCGTCAGTGAAAATATTTGAAATAACATTGTTTTGTCGTATGTGTAATAATAATTTAGTATTGATTATGACTGTTTTTATTTAGATGGTCATTTAGGGTTTCGGCAGTTTAATTTGTGTGTTGTCGTACTTGCGGACAAGTGTACGCTTATGATTGGTTGACTTTCAGGTGTATACTTACAGTTAGGATTATTTGTCGTAATAGGTTCTCATGATGTAATACTACTTAGTGGAAGGTACGTTGGCTATTTTGACATGTAGCAATTCATTGACAGCTCACAAGTGTATATATAGGAATGAGCTTTGTTAGGAATATATCATCAATGCTTAGCATGAAAAGTAGGGACCGAAGATGTAAACTTTTAGGGTTGCCGATTAGGTCATGCATTTGGGTAAATGTGTTTATTGGTATACTTTTCTTTATTTAATGTTTATGTGAGATTGCACTCTTTCGTTATTATTTATTTATGTTGTTTTATATATGTTTGATATGCATTGTTTATGCATTTGTCCTAGGGTTTATTTATGTCGATTATTCCATGAAACCCTAAATATTGTTTGTTGCGTCTGTGTACGCATATGGAGGATGCATTTCATATGATTGTTCGTCGACCTATTTTTGCTTAGCTTCTTGCATGATAGTTTGGGTCGCTTCTGCGGTCTATTTTAGACCAAAGAACAACATTTACAAATAAAAGACTGTACATTAAATGTTTCTGGCGTTTAGTCAGTAGTGGTCCATAGCATCCGGCTGACTGTTGTCGTGTAGTACGAAGCACCTGATACCGTCCAAGTGTGCTTCGTCATTTGTGGTCCCTTGTGAATCGCGTCTGTCAATTTGATGTCAATCAACGACCCTTCTTCGCTGACCATACCATACTTTTCCAGATATGCGGTTTGTGTTCTGTTCGTCCGATTCATCAATCCGCTCGTTAATCTCTCGACAAGTGTAGCGGGTCATCGGCGCTACCCTGTGAATCATGCAACACTCTTTTCTTGCCGACGCGTGTCCATATAGCCGTAGAGTATACTCTCTTAGTCTTCTATTACTGTAACACTATTTGAGGTAAGTATTACAGGTTTTCATTTCCCAAAATATTCTAAGTCTTTAATTCCTCCGCACAGCTCTATCTACTGAGTAAAGATTTCCAATTTCAACAGCCACAAGTCTCTTCGCGCCGTTAAATGAATTTATCTGTGTATATCTTTAAACATTTAACCAACCCTATATACCTCAGCACTGGTCCTAAACTATAAGACTGTTGAAAAAGGGTATTTTATAGTCTATCTTCTTAATCAGTCTATAAGCGGTCTATAGTTCTCACACTTGTCCTAGTCACTAAGAAGTGGCAGGCAACCATGGCTGCCAAGACAGGTAGAAGACAGAGCCTCTGCAAAATAGGCTGTCAAAGACAGAATTTGATCCTGTGATTTCTGCATGACAAACGTACGATATAGCCATGCGCCTTATCCGGTAGGTCTTGATGAAGTGTTACTTCCAATGAACATAATAAATATATATATAATATGATGCAGTGACACATTCGATTACGGAACGAAATGAAACATTAAAATGTACAATACCGCACGAAATACTGTACCGCACGAAATAAGCGAAACGAAATCAAATGTCGTTTCGCGATCAACAGTTCGCAAAGTAAGACGAAATTTCAACGGTCAAACGAAATGACGACCGTAGAAATTCAACGGTCAAAGCGGAACGATGGCCATTGAATTTCAACGGTCAACATTATTTGGCGCGCCGTCAGATAAAACGGCCTACATTGACCGCCCAATTGCGAGCGAACGGCACACGTGAGTGCCGACATGCCGGAAAGGTTTTTATGGGAGCACTTTGCCAAAGTGAAGGAAGATGACACGTGGCTCCATCCTATAAAATGCGAAAGAAGAAAATGACAGAATGGAGACAACTTATTTGCCACGTGGCAGACCCGAGAGTGGTGCCGAATATTAATGTATATAAAGTATGGCGCCTAAAACTCTATGGGGTCCATTCCCCCACACAATTCGCAGATTCAAATAATCTTATCTAAATGGTGTCGACTCCAAGTTGATACAAACCCAAATGAGTGACACCTTGACAGTTAGAACCCCAATACAACTTCACCCCCGTGAAAGAAAACTTTCTCTGTGCTCAGTTTCCCCACAGAATGCAAAGTTAGAATATGAGTATTTGGACACATTCCCCCACTTTGAATTCCCCTTAGAAATACAGCCACTTTGATAGGCAAAAACTCTAGTTGACTACACCCCTATGTGGCTTGGACTCCTGTGAGTCCATAGCAAAAAAAATCATTGAAAATGGTCAATTAAATGAGTTGATATTAAATGGCAAATTCTGCCTATTTATACGGGTGTTCCCTGGGAGAGAGGTGGCTACCTACCAAAATATTCTAAGTCCTAAAACCCCTCTCTAAGCTCCCTCGTATTGAGGTACGAACCAATCATATGGATTTAGTGTACAAGAAAGTACAAGTGCCGATGTACTTTCTGTACGGTCCATGTAGGACATCACTATAATATGACATTTGTCACATCCGGACTTGTCATCTCGCCTTTCGGAGATCTCGCTATAACTGTGAGACCTCCATAGGTCCTCAAAGTAGGCAACTCACACGAAGCCTCTAACATAACGTTGACCCTTTTGTGTTTCAGCAAGAATAACTGCCACTTTGGCAGACAAAAACTATGACCACCTTTACCTCTCTAAAGGCAAGACTCCCTTGAGTCTATAGCAAAAAGAATCTCTGAATTTGCTCCCTTGAGCACTTAGTTATGGAGGGTCAAAATTGACTTTTTGTATAGAAGCTCTTTAGGAGAGAGGGTCCAATCTATCAAATTTTTCTAAGTCCTGTCTCTCTCTAAAACTTTATCTACTAAAATACGGCATCAATTATAATATTGTGTCGTATAGAAAGGTACAGGTGCTGATGTACTTTCTGTACGGCCATTGTACGACATGGCCAACATGTTGACACAAGTCATTTTTGGATTCGTTCCTGTAATCCCTAGAGGTGTCGTAATCCAATATGGCTGTGCCAGGTGTCAATGATGCGACGTCAACCGCAAACTGCCAAAAACCTATCCCGCAATCTCGGCATGCTTCGATGCCGTCCGATTGAACCGGATTTAAATCGTAGCCGTCATAAATACATGCGCGATATTTGTTTCTCATTCGAAACAAAGTGTGTGGTATTTGTTTGTGATGTTCCATACGTTGTACAACACAAACTGTATCTATGTCCAAATATCCCGTTAAATGAAATAGCCTACCTGTCAATATTTATTTAATTATCAAACCCTATATCGTATAACCTTGATCTTAGACTAATTGGCTAAGGCAAACGACTATTGGTGGCTCTGAGAGACGGCAAGTACCAGGTTCTAATCCCGGGTCCGTCAATTACTATTTTGGTAAATCTACCAATCTAACGTTTGTTCCCGTCTAGATAGCATAAACGGCCATGGCTCTATCTCCCTCTCCAACTTTTAGTGACTGCGACAAGTATGGGAGCTTGAGAGAGCAGTCAGAGGTAAACGCCTCTGCTTCTTTTATGCATTTTACAAAACCTAGAAAATACTAAAATAACCTTTAATTTCTACACTCCTCCTATTTTCTAGTCACTCTTTATTTTAAGACCACACTTCTCCCTACACAAAACTAGTTCAGGGGAAGGCACAGGTTTGGTCATCATATCTGCTACCATTTCACTATCTGGTTTATACTCCAAACTGATTATCTTGTTTTCTACTTTCTCCCTTACAAAGCTAAGTCTAATGTCCATGTGTTTGGTTTTAAAGTGATGTTTAGGATTGGCAAAAATGGCAATGGCTGCCTGATTATCACAAAACACTTTTTGGACACCACTCTCAAGATGACCAAGCTCACCAAGCAAAGACTTGACCCACATTAATTCTTTTACAGAGTAAGAAGCCATGTACTCAGCCTCCATGGTGGACGGAGCAATGACCTTTTGCTGCTTGTTGCTCCAGCAGCAAGCCCAATCACCCACATACTATACATATCCAAACGTGCATCTCCTCATAAGAGCATCCCCATAGCTGGCATCACTTGAAGTGGTGATGTCAGTATTGTTCCCACCCAAATGCAACCATAGATCTGTAGTCGTTATGAGATATCTAAGGACTCTCTTAGCTGCCTCCCAATCTTTCTTAGTGGGAGCATTCAGACTCATACTTAATACTCCTACAACTGCGGCTATGTAAAGAAAGGTACAATTCATGAAATATATAAGGCTGCCCACTACTTGTCTATAAAGGATTGTCTGCATAAATCTTTTCTCTTCCGTGCCTACCTCATCATCTAAAATTATAACTCCCTCTTCTACACTCCCCTCAGTTCCCTTCTTTAATTCCATAGGAGTGGTACAACTATTAGCCTTGTCCATTTGAAATTTTTCTAGCATGTTTCCAATGGCCTCTTTTTGAGTTAATCTTATTATCTTTCTATCTCTGTCTCTCTCTACCTGAATTCCCAAAATATACCTTGCTTCTCCCATATCCTTCATCTCAAATGTTCCTTTTAGATCATTTTTTAACTTATATATTTTATCCATAGATTTACTTAAAACAAGCAAATTGTCAACATAAATTTCATTTAAAATAATTCCTTCCTCATCTTCAAACAAATAAATGGATTGATCTGAGCTGATCCAAATATATCCCAAACCTGTAAGAAACTCATCGATCTTCTTGTTCCATTGCCAGACGCTTGTTTCAGCCCATACAAAGATTTGATTAATCGACATACCTTCCTTTTCTCCCCTTGCTCCACAAATAACTCGGGTTGTAGCATAAAAATTTCCTCTGCCAACTCTCCAGGTAGGATGGCCGTCTTGATGGTCCATCTGATGCACGTCCATGTTTTATGCTGGCGCCATACTAAGAAGTGTCCAAACCAAAGGAAACTTGACGACCGGAGCAAAAGTGTCGTAGTAGTCAATTCCCTCTTTCTGGGTAAATCCCTTGGCCACTAACCGAGCCTTGTAGCGCTCAATGGTGTTATCCGGGTTGAGTTTCAGCTTAAATACCCACTTACACCCAATTGGCTTCCTATCAGTAGGACAATCCACCAATTCCCATGTATCGGCCGCCATAATTGAGGCCATTTTCTCATTAATGGTTGTCTTCCACAAGTTTCTCTCAGGACAAGTCGTTGCCTCATTATAAGTTTGAGGTTCATCGGGGTGAGAGTGTTTGGTTACCTTATTGTTAATTTTTCTCTCTTGTAGTCTTTTGCTGCTACTTCTTCCTCCCTCAAACTCGGTTGCCGGAATAGATGGCTCCATTGGATTCTTCCGTACAGTTTCTACCTCTCCACTATCCCTTGCTTTGGGGTCGATTTCCACCACGTCTTCTACTTCGGTTGGAGTTGATACTAGGGATTCCACATTTGGGTCTTTCTCGATCTGATATGTACTTGCAAGATCATCATCTTCTTGAAATCTTGGATAGTTAGGAAGCTCAAAGTCATCAGAATTTTTTGACTCAAATGTGATTGTGATTGCCTTTGAATGCTTAAAGGGATCTATAGATTTCCCTTCATCTATAACCACTAGATGCTTCACTAGGATAATATCCTCTCTTTTGAGATCATAGACTCTATATCCTTTTACATCTTCATCATATCCTAGTAGAAATCCTGGTTTTCCTTTTTGGTCAAACTTCCAGTTTGACCGATCTGTGTCTAAACTGATCACTTGACTACCGAAAACCTTTAAGTGTGAGACATCTAATTTTCGGCCTGTCCCTCTCCCTTAAGGTGTTTGGCCTTTCATGGTGAAGTAAGAACTCTATTTTTGAGATAATTTGCATAGTTCATTGCTTCGGCCCAAAACTTCTTTCTTATCTTCTTATCTGACAGCATACTCCTAGCACTATCACTCAATGTTCTAATTAATTTTTCAGCTACACCATTCTGCTCAGGATTTTCATGAATTGTCTTTTGGTGTTCCACTCCATCTTCTCTCAAAAAATCCTCAAACTAGTTAAGGTATACTCTCCACCATTGTCATTCCTTACTCTCTTTATTGAGGTTTCATGGAGTTTTTCACTCCTTGCTTTATATTGTCTAAAACTTTCCTGAGCCTCTGGCTTATTTTTCAAAAAATACACCCTAGAATACAGAGACCTATCATCAGTGATAGTAGTCGTTAATCTCTTCCCCACGGGTGATGGCACTCTGGCCGGCCCCCAAATATCTGTGTGTACTAAATCTAGAATCTTTTCTCCCTTATATGTGGCAGTTTTTGGAAAGGGTAACCAATGTGCTTTACCTTAAGCACATCCACTACAATCACTTAGATTCTCACTATCACCGAACTAAATCCCTTCCACTACTCCCATCTTTTTCATCTCTCTTAACTTATCTAGATTCACATGTCTAAGCCTCTTATACCACAAAATTAAATCATAAACATTAGCATAATAAAGGTTCTTCTTTTCATTGCTTAAAATCAGCCTAAACATCCCTTGGCTACCTATTTAAGCAGTGAAATAAACTTCCTCCTCAAAACTAGCAGTAAAGACTCATTTCCTAGTGCTAGTATGAAAACCCTTATCATCTAATACAGACGTAGAGATGAGGTTTTTGTTCAGCTCTAGAATAAACAATACATCGGAGAATGTAACTATGGATGTCTTTCCTTCTACTAACACTTTTAGATCTACCGATCCTACAAGAGTAGTAGTGACTATCCTCCCATCCTCGTACTTCATTTCTACGGTGGGAATCTTTTTTATCTTAGTGAACAGGTGTTTATCCTTACACATGTGCATAGAGGCACGTGAATCTACAATTCAGCCAGCTTCACCTTTCAATCTAACGAAAGCACATTTTTGCTTTCGTGGAATTTCGACCTTGTTTTTCGCTTCTAACTCCTCATCTAATAGGAGTTCATCGTCCTCGTCCTCAAATTCTGCCTCATGTACATGTGTCACAAGGGCCTTTTTCTTTCCTCTCGGGGGTCCACCAGTCTACCCCTCCTTAAACCGCAGCTCGGTTAACTTGGTGCACTCAACCATATAGTGCCCTGGTTTTTTACAAAAATGGCACAAACCCTTAGGAGTCCTTGGTCCGATTTCCTCGGTCTGATTTTTCTACCCCTCCCCTCTATAATTTTTGACCGGTTTCCTGGAATCATTGTTCCTCTAATCGGTCTCAGCTGCCAAAGCTTGCCACTCTTTCCTCCCATTTGGATCTCAATCGTATTCTCCCAAACGAGAATCATCTCTACCACTGAATTTTATATCCACCTTGTCTTGCACATAAGTGACTATGTTGTCGAACTCATTTGGTAACTTCATGAGCAAACAGTTAACCTTCACTTTTTCAGTTTCAACGTGGCCAGCACTCTCTAGCTCCATGAAAAGTGTTGCAAGCTCATTACAAATATCCAACATCTTTCCCCCATTGTATACATATGCGTTAGTTTTTTGATCAGCCAATTGTTGTTGCTGGATCGTACCACTTCGGAACATCTCTATGAGAGCCACCCAAAAAATCGGATGCCCTCTCTACCTGCAAATGAGGAGATGCAATCCCTTGAGTAAGATGGCGAAGGATGAAGTACTTAGCCGCCATATTGTTGTAGTCTTAGGTATCGATATCATTCTCCTCGTTCTTCGGAATATGTGACATGAATGCTTAACCAATTGCTATTGTTGTGACCGTCTCCTTCTCCTTTCTTTTTTCCACCACCTCCCCTTCCTTTGTCTCCTCCTTTGAAGATAGATGTGCATCTCTAGTGAATCTGCCTCTTGTAAACCCTAGAGGGATCCTAAGACTTAATGGACGCCTCATCCGTCCACTCACTATTCCCCAAAACTGTTTCTCACATAGAGCTTCTACCATCATAATTTTTAAGTTTATAAAGCCAGTTCCATTGAAGATGGGCACCCTAGAGGGTGGGCCCATAACCAGCAACGTGAGACCTCTATAGGTCCTCAAAGTAGGCAGCTCATACGACGCCTCTAGGATAACCTTGACCCCTTTGTGTTTCAGCACGAATAACTGCCACCCTGGCAGACAAAAACTCTGACCACCTTCTTCCATGTGAAAGCAAAACTCCCCTGAGTCTATAGCAAAAATAATCTCCGAATTTGCTCCCCTGAGTAGTAAGTTATGGAGGGTCAAAGTTGACCTTTTATACAGAAGCTCTCTGGGAGAGAGAGTTCAATCTACCAAATTTTCTAAGTCTTATCTCTCTCTAAAACTCTATCTACTTAAGTACGGCACCAATCCGAATACTGTGTCGTACAGAAAGGTACAGGTGCCGGTGTACTTTTTGTACGGCCACTGTACGACATGGCCTACAAATTGACACATGTCATTTTTGGATTCGCTTCTATAATCCCCGGAGATGTCGTAATCCAATATGGTTGTGCCACGTGTCAATCAATGTGACGTCGACCGCAAACCGCCGAAAACCTATTCCGCGATCTCGGCATGCTTTGTGGCCGTCTGATTTAACCAGATTTCAATCGTAGTCGTCATAAATACTTGCGCGACATTTGTTTCGCCTTCGAAACAAAGTGCATGGTATTTTTTTTTGATGGTCCGTACGTCGTACAACCAAAACTGTATCTATGTCCAAATATCCCGTTAAATGAAATAGCCTACCTGTCAATATTTATTTAATTATCAAACCCTATATCGTATAACCTTGATCTTAGACTAATTGGCTAAGGCAACCGGCTACTGGCGGCTCAGACAGACGGCAGGTATCAAGTTCTTATCACGGGTCCGTCAATTACTGTTTTGGTAAATCTACCAATCTAATGTCTGTTCCCGTCTGGATAGCACAGGCGACCATGTCTCTATCTCCCTCTCAAATTTTCAGTGACTACGATAAGTGTGGGAGCTGGATAGAGGAGTTAGAGGCAGACTGCCTTTGCTTCTTTTCTGAATTTTACAAAACTTAGAAAATACTAAAATAACCTTTAATTTCTATAGGATGGTGGTGGAGGCGTCACGACACATTCTTCAACAAACATTTTGTGGTGGTTATCGTCGTATCTGATTCCCACCTATGTGAAGGCGCGTGGCATATGTCTGAAGGCGCGCGGCTTGTATGTGACCTTTCCACGCGTAAACGTTTTACACGTCCGGTAAATGGCTAGTGTCCTCCATTTACCGGATGAAGTGACCTTTTGCTTCGAAAACTCATAATCTAACGATCGATGTTATTGCCCAAAAGTTTGGAGAATCTTGACGAATCTCCATTAATTATGTTTTGAAAAAAAAAAAAAAAATAGTACAACCTTGTATGGCAATGAGCTAGATGTGTACAAACATGATTTTTTTCCGGTAAACAACCTCACTTTTCGCTTGATGGAGGTTCACCCTCAATTGACCCGGTTTGTAGAGGTGGCCGTACGATTACAGAAACGTATGATGGAACTTCACCCTAACTTTCCGCGCGAAATTCCGTACTCTCGTGATGTAGATTAACTCTCCCACAAAATGTACTTCTATTTTAAAATATTTATGCTTTTAAATGTACGGAAATATGACGTCGACTAACACTTCTATCGACATTTCGTACGCTCGAAAGTACATGAGTATTAATACACGTATGCTCGAACGCAAATTTATTTAATAGAGTATACAAAATACATGATTTATTTTCAAACTTAGGGTGAAGTTCCATTAGAACATTATGTAATTGTACAACCAACATTACAAAATGCGACAATTTGAACGAAGTTCCATTGCGCAAAGTCTATAATGCACGTGTTAGCAAAAGAGTGGTGCCACGTAGCTATGGATTGGATATTGCAAATCGTCAATAATTTTCACACCGACCATAAATCTTCATTTGCGGACCATGCTCGTGCGTAACAAGTCATCGAACAACACAACCTTTGTACTCTTTGCAGACACCTTGTCATATACCACCTCATTTTTTAGGGTTCATGTTTTTACGCGTGACGAATTAGCGCTTCTAGAAATAGTGTGACGAATGGGCGCTTACAAAAGTAGCGTGACAAAAGTGCGTTACGAGATTTCGTTTATATTTTTTGTTGTATTTTTGAATGTGTATATCGTGTGACAAATTTTTTGATTTCCGTTGGTTGACATCTTGATACGAATGTACATTATCCAACGTGTCGCGGCTCAATTTTTATTGTAATTGGTGATGTACCTCGCGAGGTACTCCACCATTTATAGAAACTTTCGAAGCAAATGCTTCGTGAAAAACCATCCAACGGCCATTGTTAACTCCCAGACTTTTGGAGAATATTGGCAAGATTCTCTGTAATGTTGTTTTCCGGATAAAAACAAAATAAGAGGTAGGTCGTAGTACGGAGAGGTCCGAATTTATGTAAACAACTTCACTTTTCGTCTGATGGAACTTCACCCTTACACCGTGAATCGCTATTAGTGTTCAAAAATAATTCGTGTGAAGGAACAATTAGTGTTATTAATCCTATTTAATGTTTAAAGGCCTAATGCGAAAAAAATAAATAACGCTACTGTAATTTATACATCTAACACTAATTTTGATAGACATTCTTATAGTGTAGCCGCTATAGGTTGTGTTCACATAGTCGACGTTTGAACATGTGAGAACAAGTTGGCGTTAAGTTTTCCCGTATTTATTACTGTAATCAAATTTGAGGGTGTTTTCTCGTGACAGCACCACTTATTTTCTCGTCTGGACATCGTTATTAAACACATTTTTTTGTAGGTTTATATTTAATAACATAAAAAAAATAGTATGGACTTACACATTTTATACACTACACTATTTCAAAATTGCCCAAATTATAACTTCCACTAAAGGACCCGGTCACATCGACAATCTTTGCAAACGTGGACATTAATCTGTTAGGGTAGTAGGTAATCATCTAGCGTATATTTTTTTTGTGTGTGTAGTCCATTGAAAGTAGTTAATTGGCTAGGTGCATGTTTTAGGATGCATTCTCTAGTTTATTTAATCGTTTAAGTTTAAACCTATTTTCCTTTAGCTCTTCTAACCTTTGAATATTTTTTGTTTTCTTTTTACACTTTGTCCTTGATGGATTTTCAATCTCGAGTTTGGCATTAAAGTGGTTTATATTTTACGTTGAATCACCACAGTAACAAAAAGCCCTACGTTGAGCGTGTCGTGTGTAACAATGTTTGGAATAACAAAATTTTATTTGAAAAGTGTTTGTCCAATCAAACTTTTTGCACTAACAAAGAGCTATTCATTACATCAAAGATTTAACCTAATAATTTGAGAACTTGTCTTTTCTTTATTTTAGCAGCGATATAAATGTTATCAAAGACAATACGGATCTGTTTGATGCTTTCTCAATATACTAAAAAAAACGTGATAGTCTAATTTCGAACATACACGATATTGTAAGTTTAAGACGAGACATTTGCCATCTTGACCCTAAAATTGCAATAGTGGTAATAAAATCGTGATATTGACACAAAAATCAAGATATCGCCCATGAAATAGGATATTGATAGTGATGCTTTGATACTCCTTTGTAAGTACATATTTTTGACAAGAAATATCATATGTAATCAATCAAAATTTATAAAACATTGATGGTTTACTTCTGGAAATTATTTTTACATGTGTTGTACAAAAATACATGCAAAGAGATCAAACACAAATTGTAAAGTATACTAAAATTGATGGTTGTATTTCTTCAAGTAAAACCAAAAAATATTGTCAATTTACCGTAATCTTGTTGGGTTTCTCCTAAAAAAATAAAAGTTGTACGGATCACAACAAACGCATCCATCGCCAAAAAGTACATGTAAAATGAAAACATGAAAAATTTAGAAAAACAGTCTTTTCCGTCAAACTTCACCGAACGAACAGCAACAAATGACTCAAATAAATTTAAAGAACTAAATAAATAGTATGACTGGCTATCACGAAAATTCAAAAATTTGATTGAGATGCACATTATGTCAACATTGGTGGAAAAGAAGAAACAAATTAATTTTTCCACTCATTTGGTACTAGTTTATCTAAACACACTACAGACGTATGATTGAACATACATAACATTTTTGTGGACCTAATTTGCATTTCAACCAAATAACGTTTACCCTAAAAGTGACACATGGAGTAATTTTTCAGAAGTTTATAAAAAATTCTAAAGGTTTTAAAAGGTTTATAAAGGTTTTTTAGGGTTTTCTAGAGGTTTCTAACTTATTTTGATTATTTTTAGAAATTTCTAAGGAAAATTTGAGAATGGAATCAACACATGGCGAGTTATTGTATATGTGAGAAATTAACAAGTGGCATAAATCACTATGAAAATTTTCTTAAAAACAATTTGACAATTGAAGAGGCACTATTCTTTCGAGCGGGAAAAAGTTAGTTGTTTGTTAAGGTTTTAACATTTCAAGCAAAAAATAAATAATCTAGGGAAGTTTGTGAAAGAAAATGTCAATGCATACAAAAATAAATTCATAATTTTTTTGGTTGACGTCAATGAGTTAATCAAACTCAATGAATTAAAAAGTAAGCTTCAACATGATTTCTTCATTTTTCTGACATTTTTTTAAATGTAATCACTTACAATATAGCCTAACTTCCTTGTAATTTACTATTATTTAGAGGGAGAGGGAGAGAGAAAGGGAGAAGCACGACAAAAAAATATTATTATTAACGCTAATATATATGCATACGCTAGTGATGCCCTGTTAATTCTAATTTAGTTCCGATTGACGTGACTGGTTCTGAACCGTGAAAAAAAAGAAGGATCATAAACACTATTTGAAGTTCGATGGGTGAAATTTAAGGACACCAGTACAGATAAGGTTCGTTAGTTTTCTCGCCCGTGCGGTGGAGGTGGTGCAGGTTTCCTACACCAAGCGAAATGCGCCCTAACTTTCACACTTTGCAAAATACCGCCCGAGTACCGCGGATTTTTAGGGTCATAGGGTTGTTGGTTGTGTTTTTTTTTATATAAAAAAGACACGAATCAGAGAAAAACCCCAAACATATTTATGCACACTACGCGCCGCGCGGCGCACGTCGTCATAAAGCAAAATGAAGCAAAATGGGTGGGGGGGCAACGTGGACACCCTCACCCGCGACCTGCATGTCAAGCTCGTGGGCGGTGTCGGCAAACCCTTGTCTTTCAAGGATTTCGGAGCCATTTCAACCTTGTACGGTTACCTGTGTACAAAGAGAGGAGTGCACCAAACCAGCCAGATTTTAAGATGTCATGAATTGAGCGCAACACACTTTATTTGGTGTCTAATAGACACCGGACCACGAAGTTATTGCATCTCAAACTGTGCCATGGTGCAATATAAAGCCCGGTTCCACCAGCCCTTTGCAAAAATTAATGGTCCATTTAAAGTATTTTCTAGGTCTAAATAGAAATATAGAAAGAAACCGAGGAAGTCTACCTCTAACTTCTCTCTCCAACTCTCAAACTTGTCGCAGTCACTGAGAAATTGGAGAGGGAGCTAGAGCCATGGCTACCTAGGCTATCCAGAGGTTTTCGGGAAATATATATTAGTTAGGGGTTTATTTACTAAAAGGTATGTGTCGGCCACAGGATTTGATCTTAGTACCTACCAAACGGAAGACAGCTGGTAGCCGTTAGCCTTAGCCGTTAAGTCTTTAACTAGAGTTACGTACTATATGGTTTGATATTTAATTAAATATTATCAGGTAGGATAATTCATTCAACTATAACTGTCTACGTGATACAAAGATCCAGTAATGTAAAAGTACGGATTACGGTACGGATAAGAAACCAATACCGCGCATTTATTTCTTTAATGAAACGAATATCGCGCATGTATTTATTACGGCTACGATTAAATGTGAATTTAATCGGACGATCGGAATTAATGCCGAGATCGCGCAAGGGGATTTCGGCGGTTTGTGGTCATCGCCAGATCGGATGACACGTGGCGAAATGACATTCGATCGCGGCATCTCCGAGGATTAAGGGAGCGAATCCGGACATACCACGTGTCGACATTTAGGCCATGTCGTATAGTGTCCGTACAGAAAGTACACCGTCAGCTGTACTTTTGTGTACGGAACTGTAATTTGATTGGCTCCGTACATCAGTAGATAGAGTCTGTGAGAGAGATAGGACTTAGAAAAATTAGGAGATAGGACCCTCTTTCCCAGAGAGCTTTTGTACAAAAGGTCAACTTTGACCCTCCATAACTTACTGCTCAAGGGAGCAAATTTAGAGATAAAAAAAAAAAAATCTTTTTGCTATTGACTCAGGGGAGTCTTGCCTTCACAAGGGTGAAGTTGGTCAGAGTTATTGTCTGCCAGGGTGGTAGTTGTTTTTGCTGAAACACAAAGGGGTCAGGGTTATCATAGAGGCTTCTTGGAAGCTGTCCACTCTGAGGACTTATGGAGGTCTCAGAGTTTTACCCTTGTGGAGGGTACATTGTGGAACGCCACTTCACTTTCCAAACTGTCATTTTGATAATGGTTTTAAATGTCAGATGGAATCCAGTGCAAGACATCACTTTTCGGACTGTCATTTTGATAATGCTTTTAAATGTTAGAAGGAATCTAGTGCACGTCCAATAACATATTATTCCATTAATTACATTCGGTAAAAGTTAGGCTCGTGCATGTCCTTTTCAATACTTTGTGGTTTAATAGTGGAACGAACTTTGACTTTAGGCTGCGGATCTAGCCGCAATCTGGAGTAGAACTTTTTGCCCCAAGTGTAGTACTGATTGAAACTCTGTGTCCTCCATTGGACTATAGAGTACATAAAGCCTCTAGATAGTTATTAACTAACCCACTTTCAATGGCAACCACTGATACCCAAGTAGACAAGCATAAAATCTGATTGCATCCCTGTGGAGCGTGGACTCTTCTGAGTCTGTAGGAAAAAGAATCTCTAAAAACGCCCAACCAGGCGATAAGTTATAAGCCGGCAAAAATGTCAATTTATACAACCTCTCAAAGAGAGAGAAGACCATCTACCAGATTTTTCTAAGTCCTAGCTCCCTCTCACAACCCCTATCTACTAACTGTACGAATCAATCAGAATATTGTATAGTACATAAAAGTACTACTGCCGATGTACTTTTTGTACGACTTTTGTACAACAAGGCCATTAAGCGGACGCGTGTCTGTTTTCCACTCGTCCGTACGTTCCTTGGAATTCCCGCGACCGAATGTTATCTCTCCACGTGGCGCCAGGTCATGCCACTTCACTAAATGCCAAAGTGATCATTCCGAGATTTCGGCGATGATTTGTGCCCTTGGATTTGACTTGAAATGCAATCTCAGCCGTTATAATACTCGCGCGATATTTGCTTCGCTGTTGAAACAAAATGCGCGGTATCCGTTTCAAAGTAGTATCGTACTTTGTACTTTATAAAACTGTATCTATGCATGCTGTATAAAGTTTCAGTTAAATGAATTTGTTCCCTCCTAAATAGATTTATATTTATCACATACAATAGCATTTAGCAATGGTCATAGTCTAATAGGATAAAGATGACCGCTATCGGCCAACTTGACGAACAACAGGTACCAGGATCAAATCCCGGGTCCGTCAGGTATATTTTAAGTAACCTACTAAAAATAGCTGCTTGTTGAACTAAGGCAGCCATAGATCAACCACCCTCTCTATCCTTCAGTGACTACAACAAGTATTGGGGCAAGAGAGAGGAGGTGGAGGTAGGCTGTTCGTCCTTTTCTTTTCCTTTTATACTAACATATTTAAACCTAGAAAATACTCTTGAAATCTATTAATTTCAACACCCCCCTTATTTTCTAGTCTAATTTTACCTTTAGTTTTAGTCCACATTTTTCTCTACAATATTTCAATTTAGGAGAGGGCACTGGTTTTGTCATCATATCAGCCACCAATTCCTCATCAGATCTATATACAAGATTCACAATCTTATTCTCAACTTTTTCCCTCACAAAACTCAATCTTATGTCCATATGCTTAGCTTTAAAGTGATGTTGTGGATTAGCTGCAATTGCAATGGCAGCTTGATTATCACAAAACACTTCATGTACTCCCTCCTTCATATACCCCAATTTTTGCAGCAAGGATTTGACCCATATCAACTCTTTCATACTCTTTCATAGCAGAACAAGAGGCCATGTACTCAGCCTCCATAGTAGACTGAGCAACCACCTTTTGTTGCTTACTGCTCCAACGACATGCACCTTCCCCAACATACAACACATACCCAGAAGTGCATCTTCTCATAGGTGCATCCCCATAGCTGGCATCACTCCAAGTAGTGATGTCAATGTGCTCCCCTCCCAAATGCAACCATAACTCTCTAGTTGCCACCAGATATCTCATGACTCTCTTAGCTGCCTCCCAGTCTCTCTTCCTAGGATCATTAAGACTCCTACTCAATACTCCAACTGCTGCCGCTATGTCCCGCCTGGTACAATTCATTAAATAGATTAAACTTCCTACAACCTGTCTATAAGGGATAGACTTCATAAACTCTCTCTCTTCTGGACTCATCTGATCATCTAAGATCATCACTCCTCCTTCTACACTCCCATCACCTACTTTTTTCAAGTCCATGGGAGTGGTACAACTGTTAGCATTTTCCATCTGGAATTTCTCAAGCATATTACCTATTGCTTCCGTCTGAGTAAGTCTGATAATTTTCTCCCCCCTATCTCTCTCCATTTGAATCCCCAAAAGATATCTTGCCTCCCCTAAATCCTTCACATAAAATCTGCTTCTAAGATCCTTATTTAACTTATTGATCTTTTCCAAAGATTTACTCAACACAAGCAGATCATCCACATGATATGTAATAAAAATGACACCATTCTCATCTTCAAACATATAGATAGAATGGTCAGAGCTGATACGGATATATCCTAGACCGGTGAGAAACTCATCTAGTTTCTTATTCCACTGTCCAGGAGCCTGCTTCAGTCGATATAAGGACTTTATGAGCCTGCATACTTTGCTCTCTTCTCCTTCTTCCGCAAACCCCTCGAGTTGTCTCATGACAATTTCTTCCTCTAACTCACCATTAAGAAAAGCAGTCTTAATGTCTATCTGGTGTATTTCCATGTCTTCCCCTGCTGCCAGACTGAGGAGAATCCCTATTGATGGGAACCGAACAATTGGAGCAAAGGTCTCCTCATAGTCAACCCCTTCATTTTGGGTGAACCCCTTCGCTACCAATGAGCCTTATATCTCTCAATGGTATTATCTGGGTTCAGTTTTAGTTTAAATAACCATTTACACCCAATAGTTTTTTTGTCTGGAGGACAATCCGCTAATTCCCAAGTATTTGCTTCCATGATGGAAGCTATCTCATCATTTATGGCTCTAATCCATCTTTGTTTCTCTAGACTATTCATTGCTTCCTAGTAAGACCGAGGCTCATCTATGTGAGATATCTTAGTTACCTTATGAGCTGCTTGTTTAACCTGTATCATTTTGCTGCTCCTCCTTCCTCTCTTAAAATGCGAAGCTGGAATGGATGGAAGTCTTGGATTTCTTCTCACTGTCTCATCGGCTCCCTTGTCCATGGAAGCCGGTTCTTCTCCTGCTTCTTCTATCTTCTCGAAGTCCACAGGAGTATGTGAGGTTTCCGGTGAGTCTCCCGATCATGGATCTCCCTTGAATCTGTAATCACGGTGTCACCCATGTCCCTTTCGAGAACGACCGAGTTCTCCTCACTTTCGGACTCAAATCTGATTTTTATCTTCTTTATATATTTCAAGGGGTCAAATGACTTCCCTTCATCCATGACAATTAAGTGTTTGACCAGAATGATATCTTTCTTTGCTAAGTCATAGACTTTATATCCCTTAACATCCTCATCATATCCCACAAAGTATCTAGGTTTTCCCTTAGCATCTAGTTTCCAGTTTTTCCTATCCGTGTCAAGACTGTAAATTTGGCTACCGAATACTTTAAGGTGTAAGATATCTGGTTTCCTTCCAACCCATCTCTCATAAGGTGTCACTCCCTTTACAAGTGAGGTAAGGACTCTATTCTTAATGTAGTTGGCACAGTTTATTGTTTCTACCCAAAATCTATTTCCTATTTTCTTGTCTGCCAACATACTACATGCACTATCTCCTGGTGTTCGATTCAACCTCTCAGCTACCCCATTTTGTTCTGATTTATACGGTACAATTTTCTGGTGCTGCACTCTCTCATCTCTTAGATATTCCTCAAATTGGTTAGAGGTATATTCCCTCCCATTATCACTCCTTATCCTCGTAATGGGGGTTTCATGCAACTTCTCACTCCATGCTTTATATTCTTTGAAGTAAGTTGATGCTTCAGACTTTGTTTTCAGAAAGTAGACTCTAGAGTATCTAGACTTGTCATCAGTTATTGTCATCATAAACCTCTTTCCTCCAACCGAAGGTACTTTTGCAGGTCCCCAAATATCTGTGTGGACCGATCTAACACTTTCTCACCTCTATATGTGGCGGCTTTGGGAAAGGGAAGTCTGCGAGCCTTACCTTGAGCACAGCCACTACAATTGTCCATCATTTCATCATCCCCAAACTGAATGCCTTCTACTATTCCTAGTTTTTCATTTCCCTCAACCTATCAAAATGCACATGCCCCAACCGCTTATGCCAAATCATCAACTTAGGAACACTACATTGTAAGCATTCTTCTTTTCATTACTCAGGTTAAGCCTAAACATTCATTGGCTACCTTTATCTGCCGTGAAGTAAACTTCATCCCCATACTTAGTTGTAAAGACTCCCTTTTTGGTGAAGGTATAAATATCTTTGTCATCTAACAGAGACGTAGAGACAAGATTTTTACTCAGCTGAGGAATGTAGAGTACATCTGAGAATGTAAGTATAGAAGTCTTACACTCCATTAAGACTTTCAAATCTACTACTCCCACTAGATCTGTAGTAACCACTCTCCCATCCCCATAGTCTATCTCTACAGTAGGGATTTTTTTTAGCTTAGTGAAGAGTTCTTTATCACAAGACATATGCATGGATGCACTTGAGTCGATAATCCATCCTTCTTGTGGAGCTTCCTGAATTGCTCCAAGGGCACACTTCTGTCTCCAAGGGATCTCCTTCTCCTACAGACTCTCATCAAGAAGAAGCTTCAAATCCTCCTCAAAGGACTCATCCTCGGTTTCTCTGTCACTTTTGTAACCACAAGTGCCTTTTTCTTCCCTTCGGAAGAACCCCCTCCACGGTTCTCTTGGAGACTCAGCTCCGATAGCTTGAGACAATCTGCGATGAAGTGTCATGACTTTTTGCAAAAATGTGAGAGACCCTTTTGGGGCCTCGGTCCCCCAAAATGATCTCTTTCCCCTTTGAAAGGTTTCTTCGGGTCCTTCCCCCATCGGTCCCCTCTTGCTGCTAGAGCTTGAATGCTCTTTCCTCCTCTCCTAATCTCCATTGTGTTTTCCTACACAAGTATCATCTTGACCACTGTGTTCCATTTCCATGAACTATCAGGCATTTCTTGTACTCGGTACACTATGTTCTCGAACTCATCTGGTAACTTCATGATAAGGGTGTTAACTTTCATTTTCATTGTACTTGTTCACCCGACACTTTCCAACTCCATATACAAACAAGAAAGATCATTACAGTAATCTAACATCTTTCCTCCTTTGTAAGTGTAACTCACTAGCTTTTGCTCAGCCAACTGGTGCTCCTGAATAGTTCTAGATCTATAAATCTCCATCAAATTCACCCACAACTCCTCGGCCTTGTAAATATGAAGATCAGGGGTGGCTAAAGCTTGAGTGAGGTGCCTCAGAATGAAGTTCTTGGCAGCCATGTTTACATCCTCCCACATTTGAGTATCGTTCTCCGCGATCTTCACGGTCGCTACTCTCGGTATTGTGGCAATAGAAGTGAGGGGTGTTTCCTTCCCTTTCCCCTTTTCGAACACACTGCTGTCCCCATCATCTGCCTCCTCCGTTGAGGCAGCCGTTGCTGTAGGAAATCTTACTCCTCCAAACCCTGGTGGAGTTCTCGAAGGTGGACGTTTCACTTGTCCACTGACGATACCCTAGTATCGTTTTTCGCACAAAGCTCACATCATCATGGCTTCCTAATAGATGAACCTTGACCCCTTGAGGGTTGGCATCTTAGAGGGTGGGCCCATAACCTGAAACTCTATGTCCTCCATTGGACTACAGAGTACAGGAAGCCTCTAGATAGTTATTAACAAACCCACTTTCAATGGAAACCAGTGGTACACAAGCATACAAGCAGACAATGTGACTGCAACCCTATGTAGCGTGGACTCCCCTGAGTTGGTAGGAAAAAGAATCTCTAAAAACGCCTTACCGTGCGATAAGTTATAAGCCGGCAAAAATGCCAATTTATACAACCTCTCAAAGAGAGAGAAGACTATCTACCACATTTTTCCAAGTCCTAGCTCCCTCTCAGAACCCCTACCTACTAACTATACGAACCAATCAGAATACTGTAGTACTACTGCCGATGTACTTTTTGTACGACAAGGCCATTTAGCGGACGCGTGTCTATTTTCCACTCGTTCCTCGGAATTCCCGCGACCGAATGTTATCTCTCCACATGGCGCCAGGTCATGCCACGTCACTAAATGCCAAAGTGATCATTCCGGGATTTCGGCGATGTTTTGCGCCGTTGGATTTGACTTGAAATGCAATCTCAGCCGTTATAAATACTTGCGTGATATCTGCTTCGCTCTCGAAACAAAATGCGCGGTATCCGTTTCAAAGTAGTATCGTACTTCGTACTTTATAAAACTATATCTATGCATGCTGTATAGAGTTTGAGTTAAATGAATTTGTTCCCTCCTAAATAGATATATATTTATCACATACAATAGCATTTAGCAATGGTCCTAGTCTAATAGGATAAAGCTCACCGCTATCGGCCAACTTGACGAACGGCAGGAACTAGGATAAAATTCAGGGTCTGTCCGGTATATTTTTAGTAACCTACTAAAAATAACTACATGTTGAACTAAGGCAGCCATGGATCAACCACCCTGTCTATCCTTCAGTGACTACAACAAGTATGGGGGCTGGAGAGAGAAGGATGAGGCAGGCTGTGTGTCCTTTTTTTTCCTTTTATACTAATGTAATTTAACCTAGAAATATCTTCTTGAAATCTATTATTTTCAACACGGATGATTTGGTTTGATCTCAATTAATTAACTTATGCTCTCCTTTGATTGGCTTATTTGAAACCATTGACCTGTGGTCCTGAAACTGGACGAACTGTGATGTATAAGGCACTTGGGGCCGAAGGAGACAGGTTGCTTTTCAGTACAGTCTCCTGATAAAAACCCTAGAAAATTCTAACAAACCTTCTTTTGAAGAATCTTTGTCGTGGTGTGTGGGACTTTATTGCCATCTTGGTTGAGAATTGTCTTTTGTGGAAATCGCAACTCGGAGGGTAGCTGGCACTATCAATCTTTTGGGCGGTTTGGACTTTTTCTGTTTCGAACGAAGGGGTGTCTGGTCGGTTTTGATTGGATGGAACTAAGGGGTGAAGGGGTACATTACATGTTTGCTGTGCCATTGGGGGGAGATTTTGTCTTCTCTTTTTGCCATCGCTGCTTCCAGGGGTATGTGTAGCGTGCTTTGCCATCAACATTGATTTATCTTTTATTTCTATTTTTTGGGGCAAGGTGATATAGTTAATTCTGAAACAACGGATTCTTTATTTCTATTATATTTGTGTGGAATTGTATTTTGGGTTTCATTTTGGTGGTTCTTCTCGGGTGCATTTTCACCGGGGTAGACTACAAGGATCCTTGGGGGCCGAAACCGTGGGTTTTGAGTAGGCTCTTGTTACACTTAAAGTAGAAAAGAACAGTAGTGAAAAGCCACTAGACTCCTTGGATTAGAGGGGATAGGAGCTTTAGATTTTGGGACTCTCAGTTTTTGAGTGGAGTTAGGGTTCTCTTTACCGACACTTTCGACTGTTTTGTCCGTTAGCCATCACTCGATGGGAGGGGGGGAAGCTCAAGAAAAAAGGGCTCTCGAAATCGGATATAGGGAGCACGGTAGTCTGGATACTTTTCTACGGGAAGAAGAGTCGCAGATGATAGAGGAGTCAGTCCCTATGGCCTCAGTGTTTGATTTGTTGGCGAAGGAGCTTTCCACGGCATCTGCTCCCCCACTTCATCTTAGCCTGACGCCCGAATAATTCCCCTCTTTGTCCAACGCCGCGAGAATCTAGGCGGAGGAGAGGAAGAAGTCATCCCCTATGGCTCGTCGAAAGGGGTTAGCTTACAAGAGCCGTTCACAGGTCACTTTCCAAAAGTGGGGTTCTATACCCGGACAAAGGTTCCCAGGGCTGAGATCCCCATAGACCCAGCGATTTTGACAGATCCCCGCCGTCATGGGAGGAAAGAACTCTTTGCACTCCACAATATGCATGAGTTGAAGGTAAAAAAGGAGTTAGTTTAGAGGGTGGCACGAACAGATCGACTTAGGGTGGTCCAGCCTGTGGGGGGAATAGTGGAGATTCTCAACAATTCATCTAAAAGTAGTTCATCTCAGTCCGTACCGGACAGACCCAGTAGAGTGTCAGCATGCTCGAGGGTCACACAATCAGATGATACTGCCAGAAGCATGTCAACCCGAGGTCGGACCACTTCGCGTGCCTGGGCAGCGGAAGGAGTCAGCCGGAGGCACTCTTCAAAGACCCAGAAGGGTAAGCGGTTCGACCACTGAGAGAGCAAGGGGAGGTTCACACCCATTGTGAAGGAGGAGACTTTCCCTCTTCTGGCGATCTTTGCACCCAGACTGTCTCCTTTAGACTTACCAACTGTGAGACCTTCGCAAGGATTCTAGCGGACTAGGGAAAGAGATCTACAGGTTGCCGGTATGGGTATTGCAGATCTGACTAAGGTTGTTAGAAGAACGCATGAGTTGGTGGAGATAGTGAAAGCACAAGGTCAGGCTATGGCGGTGGTTAGACCAGTTACGATAGATTAGCAAGCTCTAGAGAAGGAAAAACGGGATTTATGGGAACAAGAATTGAACCTTATTTGGGAAGCTTGACGCAAGTCCACTAGACTTCTTAGTGGGCAGAGGTACACTCCATCAAAGACAGGACCGCATCAAGAGGAACTTATCAGGAAACTAACCCTACCACAGGCAGCCAACCAGGCATTCCTCTTTCGGAAAAGAGACGGGATAACCCTCTTCCGCGGGAAGGGGGGGAATCCAAAACCTAATGAAAAGGGTTTGGGTGCAGATATACTTTTTGACATTGCTTTTTCTCCTCGGGGAGTGCCAACTGTTGTTTGAAAGGAGGACGCTTCTGGAGTGGAAGCCTTGGTGGAATTACGACTGGACGAAAGGGTTCACATTCCTTTGAGGGAGTCCACTCCTCGTGCTTCTCCAGCCAGACAATCCCCTACTCTTCCCTCTTCTCCTTCGCAACTTCATTCCCTTGTTGCCGCAACCCGTGGATCTCCCTAACCCGCCTGTCGTAAAGGACTAATCCATCTATTCCTATCCTCCTCCTCACCGGCGTTCACCTTCTTCCAGCTGAAGATCTCCACCTCCCGAGACCTCCAGGAGGTGACCTCGAAGACAGACGCACAGGGCCCCAACAGTCTCCGTCTTCGTCACCGTACATTTCTAAAAGACCTTTGAACACACCTCGTCTCCACATCCCATCGGTGGAGACAGTTCTAAGCGAGGAATAAGCCTCTCTTTGATATAGAACAGCAAAAAATCCAACACCTCGTTTAACAGCAAGACTATCCTTGTGGGGGGGGCGGGGTCACAGTTGTTACACCCGCCTTTCCTATCGGAGGAGTAAGCTGTTTGGATCTAGAAGGTTTAGATCCAGGAGCAATTTTGTAGGCTCTATTTGTGAGCCCAACCAGACCGGCCTCGCCACAATTCACCAATCTTGCAGAGGAAGAGAAAGAGATGGGAGACGTCCGCATCTTTACAGGGGATAGTTCGGGGATATCATTTTCGGATTTTGAACTGTTGTGGAAATCTTTCATCAGTCTGAGATCAACAAATATTGAGGAGGAGTCATTCCAGCAGACTTTGAAACAACTCTGTTCCCTATGATGGTTAATTATCTTTTAGAAGGAGCACTAGCAAATTACAAGTAGAGGCAACCCCTTCTGATGGCTCCAAGCATAAAGATCTCAAATCCAATTCTAGATGCCGCAGTAATCTAGGATGAGGCCAACTTAGCTGCCGCAGCAGTTGCTCCTATATCAATTGTTGTCACAAATGATATAAAATTGCAGGCGCAAAGACTGGCCTACGTGAACTATCTTTAGGTAATTCGCCACACAAATGGTTGCCTACCCCACTCCCTGTACGACTTTGTTGAACGTCTAGAGGCTCTTCTATACAGAGAGGAATGAATCTGCAATCAAAGAATTTACTGAATTCAGGTGTTTGAAAAATGAAACACCGCAGACTTTATTCAACAAACTCTCTAGCCTTTGCCAGAAGTCCAAACTCTCAACTATTGATCTGCCAACAATGGCAACCAAATATTTTAAAGCGGTGTGCAACTCGTTTGGCCCCACATGGCAGACTGCTCTCGAGAATTGGATTGCCGGCCAAGCCATACAGGACATCAATCCCTCGGCAAAAGACATTTCTTTGAAATGAAGTTGTATGATAATTTTGTCCACAGTGAAGCCTGGGAAAAAGCAGTCTTAGGAAAAGCTCGCGCTAGTTTCACAGGGTTTCGTTGGAGAAATCTCTTTGCACCAGCAGGAACAGGCCGAACTGCATGCTTTGCGGAAGCTTAAAGGTAAGCAAGAGGGAGAAAAGGAGGTCGAGCTGGCCATGGGGGCAGATGAGAGGATCTTCCTCTAGAATTGTCTCAAGTATCAGCAAACAGGTCATGGATAGAAAAAATGTCCCCCGAAAGTGAAAACTGAACTGTTGGCAATGAAGAACGAATGGGAAAAGTAGAGAGCAGAAAGGACTCGAATGAAACAAGAACGCAGACAAAGAGGAGGGGGTGAGGATAGAACACCTTTACAAAGGACACCTACAAACCAATCTTTTGTTCAAAAACTTCTAAAATGTCTCAAGCTCAGCTCAGACACATCAAACTCCCTAAATTTGATGATGCTCGGATCTCAAATGAATTGAGGAGCAAATACACAACCAAAGGCTCCAAATGTACAGCTTGCGGTTGTTGAAATTTATAGATTTCTACAGTATTTTCTAGGTTTAAATATATTTGTATAAAAAGAAAAGAAAAGGATGGACAGCCTGCCTCCACCTCCGCTCTCTAGCCCTCATTCTTGTTGTAGTCACTGAAGGTTAGAGAGGGTGGTTGATCCATGGCTGCCTCAATTCAACAGGCAGCTATTTTTAGTAGGTTACTAAAAATATACTTGACGGACCAGGGATTTGATCCCGGTACCTACAGTTCGTCAAGTTGGCCGGTAGCGGTCAGCTTTATCCTAATAGACTAGGACCAATGCTAAGTGCTATGGTATGTGATAGATATATATATATATATATATATATATATATATATATATATATATATATATATATATATATATATATATATATATATATATATATATATATATATATATATATATATAT
>JBBHKE010003027.1:48815-64147 GCA_037447655.1 Zygnema cylindricum | reverse complement strand
CTGACAAAGCTTAGTCTAATATCCATATGCTTAGCTTTGAAGTGATGTTTCGGATTAGCTGCAATAGAGATAGCAGCTTGATTATCACAAAAAACATTTTGAGTTCCAGACTTCATGAACCCAAGTTCTTCAAGAAGAGATTTAACCCACATTAATTCTTTGGTGGCAGCAGAGGAAGCCAACCTCCATATTGGAATGAGCAACTACTTTTTGTTGCTTGCTACTCCAACAACATGCACCGGATCCAACTTGCAACACATATCTAGTCGTACACCTCCTTAAAGGCACATCTCCATAACTGGCATCACTCCAAGTGGTGATGTCAGTGTGCTCCCCTCCCAAATGCAACCATAATTCCCTTGTCCCCACCAGATACCTCATCACCCTTTTGGCAGCCTCCCACTCTCTCTTTTTTCGTTCATTTAGATTTCACTAAGGACACCTACAGCTGCAGCTATATTCGGATGGGTACAGTTCATAAAATTAATTAAACTGCCTACAATTTGCCGATAAGGAATATTTTCCATAAATTTTCTTCCTATCTCATCCATCTCATCAATAATTGATAAATATTCCTCTCTCTTCACTTCCCTCAAACACTTTCTTCAAATCCATAGGAGTAGTACATCCGTTTGCTTTTTCCATCTTAATTTTTTTTAGCATATTACCGATTGCTTCTTTTTGAGGGAGTCTTATAATTCTATTCCCTCTATCTCTCTCCATCTGAATTCCCGAAATGTACTTTGCTTCGCCAAGATCTTTGATATAAAAATTGCTTCTAAGATCTTGTTTTAGTTTGTTAATTTTATCTAAGGACTTGCTTAAGACCAACAAATCATCTACATAAATAGCAATAAATATCACTCCATTCTCATCCTCAAATAAATATATGGAGTGATCTGAACGAATTTTGATATTCCCCAAACCGGTCAAAAATTCATCCAGTTTTATATTCCATTGTCGCGGGGCTTGATTAAGCCCATATAGTGATTTTATCAATTTGCAAACCTTGCTTTCTTCCCCACTTTCCAGGAATCCTTCTGGTTGCCCTATATAAATTTCTTCTTCCAACTCTCCGTGCAAAAAGGCCGTTTTAATATCCATGTGGTGTATTTCCATATCTTCTGCTCCGGCTAAACTTAAAAGGATTCTAACAGAAGGAAATTAGACAACAGGTGCAAAGGTTTCTTTATAGTCTATCCCCTTTTTCTGAGTATACCCCTTTGCAACTAACCTAGCTTTGTACCTTTCAACGGTATTATCCGGGTTTAATTTAATTTTAAACACCCACTTACATCTGATCGGTTTTTGGTCCAGTGGAAAATTTACCAACTCCCATGTATTGGCTTCTATGATAGAGGCCATTTCTTCATTTATAGCAGTGATCCGCCGGCTACTTTCTCGGGTGTTTATGGCCTCTAAGTATGTCTGAGGTTCATCTGGGTGAGACATCTTTGTGATTTGGTTATTTACTTGTCTTTCTTGAAGTCGTTTACTACTTCTTCGTCCCCCTTCAAAATTGGACGCCGGTATGGAAGGCATCCTTGGGTTTCGTTTAGGAATATTTTCAGCTTCCCTATCTTCCAATTTTGATGTCTAATGAAGTTCCTCATCGATTTCCACTTTGTATTGTGGCGTTGCCTCGGATGTTGTCCTTTCCTCCTTCTCCTTTGGTAGATCTGCAGATTTTTCTTTTTCTCCATCTTCCTTCTCTTCAAAGTTAAAGTCAGAAAACCGATCCGTTTCAAATCTGAATTTGACTTCCTTATTATATTTGAATGGATCAATGGACTTTTCTTCATTCATCACCACTATGTGTTTTACCAAAATTATATCTCTCTTTTTCAAGTCATACACTCGGTATCCTTTTGTGCTCTCATCATATCCTACAAGATATCCTGGTTTCCCTCTTCCCTCTAATTTACATTTAGTTTATCAGAATCCAAACTGTAGACTTGACTTGCGAACACCCTCAAACTAGACAAATCAGGCTTTCTTCCTGTCCACCTCTCATACGAAATTTCCTTGTTATTTGCTGAAGTTAGGACTCTATTTTTGATGAAATTAGCATAGTTCGTAGACTCGGCCCAAAAGTGCAACTCTATCCTCTTATCAGTTAACATACTTCTGGACATATCTCCTAAATTTCTATTCACTGTTTCTGCTACTCCATTTTCTTCCGGATTATAGGGAACAGTTTTCTCATGATGAATTCCTTCTTCTTTAAGATATCCTCCAAATTCCCTTGAGGTGTATTCTTTCCCATTAACATTTCTTATCTCTTTTTTTGAGGTTTCATATAGTTTTTCACTCCATACTTTAAAATCTTTGAAATATCTTAATACCTCTGACTTATGTCTGAGAAAGTATACCTTCCTGTATCTAGACCAATCATCTATGATGGTTAACATCCATCTCTTCCCCCCATGTGAAGCATACCTAGCTGGTCCCCAAACATCAGTGTGAATTAGATCCAATACTTTCTCTCTACTAAATGTGGTTGCCTTTGGAAGCCTTTGGAAATGGAAGTGTATGAATCTTCCCTTGGGCACATCCACTACAATCATCAAATGACTCATCATCCTCAAAAGTAATACCCTCCACTATTCTTTTTTTCTTTATTTTCTTTAATCTATCTAGATACACATGCCCCAACCTTTTGTGGCAAAGCATCATCTCACTTGCACACGAGTAGAGAACACTCTTTTGATTGCAAAGAACAATTTTGAACATCCCTTGACTGCCCTTCTCAGCTATGAAATAAACCTCTTTATCAAAGCTTGCTGTGAAGATTCCTTTCTTAGTTCCTGTTTCAAACTCATTTTCATCTAGTACAGCTGTTGAGGCTAGGTTCTTGCTAAGCAGTGGAATGTAAATAACTTCTGAAAATGTTACAATTGAGGCCTTTCCATCAACTAGAACCTTCAAGTCAACGGTTCCAACTAGATTTGTGGTTTCAACTCTACCATCTCCGTAGTCTATTTCACCTTTAGGGATCTTTCTCAGTTTAGTGAACCACCTCTTATCTTTGCGCATATGCATTGAGGCCTCTGAGTGTATGATCCACCCATCCTCGGGTGGATCCCTCTTACCTCCGAAAGCACAGTTTTGTCTCCGTGGAATGTCGACATGCTTTTCAGTGGTTTTTGGATTAAGAAGAAGCTCCTGAAGCTCCGCTTCCTGTTCGGTTTCTTCGTCCTCTTCCTCATCATGAACTTGAGTTAGGAAAGCCTTTTTTTTTCCTCCATCCTTTGAGGTTCCTTGTCCATCTTTCAGTCGAAAATTTGCAAGTTTGACACAATTTGCCATATAGTGCTCGGTTTCTTGTAGAAGTAAAATAATCCTCCTCGAGAAGTTCCTCTCCCCTGTCTATCAAATCTGCCACCTCCTTGTCCTCTTCCACCAAAGTTTTCATAAAGATCATTCCCTCTCTCCTCATCACGCTTCCGCCAATCAGCTTGACAATGCTTGAACACTTGGACTCCGTCTCCTAAGCTCTATCGTGTTTTTTTTCACTAAAATCATTCCCACTGTATCATCCCAATTCCAATTGCTATCTCCTATGTCCTGCAATCGGTTAAAGATATTCTCATACTCTTCAGGTAGTTTCATCATTAATGTATTCACTATTTGTCTCTAAGACCTTGAGTTACCTGCACTCTTTAGCTCTCCAAACAATGCTCCTAAATCATTGCAATAATTATTCATGCTTCCTCCCTTATAAGTATAAGATGCGATCTTATTTTTTGCCAACTGTTGCTGCTGCAATGATCCACTCTTATATTTGTTAACTATTGATATCCAATTTGAGACAAAGATTTGACATGCATAAGGGGAATGGCAATGCCCTTTGCTACACTTTAAGAATTAAGAGCTTAGCAACCTTGTCTTTGTAGTTTCATACTCTGATCTGTCGATCTGAACCCTTGTCAACGTTGCTGGTGGTGCTGCTGCCGGTATCGCTTTCAACAATGGTGTATTTAAGTTGCAACTTCTCCCTTTTCACTTTCCATGATAATCTCCTCTCCTTCCTCATCTTCATCCTTGGTGATGGTGGCAGCTGTTCTGGCTATTGTAGTGACATAGGTGCTTAAAAAACGTGTCCCTCCAAACCCAGGTGGAGGTGGGTATTGAATTTGTCCAAACACTATGCCCTATAGATGCTTCTCAAATAGTTCTCCCCCTTTCATCATTTCCCAATACAAAAAGTCTGATCCATCAAATATGGGCACCTTAGAGGGTGGGCCCATAACCTAAAATTATGTGGTCTCCATTGACCCACAGAATGAGCAGCCTATGTAAAGCCTCTAGGATAATATTTTCCCCTTCCACTTTCCCACTGAATAAACGCCGCCCAAGCACAAAAATATTCTGACCACCCTCACCCTTGTGAGGACAAGACTCCCGTGAGTCAAAGGCAAAAAGAATCACTGAATTTTCTCCCCTAAGCAGTAAGTTATGGCTGGTCAAAGATGACATTTATAGTAACAAGCTCTCTTAGAGAGAGGTCCCTAAATATCACTAAGTCTTGGTCTGCCTACTCACAACTACCTACTACTAAACCCTAGTCCAATAGGAACACTATATAGTACAAGAAGGTGCAATGGGCGATGTACTTATTGTACGACCATTGTACGACAAGGTCTACAAAGTTACACCTGTCAAATCGGGAGCCATGGTTCCTCCTCCCATCTACTCCAGTATCAAATAATATGGTGCCACGTGGCACCGCGTGACGCTATCTCCGTATGCCGCAAAAAGCTCACTTCGCGTGGCGGCTATAATGCCGGTCGTCCGATAAAAACATATTTTACACAGTTCAGATTCGCGTTCATGCATGAATTGTTCTTCTTCGTTAGTTTGGTGATAATTAGCTGTTGCGTTAATATTTATATATCTTTGAAACCCGTCACGTGTATCGTTCGGTAACGTCTTAGTGGATAAGACGTACGGCTACATAGTGGTCTCTAGACCCTGGTTTTTGGATCAAGGCAACATTTTGGTAAAATATCCTCTATTTCTAAATCTACCATTTTCTAAATATTGCGGTAGCCATGGTGTGCCTTTGATCCTCACTCTCTCTCTTTAAAGTGGAAATAAGTTACAGAAGTGAACTATTAATTACCTCTTTTTAACAATATCTATTTTACCCTACATATCTCAACAATGGTTATAGACTATTAGATAAAGCTACCGGCTGTAAGTGATTTGACAGATGGTAGGTACCACAAATCATTTCTGGTTTCGTCTAATACATCTTCTTGGTAAATCTACCAAACCTACTCTTTGTCTCTCTCGAGAGCTTTGTGCAATTCTGTGTCCCCCATTTGGACTGCAAAATTCATGAAGCCTCTACGTAGTTTTTCACTAACCCACTTTCAACTAGAACAGCTGCTACCCAAATAGACAATGTGACTGACCCCTATGCAGTCTGGACTCCCTTGAGTCCACATCAAAAAGAAGCACTCAAAACGCCCAACCAGGCGATTAGTTATCACGTGGCAAAGATGCCAATATATATACAAGCTTGTTCGGAGAGAAGCGGCTACCTCCTTAATTCTTTGAGTCCTAAACCCCTCTCACAACCCCTATCTAATGATGTACGAACTAATCAAAAGATTGTACATTACAAAAAGGTACTAGGGCCGATGTACTTTCTGTACGGCTTGTGTACGACAAGGCTATGGAGTGGACGTCTATCTCCTTCACACATTTGTCCTCGCACTCCCTAGGATTCCCGCTTCTCAATGATATTTTGACACATGTTGACAGGTCATGTCACGTCAAAAAACCGCCAAGGCGGTCATTCCAGGATCTTGACGATGATGAGGGCCGTTGGATCCAAACCGGCATTTAATGATAGCCGTTCAAAATAACAAATGTTCGGTACATTTATTTCGTGCGTACTAAAAACTCAACTAGTTTCTATGTCCTCAATTTTTTATTCCGTTAATCAAATTAATGATCTAGCTAGTGTTTAAATAGTTATCAAACCTAATGTATTTTAAAGGACTACTACACCAGACAGGTAAGAGTTGACGGCTACGCCTTGCTCTGCCTGTTGGAGGTTCGAGTCTTGCCGGACTCAACCATTTTGTTGAGAGTGACTTAGGTCACTCTTAAGCCCTGCCTAAAGAGCCGAGGCAGCCATGGCTCCACCGCCCCCTCTCTCCTTCAAAGACTACAACAAGTATAAGGGCTAGAGAGAGAAGATGGAGGCAAGCTGCCTACGCTTTTTCTTTTAGCTTATTTTAATCAATTAAGACCTATAAAATATCTCCTCTAAATCTAGTGATTTCAACACTCCCCTTATTTTCTAGTCTAATTTTAGTTCTCTTTTAACCTACACTTTTCTCTGCAGTAAATTAACTTGGGAGAGGGCAAATGCTTTGTCATCATATCAACTACCATTTCCCCATCACCTCTATACACAAGAGTCACAATTTTGTTTTCAACCTTTTCCCTCACAAAACTCAATCTTATATCCATATGCTTAGCCTTAAAATGATTTTTTGGATTGGCTGCAATTGCAATTGCAGCCTGATTATCACAACACACTTCATGCACCCCTTTCTTCATATACCCTAGTTCTTGCAATAAAGACTTGACCCACATCAGCTCTTTCACAGCGGAACAAGAGGCCATATACTCAACCTCCATAGTGGATAGAGCAACCACCTTTTGTTGCTTGCCGCTCTAACAACAAGGACCTTACCCCACATGTAACACATACCCAGAAGTGCATCTTCTCATTGGTGCATCCCCATAAGTGGCATCACTCCAAGTAGTGAAGTTAGTGTGCTCCCGTCCCAATTGCAACCATAAATCCTTGGATCCCACCAAGTATCTCATGACTCTCTTGGTTGCCTCCCAGTCTCTCTTCCTAGGATCATTAAGACTTCTACTGGAGACTCTAATTGCTGCTGCAATGTACAGTCTGGTACAATTCATAAAGTAAATCAAGCTTCCTAAAACCTGTCTGTTGGGAATGGACTTCATAAACTCTCTTTTCTGGACTCATCTGATCATCTAGTATTATCACTCCTCCTTCTACACTCCCATCACTTACTTTCTTCAAGTCCATGGGAGTGGTACAACTATTTGCCTTTTCTATCTGAAATTTCTCGAGCATATTTCCGATAGCTTCCTTCTGAGTTAGTCTGATTATTCTCTTCCTTCTATCTCTTTCCATTTGAATCCCCAAGATATATTTAGCTTCCCCTAAATCCTTCATGTCAAATATGCTTTCTAAGATCTATCTTTAACTTAATGATCTTTTCCATAGACTTACTTAACACCATCAAATCATCCATATAAATTGCAATATAAATTACACCATTCTCATCCTGAAACATATAAATAGAATGGTCAGAACTGATCCGAATATATCCCAGACCAGGGAGAAACTCATCTAGTTTCTTGTTCCATTGTCTGGGAGCCTGCTTCATTCCATATAAGGACTTTATGAGCCTGAAGACTTTGCTCTCTTCTCCTTCCTCTGTAAATCCCTATGGTTGTCGCATGAAGATTTCTTCCTCTAGTTCACCGTTGAGGAAAGCGGTCTTGATATCCATCCGGTGTATTTCCATGTCTCCGCTGTTGCTAGACCAAGGAGAATCCTTACAGATGGGAACCGAACCACCGGAGCAAAAGTCTCCTCATAATCTATCCCCTCTTTTTAGGTGAACCCCTTTGCTACCAACCGAGCCTTATATCTCTCATTGGTATTATATGGGTTCAGTTTCAATTTAAATACCCATTTGCAACCGATAAGTTTTCTGTCTGGAGGACAGTCCACCAGCTCCCAAGTATTAGCTTCCATGATATAAGCCATCTCATCATTTATAGCTTTGACCCATCGCTCTTTCTCCGGACTGTCCATTGCCTCCGAGTATGACTGAGGCTCATCTAGGTGAGATAGTTGGCTCGTTACCTTGTGAGCAACCTTTTTTTCTTCTAGTCTTTTGCTGCTCCGCTGTCTTCCCTCAAAGTCTGAAGCTGGAAAGGAGGGAAATCTCGGGTTCCCCCTTACTCTCTCACCTGCTCCCCTATCCATGGAAGCCGGTTTATGGCTCATGTTCCTCTCTCTCCACAGAGTGTGTAGAAATGTGAGGAGATTCCGTTATATCTCCCCCATGTTGGATCTCCCCTGAATCTGCAATCACGTTTTCACTTGTGTCCTTTCTGGGAAGATCTAAGTCTTCCTCACTCTCGGACTCAAAACTAATTCTGATTTTCTTAGTGTATTTAAACGGATCAAATGACTTTCCTTCATCCATGACTACTAGATGCTGTACCAAAATGATATCTTGTTTAGCCAAGTCATAGACTCTATATCCCTTGACATCCTCATCATATCCCACAAAATATCCTAGTTTCCCTTTAGCATCTAGTTTCCAGTTTTTCTTATCTGTGTCAAGACTGTAAACTTGACTACGGAATACTTTCAAGTGAGAAATATCCGGTTTCCTTCCAACCCATCTCTCCTAAGGTGTCATTCCTTTAACGACTATAGTGAGGACTTTATTCTTAATGTAATTAGCATAGTTCATGGCCTCTGCTCAAAATCTTATTCCTATTTTCTTATCTGCCAACATACTACACACACTATCTACCAAAGTCCGGTTCAACCTTTCAACTACCCCATTTTGTTCTCAATTATTCGGTACAGTTTTCTGATGCTGAACTCCCTCATCTCTGAAGTATTCCTCAAACTGATTAGAGGTGTACTCTCCCCCATTATCACTCTTTATTCGCTTAATGGGGATTCCGTGCAACTTCTCACTCCAGGCTTGGTATTCTTTGAAGTACTTTGGTGTTTCAGACTTTGTTTTTAGAAAGTAGACTCTAGAATATATGGACCAATCATGAGTAATTGTGAGCGTATACCTCTTCCCCCCAACCGAGGGTACTCTTGCTGGTCCCCAAATATCTGTGTGGACCAGATCTAGTACTTTATCACCTCTATACGTGGCAGTTTTGGGAAAGGGGAGTCTGTGAGCCTTACCTTGGGCACAGCCACAACAATCATCCATCATTTCATTATCCTCAAACTGAATGCCTTCTACTACACCCAACTTCTTCATTTCCCTCAGCCTATGAAAATGCAAAAGCCCCAACCGCTTATGCCCGATCATCAAGCTCGGGACACCACCATAGTAAGCATTCTTCCTTTCGTTACTTAGGTTAAGCCTAAACATTCCTTGGCTACCCTTATCTGCTGTGAAGTAGACTTCATCTCCGTACTTAGCTGTAAAGCCTCCCTTTCTAGTGAAGGTATCAAAATCTTTGTCATCTAATACAAAAGTAGACACAAGATTTTTACTTAGCTGAGGAATGTCGAGCACATCTGAGAAGGTGAGTATAGAAGTGTTACCCTCCACTAAAACTTTCAAATCTACCAAGCCACTAGATCTGTGGTAACTACTCTCCCATCCCCATACACTTTTTCTACATTTGGGATCTTTCTTAGCTTAGTGAAGAGGTGCATGTCACGGCACATATGCATGGATGCACTTAAATCGATGATCCATCCTTCCTCTGAAGCTTCCCGAATGGCTTCAAGAGCAAAATTTTGTTTCTGAGGAATCTCCTTCTCCTCCAAATTCTCGTCAAGGAGAAGCTCCCAATCCTCCTTCTCAGAAGACTCGTCCTCCTCGGTCTCTCCTTTCACTCGTGTGACCACAAGTGCCTTCTTCTTCCCTCCGGAAGAACCCCCTTCACGGTTTTCTTGGAGCCTCAGCTCCGACAGCTTTATGCAATCAGCTATCAAGTGTCCCGGCTTTTTACAGAAATGGCAAAGACCCTTTAGAGGCATGAGTTCTCGAGATTGATCACCTTTGAAGCTGTTATACCGCTTCTTCGGATCCTTCCTCCACCAGTCCGTTCCGACAGCTAGAGCTTCGACGTTCTTTCCTCCCCTGCGGATATCAATGGTGTTCTCCTGCACGAGTATCATTCGGACCACGTGTTCCACTTCCTAGAACTATCATCCATTTCTTGCACTCGGTACACTATGTTCTCATACTCATCAGGCAACTTCATGACGAGGGTGTTAACTTTTATCTTCATTCTGTTTGTCCATCTGGCACTTTCCATCTCCATGTACTGAGAAGAGAGATTGTTACAATATTTTTACATCTTCCCTCGTTTGTAAGTATAACTCATCAACATTTGCTCAACCAACTAGAGCTGCTGAATGGTACCAGCTCTATAAATCTCCACTAAAGTCATCCACAACTCCTCGGCCTTTAAGATGTGAAAATGAGAGGTCGCCAAAGCTTGAGTGAGGTGCCTCAAAATGAAATGCCTGGCAGTCATGTTGTTGTACTCCCACATTTTAATATCATTTTCCTCAATCTTTACGGCCACCGCTCCGGGTGCCGTGGCGATAGGAGTGAGAGTTATCTCCTTTCTTTTCCCCTTTTCGAACACACTACTGTCCCCTCATCTGTCTCCTCCGTTGGATCAGATGCTCTTGCATAAAACCTCACTCCTCCAAACCCAGGTGGAGTTCCTTGAGATGGACGTTTCACTTGTCCACTAACAATACCCCAGTATCGTTTTTCACACAATGCCCCTATCATCATGGCTTCCCAGTAAATTAACCCAGATCCGTTGAATATGGGCACCCCAGAGGGTGGGCCCATAACCTGCAATTCTGTGTCCTGCAATTCTGTGTCCCCCATTTGGACTGCAAAATTCAGGAAGCCACTAGGTAGTTTTTCACTTACCCACTATCAACTAAAACAGGTGCTACCCAAGCAGGCAAATAGACAATCTGACTGCACCCCTATGCAGTGTGGACTCCTTTGAGTCCACAACAAAAAGAATCACTGAAAACGCCCAACCAGACGATTAGTTATCAAGTGGCAAAGATGCCAATATTTATACAAGCTTGATCAGAGAGAGGTGGCTACCTCCTCAATCCTCCAAGTCCTAAACCCCTCTCACAACCCCTATCTACTAATGTACGAACCAATCAAAAGACTGTACATTACAAAAAGGTACTAGGGCCGATGTACTTTATGTACGGCCTGTGTACGACAAGGCCATAGAGTGGACGTCTGTCTCCTCCACACTTGTCCTCGCGCTCCCCGGGATTCCCGCTTCTCAATGATATCTTCACACGTGTTGACAGTTCACGTCACGTCCAAAAACCGCCAAGGTGGTCATTCCGAGATCTCGGCGATGATAAGGGCCGTCGGATCCAAACCGGCTTTTAATGCTAGCCGTTCAAAATAACAATGTCCTCAATTTTTTATTCCGTTAATCAAATTAATGATCTTGCTAGTGTTTAATTAGCTATCAAACCCAATGTATCCTAACGGACTAGTACGACAGACTGGTAAGAGCTGAAGGCTACGCCTCGCTCTGCCGGTTGGAGGTTCGAGTTCTGCCGGACTCACCTTTTTGTTGAGAGTGACTTAGGTCACTCTTTAGCCCTGCCTAAAGAGTTGAGGCAGCCATGGCTCCACCGCCCTCTCTCTCCTTCAATGACTAGAACAAGTATGGGGGCTAGAGAGAGAAGATGGAGGCAGGCTGCCTATGCTTTTTCTTTTAGCTTATTCTAATCAATTAAGACCTAGAAAATATCTCCCCTAAATCTAGTGATTTCAACACTTTGGCAACCATGACTCTAGCTCCCTCTCTAGCCTTCAGTGACTATGAGAAGTGTCGGGGCTTGAAGAAGGGAGTTAGAGACAGACTGTCTCTGCCTTTTTCTATCCCAATATAGACCTAGAAAATACACAAATATCAACAAAATGTACCCAGCTACTACCCACATTTGCACTGTTGTCCTAAAACAACCTAAATATGTTAAGAATCGAAAAATTGCTCACAAAGATGCTCACACGTGATAAATCAAATCTCACAACGAAAGCTTAAAGAAACATATTCCACATAAAACACTCACGTCTCACAATAAAACATGTCGACCAAATATTAATATATATAGCCGAAGATTTCTCAATACAACCTTTCTCTTTCACAGTTTTTCCCTCCTTAAAGCTTCTTCTCTCTCTACATCTTAATGTGTCACTCCTTAAGATACATGATGCATCTCTACACAGATTGCATGATGCATCTCCCCAAACTGCATAATAAACTAATGGAAAACTTTCACTAATATACCTTCTTAACACTGACATCTCTCGACCACTAGCTCCACCAACTAAAAACAGACGAGGGCGCCGAAGTCCACATGCGAACGTGCACCTAAAAGACATTCAAGCGTTGAAGCAAAGTGACACGCACTAAAGGAACTAGACACGTACAGCGCACTAAATATCATAGTCACCGTTCAAGACAATACAAGACAGACGAAACCAAACTGAACCATCACACACATAAATAATGTACCAGCTGGTATTCAACCGGCGTACATTGAACAAACCACAGGTACTATGATGCAAGTCGTGAAACCATACTTGAACCCGAATCGTGCCACGCTAACCAAAAATGTCAACAAATCCGCAAACGGTCGATTCTCCACATCTCATCCGGCGATTCTTCAGTAATCCTAACAAAATATGTATGGCGTTAGTGTGTGGTTGATTCTACAATATACATAACTCAAAACCTCACCCCCAAAATTTGTCATCCTCGTATATTGATGGATCCATTGCATGAAATAGAGTGACTTATCGCTTATACAATTCGGCCACACTTGTGAAGCAAAAGTTTGATAACGCTTGTCGTTAGGCCTCCCCCGGTATATCCCTCGATCAAATACAATTTCATCAAGTCTCACAGACTTACGACAATTTGCACTACCATAGACCTGTCATTGAAACAATTAGTGACAACTTTTCACAAAAAACAAATGGCCACGCAAACATTGTGAACTTCCAAACATTAATATCGAAAAAATCCTACATATGTGAAGTGAATTTATAACTTATTAGATCCTTGTTGTTCCTTCTAATAATGAAGGTTTTGTGATCATCGACAAGAAAAAAATGGATTCTTGAGGGTTTTACAATTTAACTTTACATATAATTTTTTCCACCTTTTTTTAAACTGAATGTTTAGCAGTATTTGACTGGCGTATAATCGATAGTTGACGAGTTCCACAATGTAATAATTGACTATGCTAGTCAAGTTCAATTTACTCAATAATTTGAATATGTGCAAAAAAATTAGTTTGCATGTTGGCTTCCTCTAATTGTTATGTAATATTATAATATTACATGCTTGTGTTGGGGGAGTTGCCGCGAATAACCCTGTACTAAATAACATTGTTGTGTTAGTTGTTACTTTTGATCATACATATGGTCATCGATTGTCGTTACTCTCGACATTAATGTTTAAATAGAGTTGATTAGAGACGTTATTGTAAACGGAATGGTTGATAAAGTAGCTATATTTGGCGCAAAATAGTTGTATAACATTTGTAAATCTACATATTTTTCGATTACGAGTTTATTTCAAAACTATGTAACACTATGCAACACACTTGCGACCCAAAGTAAATGTTCACAATAATGTTTCAAAGATTGCCAAATAAAAGTACAAACCTACGTGCTGCTTGCAAAGACGCGACAAAATTGTTCGCAATCAATGCGTGTCGTTATATAATATTTAGTAGCCTTAAAATAAGGTCGTATATTCAATTCTTATTTTATTCTCTCCCTCCCTCTCTCTTTGACCCTCCTTTTTCCTCCTCTATCCCTTCTTTACCTTTTACTCTTTATCTCCTCTCCTGGCTCAAATCTTGATCTCATTCTCCTTTGATTTTTCCCTCGCGGGATAATGGAGTGTTGATCCTCTCCCTTCTCTTTTTCCCTTATCCCTTCCTCGACTATTATCTCTTTTCTTTCCCGCTCCCTCTATACCTCTAGTTCTCGACTGATAAAATTCCCGTACATCGCCACATCGTGCATCGCGACATCGGCCGATGTTACGATTATCGGCTACATAATTTACATGGTGTGAGTTTTTTCCGTAGCGGGCCTTTGAAAGATGGGTTTTTTTCATGGTTTTTTGTTAGGGTTTTTGATTGGCAACCTAATAGTAACGTGCAGGAAACATCGTACGTTTTGTATACCATATGCAAATTTTCGCATTTGGGACGTATTTTATGGTATGACGATCCTTCCAAAGATCGTCGTGAGAAATATACGTTTCAACACGTACCTATTCTAGGACAGTAATATAATAATATAGTGTTGTGTATCGGCAAGGTTTTGTCGATAATCGATATGTACCTATTTTTGGCTTGCCGATAATCGATATATTGGCACGATATATATCGAAACTGGTGTTATCGCCAATAAGATACCGATAACATGGATATTTTATCGCGATAACACTGTTACCGATAACTATCGGCGATAATTGTACAGTTTGTTTCGTACACTTGTACTGTTTATGCCGTCGTACTGAACCGTCGTTATCACGTTACACAGAGTACGGAACAGATTGCTACACGTGGCATGCCACGCTTTTATCAGTGAAAATACAATACAGTATATAATAAAGTACTATTATATACCGTTCCACGATTTCTCTGTCTCGTCACGTCACATCACGCTTTCCCTTCTTTTGTCTTTTTTCCATGTACTGTCACAGCCTGGCAAAGGTACCTCCGTACAGTTTTGCCATTTGCAATTTCTTACAGTGACGTGACGAATTCGTAAAAACGGAAGCGGCTCGTTTCGCGGAGTCGTACAAACTCTTGCTCGCATTGAATGAACGATTGTACGGACAATATGTACTGACCGTACATCAGGCGCGGTTAGCGTGACGTGACAAGAAGTCGGGCGGATATATCGAAAAAGGATTGTACGAAAATGTACGGACGAGATGAAGATTGTATGGATGGAAGGATAATAAATGTACGGACGGAGGCCAGGGATTCAATTATTTGTCGGCCTGCGCAGTGTCCGTACAAACAATTGACGTGACTGTACGGAAAGGTGGCCCAGTCTGACATAATTTTTGGACGGATTCGAAATGTTGCCACTCTGGCTGCCCATGGCGCCTTCCTACTTCCACTGAGGCCCTTCCTACCGCTCTAACTTCCTTCCCTCTCTCTCGCTCTCTCTCTCTCTTCCTCTCTCGCTTCCCCCCCTCTATCTCTCTTCCCCTCTCTCGTTCCCTTCTCTCTCTTTCTCTCCTTCTTCTCCTCTCTCTCCTCCCCTCTCACTTTCTCTCTTCCCTTCTCTCTACATTCCTCTCTCTCTCTCTCTCTCTCTCTCTCTCTCTCTCTTCCCTTCTCTATTTTATTCCTCACTCTCTCTCTCTCTCTTCCCTTCTCTATATTATTCCTCCCCGGTGGAAAGGCATGTCAGTGCAGTTAACAAACATGCCTGTGACGCGTCCGGCTG
>JBBHKE010003027.1:32922-48805 GCA_037447655.1 Zygnema cylindricum | reverse complement strand
TGTCGACGCCTTTACCTAACACTTGTTTTGTATGTCTGTACGAAATAATGAGCATTTCGAGGACGGACGGACGCATATTGTACATTACAATTCTTAAAAATAGTGGAAATTAGAGTCATTAACGCCAATTAAACAATACATATATTAACATAAAAAAAATAGATTCATTCATTTTATCTTAGCTTTGAGGGTCAAACTTTTGGGGGGGGGGAGGGTGGGGGGGGGGTGAATTAGCGTTATTGACATTAATAGCGATTCATGGTGTATGACGAGCAAAACAAAAACCTTGAAAATTTATGAAAAGGGTTTTAGCCGCCTCAAACGAGATATTGATTCGTCAAATTTGGGAGTTGATCACGAAAAAGAATTTTAGACTCTTAAATAGGCATAACTACTAGTACTTTAGAATATGTTTATTTTTCCCGATTTTTATTTTCAATTTTATTAGAAAAAAACACCCTAGATAAGGGAAAAGTTACACTAGATGAAAAAATTATTTTACAATATGTGGCACTTTAACGTACCATGTCGTAGTATTTTTTGGTGTGTTTCTGAAAAACAACACGACAAAAGACACGATACTGATTCTCCAAGGGTCCGAGAGAAACATCAACCATCCGATTATACTTTGGTCTTCATCCACAAAGCAAACGTTCGGCTTTGTAATTCAAGGAGGTGAATACTCCATCATACAACATGTATAATCGCTACACCTGGAAAATATAGACTTCCACGACGACGGACTACCACAAAAAAAATCATTAGTCGCGAAGGCCACGTGCCGTCTGACAAGGTGGACGCGAATCCACCAAAAGCGAACATAAACTTTTTCCAAAAAGATATTACGTCATGCTCCTTTTGTCTTCCCCTCATCTTTGTGTTTTCCCTTGCTCAAAGTTTTCGTTTTAAAAAGACAAGGCTAGTAAAGCAGGCGCTCATAACGACAGAGCGTCTAAGGAGAAAAGTGGGTTTGAGTTGTACAATGACATAGTACGCATGTTGCGTACAGCGATATAGTATGCAATTATAAATTCCACATTGAAATTGGTCGGTTTGTGAAATCTATGAACTTTAACTTACGTGGTACCATTAAAGCCAAGACACACTACACCGTGAATCGCCTACTGTGTTAAAAAAAACAATTGTCTAAAGAAAAAAATAGTGTTATTAGCGCTATTTTAGGTTTCATGACCTAGCGCCAACAAAATTTTAACTATAATTTATATATCTAACACTAATTAGATAACACATTCTCATAGTGTAGCCCCTCGAGCTTGTGTTCACATGGTCGACGTTTGAACATGTGAGAACATGTTTGCTTGTTTCCCACATATTTATTAGTAGGAATCAACCCTAAGAGCGTTTTCGAATGTTAGCGCCACTTACTTTCCAGTCTCGACGCCGTTATCTGACACTTTTTCTGTTCGTTAAAGAGCAGTTTTAGTATGGATTGTCACGTTTTTTACACTACACTGTTTGAAAACCGGCCAAATTAGAGTCAAAGTTGTTAAAAATCAATCAAGTGCTCACAGGGATGCTCACATAAAGAATCAATATCACAGCGGAAGCTAACAAGAAATAAATATCATAGCGGAAAACATTATTTCACTGCTCACAAATAAATATTATCAGCCGAATAGAAAATATATTAAGCCGAAGCTTCCTCCATACGCAACTCTCACACTACTCTCATTCTTCTCTTATTCCGACATATAACTTACATCTTACACTTCCTCCTTCCTTACTCCTCTTCTCTCTCTGCATCTTAATGTGTCACGCATTAAGACACATGATGCATCTCTACACAGACTGCATGATGCATCTCCCCATACTGCATTCTCCCCATACTGCATACTGAACTGATAGCAACACTCGCTAATATACCTTCTTAACACCAACAACTCACGACCACTTACTCCACTAACTGAAAACAGATGAGAGCGTCGAAGTCCACATGCGGACGTGCGCCTAAAAAACATTCAAGCGCCGAAGCGAAGTGACACGCACTAAAGGAACTATACACGTACAGCGCACTAAATATCATAGTGGTTCAAGACAATACAAGACAGACTAAACCAAACTGAACCATCACACACATAAATAATGTACCAGCTGGTACTGAACCGCCGTACATTGAACGAACGAAAGGTACTCCGATGCAAATCGTGAAACCATACTCAAATCAAATAGCGCCACGCGAACGAAAACGCCAACAAACCCGCGGACGACCGATTCTTCACATCGAACCAAAACATGATTTCGGCCAGAGGTCGCAAACGGTCAACCGAAACCGTGACTGACCGTTAACCCACCGCCCGCGCCGGATCTGGAACGGATTCGGTTGCCAAATTTTGAGGGTCGGGCGGTTACGGTCGGTTGATTCACCACGAAAAAAAAAACGGTCGGTTACGTTCGGTCAACCAAAAAACCAAAAAAAATGAAAACTTTGTACTGTCCCTATAATCCAACATTCTTGTACTTTGTACTCTTTGGCATCGTGGAAGTACGTGACATCATGATTAGCGTCGCAAATCTGACACGGTACTGTAGTAAGCTATTTATTTCGCAAATCAAAGGGAACGCGACAAAGCGTCGCAAATCTGACACGGTAGTACACTATTCATTTCGAAAATCTTAGGGAACGCGACAAAGCGTCGCAAATCTGACACGGTAGTACAATATTCATTTCGCAAATCTTAGGCAACGCGATAAAGCGTCGCAAATCTGACACACTACACCGCCAATCGCTATTAGCGTTGTGTACGCTAATCCCGTCCCGCTTTTTTTTTGTTTTATTCTCAAATAGCGTAGTTTATTCTTTTTTTTTCTTTATTCTATTTAGGGTTATATTCAGTACGTTGTCTCTTAAATAGAGTGGTGTACGGTCAGTGTCAGACCGTACATAAATGTACCTTTTTAAGTTAAAAATTACAATAAATTAGTTTTAGTAACCGCGGACGCATGAGAATGTGCGTTCTAAAAAGGAAAAATAACCAGGTCGTAAAAAATCCCGCTCGCACATATTCGTCCGACAGCCGCGTTTCGACCGTGTGAATGTACGATTTGTTTACGATTTGTCAGATTTTGTACGGAGACCTATATTAGTGTAAACATGTTTGCGACCGACATTTTTTTTTTCAAAGATCCAAATTACCATAATCAAACAATTAGAATGTATGATTTTTTCCAAAATTTTCAAATTCTTAAATAGCGTACACCACGGTAATTATTTGTATACGCTAATGAAACCTACACGCTAATAGCGATTGGCGGTGTAGTACACTATTCATTTCGCAAATCTTAGGGAACGCGACAATTCGTAATTATTGGCTTATTCCGTCGTACATTGATTAATTTTGTACTTTTTCGGTTACGGGCGGGCACGGTTAGTCGCGAAAAATCAAGATTCGGTTAAAAAAAAATTTCGTAAACAACGGTCGGTAAACGGTTAACAATTTTGGAGCGTGACAAAACTCGGTCGGGCGTCGGTTACTCAGATTTTGAAAAAAAAAAAAACGGTCGGTTTCGGGTATGATTTTTTTTGACTTTTGCGACCTCTGATTTCGGCTGATCGGCCGATTCTCCCAATAATCCTAACAAAGGTCGCTAATTAAACCGTGTCCATTTTAAGGTAAAGAGAAAAATAGTATTTCATATTCTATCTAAGGTTCAGGGGTCAAAATTTAAGGGCGCGGATAAAGTGTTAGTTGTACCCTATGAAACCGAGTCCTCTGTACGGCAGTAATATTGTTTCTTGTACAATTACTAACAAAGGCTTCTCTGTTACTATGGAGATTAGCCCTAACAGCGACGCGCGATGTAGTTCGGGAACCGTTTCGCAGTCTTCATCCTGACCGTTGAAACGGGTCGCCGGCTTTCCTTCAAAGCGAGTCAACGATTTTCAAATGTTCGCTTTTCGGTCCGCCGTCAAGTTGCATATCGGGACCAGCGCGCGAGAGACTTCCGCATGCCACTTGGCAATTTGCAGAATTCATATGGAGGACGTACCGTATTAGTCAGTAATCGTATCTTAAAGGACAAATATTTTAAGATCGTGCCACGACAAAACGGAGCAGACAAACGACGAATCGTTTTCTCAGCAAAAGACACGGTACTATTGTACTTTTTGGGATTTGTCGGGTTTGATACTTCGGGCTGGGGCCATAAAAAACAGACCGTGGTAGAAAAACAGACAGTTCTTTTCTCCGTACACACTTGTCGGATTGTGGATCTGACGGTGGCGATGGAAAGGTAAGATTCTCAGCTTCCGATTGGCGGTCTCAAATTGAATATTGGACTAGTGTGTACGGAGAAAATATGTTTTAAGCGGTGAATTAACATTAACACTAATAGCGATACACGGTGTCGTCTTCGCTGCTGACAAAAAATCAGGATACCAAAGAACTGCCAAAATTCAAATGGAATCTTCATCCGTTCGATTTGCGAATCGATCCGGAAAAAAATCTGTGACGCGTCAAAACCGACGGAAAAATGTTTTTTCACATATTTTATTTGTTCCAGCATTTTTTTTCCATTCTGTTTGTGATGACCACGTGTTGATCAATTATTGGCCAAAATAATGACTCCTGCAATGGATCCACTTTTTAGGTCATCTCTAAAAAATTGCAATTGTTTGACCCCAAATCAGGCTTTTATTGGACCAATGATTTTCAATTGCCCTTTGACTCTGCGCGGTTTGTAAACATGCCGTATGAATTGAGAAAGCGCGTACGCCGGTTTTCCGTTCAAAACAAATTTGTCGTCTTGTGTCGTGACATTTAATTCTCCCGTGCGAAAAATATATTACAAGGCCATGACGCCATGTGCTAAAATAATGCGTCCAAAAATGTTCGTACAGTACATGATGCTAAACGTCGCTCGAAAGATCGCACTGTTCAAAGTGGACGTCAGGACAGCCTGGCAAGTTGCAAAGACGCTGGGATGGAATCTATGGAAATGTGACCGACAAAGACAAATTACTTTGTCGGGGAGCATAAAATGTCAGAAATCGAGAAGCCCTACAGTACCATGAGTCCATGACTCCAATAAGATACTGATATCGTATGCAGGATATCGAGTATCGCCATGCCCGTGCTCCAATACTATTGATCATTGGATGTCGCATAGCTGTACGGAATGAATGTTAAGGCTCTCCACTTGCTCGGAAGGTCTTGTGGCGCAATGATGAATGGCAAGACCTCACGTGCATTTAAAACGATTATTTACTATTTTTTCCGTACACGCAGCTTGGGCGACTGGGCGAATCCATGTGCGCCAACACGGAAAGGACACGAGTCCTTTGCTACACCGTGAATCGTAATTAGCGTTAATACTTTTGTAGCCACTGAAAACATATTTTCTCGTACACACTTGTCCAGTTTTCAATTTAAGACCGCCATTCGTAAGCTGAATATAGTCACAACCGTCAGATCCACAATCCGACATGTGTGTACGGAGAAAATATGCTTTAAGACACGAAAAAAACATCAACACTAATTACGATTCACGGTGTGTACTTTGCGCGAGTCGCTGCGAGGCGATGCGACGACCTGGAAACATCGAGAGCTGCCATAACAACCAATCGCTGCGAAGGCCGCGGCGAATCATGCGTGCCGCTTATTTTCCTACACGTGTACAGTGTACTTCACTGAAACAAAATAATATGTTCATCCAGATTGCCCGAATTCTGGTAAATCTAAAATCTTAAAGAAAATTCTGGCAAATCTGTCACGTCGTCACAAAAGAGACATAATTGGTCCGATCTCGAGAACTGCTCCCGGAAAAACACGTGAACAAATGCGACATGCTACGTTGTCGTATAGGTTCGCATTTAAAGAAATCGTCACAAAACACACGGAACTTTTCTGGCGAGTCGCTTGACTTTTAGGCTTAGCGTCTCGACAGCGAATCACATTGAAGTATGCTGCGACGAAATTTTGTACTTAGTTTTTTTGGAATCGACGTGGCGATTTGGAAATAACACACGAGGACCATAAAGTTCCGTCGAAACGTTCTGCTCTATGTTAAGTTGTCGGGACGTGAAAATTGAAAGTTAGGCGTCCCACTGCCCGCTGTCGTAAAGATTCCGTACAGGACAACCGTGCTGAGCAATATTTAAATATTTTACGATGAAAAATTCCCGCCAAGTGGTCTATGACGAAAATCCGACCGTTGGTATGACCCAAAAATCCGGCTGACCTTCCTTCTCATGGAATCATCGACAACCGGCTGAGCCCATGTGCCCGCCCGCGCACTAGCTGCCAAACTGTCACGAATATTCTTCCCCTAGGCGCCAGCGCAGCAGCAGAGCTATTTCGGGCGGGAGAATGCATTCCCCAAGTAGGCAGCTTGCAAGCCGATTTTTTGGACAGTCCTGGAACTAATATCGATTAGTCGCGCTACCTGAGATTTGGCAGGTTACACAAACCGTCGATTACACGTGTAAAATGGTTTAAGTGCATATTATCGTCCGATGCATGTAGTATATCATTCTAGATACTGTACGGCTTCTGAAAGCACGTGCAGCAGTAAACATTTTTCTTTGGACCAGAGAGGTCGGAGACTGTACGGTCCGTCACCATGATCTTTGCAAATTGCCATGCAATGATCATTTTTTGGACGTAATAACAAATGTTTAGACGTCGATGTCGGATTTCAACAAGTGACCTAACCAGAAAATAAAGATGACGTTTAGAACATGACCATTAATTGTGCGTTATGTACATTTATCTAGAAAGTACAGCCAGTACTATTTTCCTGTTAGTACCAGTACTAACAAGAAACCGATCCGTACGTTCGAAAAAGTTACTGACGTGGGATGTCATGAAAATCTTAACAACTTTGATCGCGTAAATTTACCTCGTTCTGGGAAGGTAAATGCTACAATTCTTCCGGTTTCCTGGGTAAAATCTACGTACAATCCTAGAGGTACCAAACGCATAAAAAGCACGCATGAAAAAAATAATGAATATGCGCATGGAACAGGTGCATTGTGTATAAAATGCGTTGACCAACTTTGACTTCATTTTTAAAATAAAAAATATATAAATATTTAATCAAAAATAATACTACAACTTCATCAAACTTAACTCAAAAAATGGTTTACGTTAATATAGCTAAATTAACGTTTATTACTCTACACCGCCAATCGTTATTAGCGTGTAAGTTTTTTTAGCGTATACGAATAATTAGCGTGGTTTACGCTAATTGGGAATTTGAAATTTTTTGAAGAAATCGTCTATTCTAATTAGGGATTAGGGTTTTTTTTAAATAGTGTGGATAATTCTGTTTGAGAATAAATAAAAAAAAGCGGGACGGAATTAGCGTACACAACGCTAATAACGATTGGCGGTGTACTTTCAACTGATTTTAAATAGTGTACAACACTGCACTAAAAGTGTCATTCCGTAGTATTCCGTAGTAAAACTGCTCGTTATATGGTACAGACGTACATAATAAGTGTCAGATAAAGGCGTCGACACTGGAAAATGAGTGCGTCGCCAAAGAAAAGTGCTTTCAAATTTTATTTCTGTTGATATTTGAGTATTTTCTAGGTCTATATTAGGATAGAAAAAGAGCTGAGGCGGTCTGCCTCTAACTCCCCTATCCAAGCCCCCACACTTGTTGTAGTCACTGAAGGCTGGATAGGGAGCTAGAGCCATGGCTGCCTAGGCTCTCTAGAGAAGACAGGGGGTGAAATAGGTAGACTTACCAAAAGCTAGTTGAGGGACCCAGGAATTGATCCTAGCCTGCCGTCAATCAATCCGCAATAGCCGTTAGCTCTAGCCGTTAAGTCTAGGACGAATATTACGATATATAGGGTTTGATAAATATATAAATCGTCATATGTAGATTAATCCGTTTAACAGCTAATAGATACTTCGTACATAGATACAGTTTGATTTAGTACGAAGTACGGTATGTGGACAGAACGGATACCGCGCATTTGTTTCGATAGCGAAACAAATACCGCGCGTCGAATTTCAGCGGCTAGGATTATAGCCGGTTTTGATCGAACGGCCACGATAGGCGTCGCGATCACGGAAAAGGCATTTTTGGCGTTTTACGGTCTTTGCCACGTCAGATGACACGTGGCGTGATAACATTGGACTACGGGAATTCCGGAGATTACAGGAACTATTCCTGATTTGACACCTGTCGACATTTTGGCCATGTCGTACAATGGCCGTACATAAAGTACACCGGCACCTGTACTTTTCTGTACGACACAGTAATTTGATTGGTGCCGTACTTCAGTAGATAGAGTTTTAGAGAGGGAATAGGACTTAGAAAATTTTGGGTAGGCAGCTGCCTCTCCCAGAGAGCACTCTGTATAAATGGCAAACTTTGGCCAGCCATAACTATCAATTTACTTGACCATTTTCAGTGATTCTTTTTGCTGCGGACTCAGGGGAGTCCAGGCTACACAGGGTGTAGTCGGTCAGAGTTTTTGTCTGCCAGGGTGGCTGCATTTATAAGGGAAAGTCAAAGTGGGTGAATGTGTCCAAATCTCATATTCTAACTTTGCATTCTGTGGTGGAACGAAGGCACACAGAAAGTGTTATTTCACAGGGGTGAATCTATATTGGGATTGTGACTGTCAAGGGGTCAGTCATTTGGGTTTATATTAACTTAGAGTCGGCACTATCTAGATTAGCTTCTTTTGGATATGCATACTCTGAGGGCCAATGAAGGTCTCAGAGTTTCAATTTCCAAGTCATAAAGACAAGAGAAAATTGCGAGACCCTATTCTCACATGTTCAAGCGCCGAATATGTGAACACATACTATCGTGACTACATCCAAATTAGTGTTAGGTGTATAAATTAGCGTTAATTTATGTTTGCATCAGGCCCTTTAACCTAAAATAGAGTTAACAAAAAAGCACTCTCTCTAACACTCACTCTCCTCGTCAAGATCCTTTACAACGCATTCACAAGGCAATCTCAATGCACCAAAGGAGAACTTTGAGCAATGTGAAAAAATTGTCTTTTGTTAACCTCACAAGAGTAAATGTAGTATAATTAATATGAAGGCAAAGTAGCTTGTGGGCAAATATTGTATTCGTTTTCCAAATGGAATGCCTCCCATATATACATCTACTTTTCGTAACATAAACTACTTTGTGGTCACCTAAAAAAAATCCCTTTTTGGAAACAAAGCCTAAGTCCTAACATTGGCTTGAGTTTTACACTAAGATGTTAGATAATTTCCCCAAGGTTTTACAATATTATTCCCTTTCTAAAATCCCTTAAAAACTACGTTATAAACTACACTCCAAATCCACAATTTGTAGGAGCTACATTAAGGTTTATCGACGAGGCATTTACGCAACTGGTTTAGCGACTACGCATTCTCGTCGCTAGTTCAGTGACGAAGCAGTCTCGTCATTAGTTCAACAACGAGGCACGCTTCTTACGGACAACAATCCCATAGGACATTGATGTGAACCGGGTCTCTTGATAGAAGTTTTGGAAGGTCACATTTCTCGTCCACCATAGCGTTTCGTCGAAAGTGGGTCGCGTTGCCGAAGGGCGACCACTAAAATGATTTACAACCTTATAAGCCCCTTAAATTCGACATGTTTTCCCACACACTCGAAGGAGGTGGACAAACTAATTTAACAAAGATACGAACATCTCCACGAACGTGTCGAATTCGTATGTCGTGTCTCTAAGTGTAGCCACGTTCTATACAGGTCGGTACCTCTCAAGTCGCCACGCCTTTATGTGATTGCACACAATGTGAAACATTTGCCTCAAACATATAGGTGAGGACCACTTCACTGTAGGTCCTCTCAATAGAGTGGAGGAAAACCAGCTCAACTTGAGGACTTCCAAATTTATATTATATTGTTAAAGGGGTAATATACAATATATGTCACGTTTGCATCTCTCTCTAAATCACTAACAACAACTAACTCCTCTTTGTTTGATCATCGACGAAAAATGGACCCTTCCACGAGTATTAAGTTGGTTACAAACAAAGGTGGGTTGTTTAAAAGAGACGGTTGAAACAAACACAAGCATAACCATAAATCACACATTAAATATTTGGCCGACAAACAAAGTGTTTCCAAAATTGGCGTGGCTTGCAACCACGTGACAACCCAGGGTCACGAACATAAGTGTACACGATCACGCCATCAAGGATAAATTAGAGCTTCTATAATATTATAAATTGAGATATGGCTCGATAAGCTCGACCGTTAAATTTAGCTTGAAATCGACTTTGACATTTGGTTAAATTTGACAACGTTATACTTTCTAGTAACACATGGACTACTAAAAACCACGGCGCCATTGTGTTTTTAACACTATTTAATGAATTTGGTTAAGAAAACCTTTTAACAATGTTGCTTGACTAAATTGGATGGGCTTCATTGGCTCAAAAAATTTTGGGTAAAAAAACTCACTATTATAGCAACATATGTGCAAATGTAGGAAAAATTAATAAAAGCGAAATAGGAGAGTGTTTCTGTTGTTCTTTGGTCTAAAATAGACCGCAAAAGCAACCCAAACTATCAAACAAAATGTTAAGCAAAGCTAGGCCAATGAACAATCATTTGAAATGCATCCTCCATTTAACATACATGCATACACAGATGCAATCATTCATCCGCACACAGACGGAGCAAGCATGCATACACATACGCATGAAATCATCTAGGGTTTCATGGAATATAAGCTTAATATATCTCCATCATCATAACAAACCCTAAGACAATGCATGACATAACAAACACAACTAAGGTTTGATGGAGTAATCAACATAAACAAACCCTAGGACAAATGCATACATAATGCATATCAAACAAACATAAAATTAACACATATAAATAATAATAAATGAATGCATCACACATAAACAAATGTATAATCAAAGTATAATCAAATAATCATTATATCATTCAAAGTGCATGACCTAATCGGCAACCCTAAAAGTCTACATCTTCGGTCCCTACTTTTCTAACCAGCATTGATGATTTTCCTAATGAAGCTCAAATCTATATATACACTTGCGAGCTGTCAACGAATCACTAAGTGTCAAAATAACCAACATAAATTACGTAACTGTCATTAAATCCTATTTAACCATAATAACCAATTAGTAAGAAAAACTAATCGTAAGCGTACACCTGAAAGTCAAGCAATCGTAAGCATACACTTGTCTGCAAATACGACACATAAATTAAAGTGTCGATATCCTCATTAATCACGTAAAATAAAACTATTTTAGTCAACACTAAATCATTAGTTCGCATATAACAAAATATTGATGTTTTAAATAATTACACCGACGCATCCACAAATCCGCGTCATAAGTGACAACTTGCTTAGTCACTTGTCGATAAGTCCACGCAGTAACTCGTCATCACATACGTACGAACCCTTGTAAAATAGCGGCGGACACCGTCGGACCTCCACGTGTAACTCGAACCACTTGCCGAAATGATATTGTACCTTCGAAATCCTATTCGTACCAAAATCGTGTTGTTTGCAATAAGTGCAACTGTCGCAAATAAAATATGTGTACCGTCGCGTCACGTACTTTTCCATAAATGTCGCCTGTCGCATTATGTTTCGTACTTGCGGCGTACATTTCAACAAATTCATATTTCGTATCGGATCGCTTCGCGATCCGCCGTACATTTTCAAATGTTTGTTCCCGCCACTCACACGTCACTTTAATTTTGCTCGTACACTAACTCCCCCGAACCGCAAATCTGTTCAAAACTCCACAGTACATCATGTAAAATATATACGCACGAAACGTCGTGTGCGCACCAAATTTCACGTACGCACGAAACTAAATCTTCAAAAACAACAGTTTCCACACTAAACATGTTTTCGATCATGTTGAAAATATAGTGCATTTGCCAAATGGGCATCTTATGAGTTTCCCACGCTTAAAAATTAACAAAACTAAACAACAACCTTTAAAACTGAAAAAAAAAAAATCCCTTAAAAAAATTGAAAACATGTTCCAATAATACTCCTCCAAAGGTTTCAAAAGATAATGTGAAACCAATCCTACTTATTTTACATCGGCCTCGCAGCTTACTTAATCCTTTACATACACGAATTTCAAAATAGAGAAAACATATAATATGTTTCTCCAATCAAAATGAAAAAGGAAAACGTAATTCAAATGGGTATGGCTCGAAAAGTAATCCTTCGAAGATAAAACATATTAAAAATTGTTCATTGCAACAAACATTCTCTCACGACAATCTCACAAAAATCTCTAATTAAGCTTCAACACATCACCATTAACCACTTAAAATATTTTTTCTCGTTGCACACTTGTCGGATGGGTTATCAAACAGTTGGAATTGAAAGGGGGGGCTCTTTCCTTTTAATCCACGGTTTTCGATAAAAAAAATTGGACATGCGTGCGCAGTGATGTTTTAGGAGGTGAAAAAAAATAGAAACCCTAATAGCGATACACGATATAATTTTTACCTCATCGGATTCTCCATACCAAACATAAGCCTAGTTGAAGCCAATAAATATGATTAAAATCTACAAGGATATAAGCACTCATAATCAAACTGCAAATAAGCAAGGTTATCTCTTGAGTTGGGGGATACTTTTATTATGTTATTTCATCCTCCATGAAGATTGGGAAAAAACGACAACCGCGCTTGTACTTCATCCCTAGTCCCACGGTACGGTGCCGATCTCTTTTTTCGTCGCCGGCCCACGAGGATGATGTTTCATATAACTCCTCGCCCGTGAGGTAACCATAAATATAGAACACCGTGAATCGCTATTAGTTTTTTTCATAAATTAAAACATCTTTCCTCACTGCACACTTGTCAAATCGTTAATTCGACGGTTACCATTTGGAAGGAAAATTCTCATCTTCCGAATGGCAGTGTCCAACCAAAAATCGGACTCGTGTGCACGGAGAAAATAAAATTTTAGCGACGAGAAAATCATTAACATTAATAGCCATACGTTGTACGCGCAAAAGTGAAAAACAAAGTAAATTTTGGAAATCTTTTTTGGCCTCCTAAAAAAGGGTATTGATCCATAGAGTTAGGAGTTGATCTCGAAATAAAAAATTAGACTCTAAAAATAGTCGCGACAATTAGTTCTTTCTTATACTTTTTTTCTACCAGTTTTAGCGGAGGGCCGGGTGCTTGGGTGGGAAATATAAGGTATCATTACCCTAAACGTATCGCCATTTAGCTAATAAGTCTCTTTCACGTGGGAATCCGTCTTGCTATAAATTGCAGACCTTTGGTCGTCCGTTTGAAAACCTTTAAGCGGGCCCACTTTTCGGTCGAGACGCTGTGGTTCCAGACTGACGTCGCCAGCGAACGCAGCAATCCCTCGCTCATAGTGCGGCGTTGTCCCCGCCTACGTCGCAAACGGGTAGCTTTTTCGGGCTAACGTCGCAAAAGAAAATTTCCCTCGGCAATCGTTATTGAGCGTCAGAACTTGGCTGCTCGAACTTGTGAATGAATAAAGATGAAAGCCGCAATGTGCACTAAAGAGTCTTTAGCCGTCAATTATTCGTTCGTGACCGTCCGATTATAGGATGCTGGCAGTCAGAAGCTAGCTGTCCTTTTCAACAAGTACGATTTCGTGTCGTAAACATTTGCTCGATTTTCTGTCAATCCTTGTGTTGATTTGGGTCGCGTCTACAAATATCCGTACGCACCACATGAATAGTACAATAGTACTAAGACGTTTTGATAAACAGGACACAGTCCATGCGCGTGTAACGGGCATGAGAAAGGGGCATGATAAACGGGCATGATAAAGGGGTATGATAAACGGGCGTGATAAACTAGCATGATAAAGGGGCATGATAAACGGTATGATAACCCATATTGTATTCGGACCTATTCGGACCAACTAAAACATTTGGACCAAAATTTGTTATTTACACCGTCAGATTCGGACGATCGGACGGTCTCCGATCAAAGTAGCGATCTAAGAAGATCACATGAAAAGCCCATAACACAACTTACGATAAAGGCGCCGACCAAAGGTCTACCATAAAAACGCCTACTTTTGAACTATGATTCAAACGAAATCTCGTAACGCACTTTTGTCACGCTATTTCTGTTAGAGCCCATTCGTCACACTATTTTTGGCAACGCTCATTCTTCACGCTAAAAAACAAGAACCCTAAAAAAATGAGGTGGTATCTGACAAGGCGTCTTAAAGAGTACAGAAGTTGTGTTGAACGATGACCTGGTACGCACGTACATGGTACGCAAATGAAGATTTATGGTCGGTGTGAAAATAATTGACGATTTTTAATATCAAATCTATAGTTACGTGGCACCACTCAATTTCTAACACGTAGATTTCAAACTCTGCCCAATGGAACTTTGTATGCATTCTGTAATGTTGGCCGTACAACTACAGAATGTCCTAATGGAACTTCACCCTTGGAAAGAGCAAATATAATTGTTAACGTAGAGCCCTTTTTTAAGCGTTTCGTATGCTTTACAGGTTCGAATAACATTTTCTTGTCATTGGCAGGAAAAGCTAACATTTTTCTCTAACAAAGGGTTCTCCGTTACGATGGAGATTTGCCCTAACAGCGACGCGCGATGTAGTTCGGGAACTGTTTCGAAGTCTTCATCCTGACCGTAGAAACGGATCGCTGACTTTCCTTCAAAGCGAGTCAACGATTTTCAAATGTTCGCTTTTCGGTCCGCCGTCAAGTTGCATATCGGGACCAGCGCGAGAGACTTCCACATGCCACTTGGCAACTTGCACGAATCATATTGAGGAAGGTACAGTACAGTACTAGTCAGTAATCGTATCCTAAAGGACAAATATTTTAAAACTTGGTCACGAATCACGACAAAAAGAGCAGAGAATCTATGAATTTGTTTTTTCTTTTGCTCTTTGGCTGTACGCGGTTTGCTTTCGAATTGAGAAAGCGCGTACACCGGTTTTCCGTTCCAAAATAAATTTGTCGTCTTCTGCCGAGACAATTATTTCTTCCGAGCGAGAAAAAAATGCGTGACATTCAATTATATTTGTTTTCCATTCTGATTGTTATGACCACGTGTTGATCAATTATTGGCCAAAAATATGACTCCTGTAATGGATCCACTTTTTAGGTCATCTCTAAAAAATTGCAATTTTTGACCCAAATAAGGGTTTTTTGGACCAATGATTTTCTTTTGCCCTTTGACTCTACGCGGTTTGTAAACATGCCGTACGAATTGAGAAAGCGCGTACGCCGGTTTTCCGTTCAAAAAAATTTGTCGTCTTTCGGCGTGATATTCAATTACCCCGTGCTAAAAATATCCATGTGCTAAACACATGCGTCCAAAAATGACCGTACAGTAAAATCATAATGAAACGTCGCTCGAAAGATCGCACTGTTCAAGTGGACATCCGTACGTATTGGCAGCTTGCGAAGACGCTGGGATGGAATCTATGGAATTGTGATCGACAAGACAAACATTTTTTGTCGGGGAGCATAAAATGTCAGAAATCGATCGCGCTACAGTACACCGCGAATGGTTATTATTGTCAATAACTCTAATTCGGGTTCTTAAAATTTTGATTTTTTTCAAATATTCCATTTTTGCTGTTCCCAAATTAGCATTAACGCCGAAATTACACCGTGAATCGTTATTAGCCTTATGTACGCTATATCGGCACCTCAAAATTTTGGCATTGATACCCGAAATACAGTGATTGAATCTAATTTATCTTTGACATTAATTACGGTTCTAGTAAAATAGCGTCAATGGTATGACCGTACTGTATTCATTAATAGTGTGGTGTACGGAAGTGGTTTGTTCGTACAACAGTGTACTTCGTTACCGACATCCGTACGGAAATTCTGGTTAATTTATGTCGGTCTCATACAGAGCATGTCATGCCAGTATGGTAACTGCG
>JBBHKE010003027.1:0-32912 GCA_037447655.1 Zygnema cylindricum | reverse complement strand
AGGTGGTTAGGGTTTTTGTCTGCCAGGGTGGCAGTTATTTTTGCTGGAACACAAAGGGGTCAGGATTATCCTAGAGGCTTCTTGGAAGCTGTCTACTCTGAGGACTTATGGAGGTCTCAGAGTTTCATAATGCCGACCGTCCGATCAAAATATATTTTACACGGTTCAAATTCGCGTACATGCATGAATTGCTCCTTTTGGTTAGTCTGCTGTTAATTAGCTGTTGCGGTAATGTTTATATATTTATGAAACCCGTCACGTGCATCGTTTGGTAGCGGCTTAAAAGATAAGGCGTACGACTACCAAAATTCTTCATAGACCTCGGTTCAAATCTGGTCCAGCGCAGCTTTTAGTTATTTGTCAGTTTTTCTGGCAATTCTCTAACTGAACGCTTTTAAATACCTATTTTACCCATTGCGTCTCATTGTTAATTCGGTATATCGGCTAAAGCTAACGGCTACTAAGTATGTATATGGGTTGTAGGTATAAGGATCAAATCCTTGATCCGGCGGCCTCTTTTTGGTACAAACTAAGTATTAGCCTATTCTCTGTCTCCTTAGACATTATAGACAGCCATGGCTCTAGCTCTCTCTCCGGTCTTCAGTGATTGCAACAAGTACGGGGACTGGAGAGTTTCAGCGAGAAGCAGGCCGCCTTTGCTACCTTACTCCATCTATTTTTCCAATACAGACCTAGGAAATACATCAATTTCAACATCATCGTTGATTAATGGGGTATGTTAAGCTTGCTTCGCTATTTTTCACGTTTTCTATCTTTTATTCTCTTTTATGGGGCAAGGTGATATTGTTAAACCTGGAAAGCCAATCATATTCATCTATATATTTCTATGTGGTAGTGCACTTGTGTCTTCGTTTGGAGTTCTCTTTTGTTTTGGAGTGACCATTCCGGAGTAAACTGAAACCCCTTAATCAAGACAATGGGTTTTGAGGGAACAAGTGGGTTTTTATCAAGACTCCAAATTTTATCTCTATGTTATGGAATCAGTTCGGATTTAGAAGCTGTTCTAAAAACAGGATATCGGGTAGAGTCATGTACAACCGTGGAGATATCACCAGAGGCACGCTCGACAACACATCACCATTAACCACTTAAAATAAAGTTTTTCGCTGCACACTTATAGGATGGGCTATTAAACAGTTGGAATTGAAATGGGAGAATCTTTCTTTTTAATCCACGTTCTTCGATAAAGAATCGGACATGCGTGCGCAGCGATGTTTTAGGAGGCAAAAAAATGAGTAACCTAATAACGATACACAATATTATTTCTACCTCATCGGATTCTCCAAACCAAACATAAGCCTAGTTGAAGCTAAGCGATATGATTCAAATCTACAAGGATATAAACACTCATAATCAAACTATAAATAAATAAGGATATCTCTTGAGTGGGAGGATACTATTATTATGTTACTTCATCCTCCACGAAGATTGGGAAAAAACGACAACCGCGCCTGTACTTCATCCCTCGTCCCACGGTACGGCGCCGGTCTTTTTTTCGTCGCCGGCGCACAAAGATGATGTTTCGTATCACTCCCCACCCATGAGGTAACCCTAAACAAAGAACACCGTGAATCGCTATTAGCATTTTTCACAAATTAATACATCTTTCCTCAATGCACACTTGTCAAATCGTTAATCCGATGGTTGCAATTTGGAAGTAAAATTCTCATCTTCCGAATGGCAGTCTTCAACCAAAAATCGGACTGGTGTGCCTGGAGAAAAGATAATTTAGTAGCGAGAAAATCATTAACACTAATAGCCATATGAGGTATACGCAAAACTGAAAAACATGGTAAATTTTGGAAATCGTTTTTGGCCACCTCAAAAAAAGCATTGATCCATCCAGTCAGAAGTTGATCTCCAAATAAAAATTTAGACTCTAAAAATAGCCATGACAATTAGTTTTTTGTAATACTTTCTTTATACCATATTTTTTTTCAATTTTGTTCGGAACTTCCACGCGTCTAACTCTGTGTGGCCGAAAGAAAACCCCTTGTCAATTGATGGGGCCCATAAAGTTGTCATTGCCCATTTGAGCATTAAATAAGCCATTTTGTGGCCTAATGGGTCTTGCTTTAAGGTGAAGGTCCATCTTTATATAAATTATAGACCTTTGGTCGTCCGTTTGAAAACCTTTAAATAGGCCCACTTTCAGTCCGTCAACACCCGTAAACGGCGTGTCCCGCAACCGACGTGAACCAACGGGTAACGTAACCCCTCGGCCCACGTCAGCAAACGGGCAGCGTTGTCCCTCGGCCTACGTTGGCAAACGGGTAGCTTTGTCTCTTTGCTAACGTCAGCAAACGGGTAACTTTCAAAGTACACCCTCGGTAATCATTATTGAGCGTCAGATATTGGTTGCTCAAACTTGTCAATGAATAAAGATGAAAGCCGCCATGTGCACTAAAGAATCTTTAGCCGTAAATCATTCGTTTGTGACCTTCCGATAATAGAATGCTGGCAGTTTATAAGCTAGCCGTCCTTTTCAACAAGTACGATTTCGTGTCGTAAATATTTGCTCGATTTTTCGTCAATCGTTGTGTTGCTTTGGGTCGCATCTACAAATATCGTACGCACTACTTGAATAGTACAATAGTACTAAGACGTTTTTGATAATCAGGACACGGTCCATGCGCGTGTAACGGGCATGAGAAAGGGGCATGATAAACGTGCATGAAAAGGGGGCATGATAAACGTGCATGAAAAAGGGGCATGATAAAGGGGCATGATAAACTGGCATGATAAAGGGGCATGATAAACGACATGATAAACTGGCATGATAAATCTATACACGGTCCATGCACGTGTAACGGGCGTGGATTTACTAGTTAGACAAAAAATGAGGTTGTTTACATAAATTATGACCTCCTCTAATTTTGTTTTCATGAGGAAACCAACATTACAGAGAATCTTGCCAATATTATCCAAAAGTTTGGGAGTTAACAATGACCTTTGGATTTTTTTCGCGAAGCATTCGCTTCGAAAGTTTTTGTAAATGGTGTGATATACCTCCCCATTACATAAAAATTTTAGCCGCGACACGCTGGATAATGAGCATACGTGTCAAGATGATAACCAATGGAAAAAAAAAAAAATTGAACACTAAATACGCATTCAAAAATCCAACAGAAAATTCAAACGAAATATCGTAACGCACTTTTGTCACGCTATTTCTGTTAGTGCTCACTCGTCACACTATTTTTGGCAACTTTCATTCGTCACGCGAAAAAACAGGAACCCTAAAAAAATGAGGTGATATCTGACAAGGCATCTTAAAGAGTACAGAAGTTGTGTTGTACGCACGTACATGGTACGCAATTGAAGATTTTGGGTCGGGGTGAAAATAATTGACGATTTTTAATATCAAATCTATCGTTACGTGGCAGTGCTCATTTTCTAACACGTGGATTTAAAACTCTGCCCAATAGAACTTTGTAAGCATTCTGTAATGTTGGCCGTACAATTACAAAATGTCCTAATTGAACTTCACCCTTGGAAAGAGCAAATATAATTGTTAACGTAGAGTCCTTTTTTAAGCGTTTCGTATGCTTTATAGGTTCGAATAACATTTTCTTCTTGTCATTGGCAGGAAAAGCTAACATTTTTCTCTAACATAGGGTTCCCCGCTACGATGGAGAATTGCCCTAACAGCGACGCGCGATGCGTTCGGGAACTGTTTCGCAGTCTTCATCGTGACCGTTGAAACACATCGCCGACTTTCCTTCAAAGCGAGTCAATGATTTTCGAATGTTCGCTTTTCGGTCCGCCGTCAAATTGCATATCGGGACCAGCGTGAGAGACTTCCACATGCCACTTGGCAACTTGCACAAATCATATGGAGTAAGGTACAGTACAGTACTAGTCAGTAATCGTATCTTAAAGGACAAATATTTTAAAACTAGGTCACGAGTCACGACAAAATGAGGAGAGAATCTACGAATTGTTTTTTTCTTTTGCCCTTTGGCTGTACGCGGTTTGCTTTAGAATTGAGAAAGCGCGTACGCCGGTTTTCCGTTCCAAAAGAAATTTGTCGTCTTCTGCCGAGACAATTATTTCTTCCGAGAGAGAAAAAAATGCGTGACATTCAATTATATATTTTTTTTATTTCTGTTTGTTTCTGACCACGTGTTGATCAATTATTGGCCAATGATATGACTCCTGCAATGGATCCACTTTATAGGTCATCTCTAAAAAATTGCAATTTTTGACCCAAATAAGGGTTTTTTTGGACCAATGATTTTCTTTTGCCCTTTGACTCTACGCGGTTTGTAAACATGCGTACGCCGGTTTTCCGTTCAAAAACAATTGTCGTCTTCCGGCGTGACATTCAATTATCCCGTGCGAAAAATATTCTTCAAGGCCATGTGCTGAACACATGCGTCCAAAAATGTCCGTACAGTTAAATGATGATTTAACGTCGCTCGAAAGATCGCACTGTTCAAAGTGGACGTCCGTACATGTTGGCAACTTGCGAAGACGCTGGGTAGAATCTATGGAATTGTGATCGACAAGACAAACTATTTTTGTCGGGGATCATAAAATGTCAGAAATCGATCGTGCTACACCGCCAATCGTTATTAGCGTGGGAGTTTGATTAGCGTATAATAATAACTACAGTGGTGTACGCTATTTAAGAATTTGAAAATTTTGGAAAAAATCATACATTCTAATTGTTTGATTATGGTAATTCGGATCTTTGAAAAGAAAAATGTCGGTAGCAAACATGCTTACACTAGTAAAGGTCTCCGTACCAAATCTGACAAATCGTACATATATCGTACATTCACACAGTCGAAACGCGGCTGTCGGACGCCACGTCGTACGGATTGTCAGATTTTGTACTTCTACCTATTTTACCGTATATGCTACAACGGCGGATCATGTATACCCAAATCAGCGTTATGGAGAAATTACAATTAAACATTTTTTTAAAAATGGTATTGATACACAAATTAGAGTAAATGACACTAATTCATTATATACACTAATAATTTCTATACGCTAATAACGATTCACGGTGTAGTATACACCTTTTTTCTGAAAAGTTTCAAATTCTTAATTAGCATCAAGTACGTTAAATTTTATTCAACACTATTTAAACTTTGACACTAATAACGATTCGCGGTGTACTATAACTCGAATCGCGGCTGGCGATCTATCTGAACTGGAATACTGTGGATCCAGGTGCATATAGAAGGACCGTCGACGATCTGTGACGCTGTGAATTTCAGAATTGATTTAGCAATGGTCACTTTTAATATAAATGGGGCCACTAGATTGGCCGCGGCTATTCCAACCAACTGCCTATTTCTGCCGGTCAGCACATTTGGAAAACGGTTGCCAAAAAAAAAAAAAAAAACTTTTTTTTTTGGTCGTTTGCAAAACGACCTCGAAATGACCGCTTTCGGACCCCGATGGAGACGCGGCGAATATTGACCGTCCAGCTAAGAATCCGTCCGAATCGTACGGCTACAAACTGCGAAGTCATTGGAAAATGTACGGAATGACCATTTTTGGCCATCGATGGAGCGGATGCTAAACAGTGCCTGGCACAAGTGCATCTCTAAGGGATTCTGACGAAAATAGTACACCGTGAATCGCTATTAGCGTTGACAAACAATTAGTGTAAAAAAACATTTAGTGTTTTTAATTATTTTTTGGGTTTAGGGCCATTCGGCAAAAAAAATTATGCTCTAATTATTCGTAACTCTAGTTTAGGTACATATTAGGCAGTGACGTTTTTACTTTTTAGTTTACTCTTAACCTTATCGTAGCAACAGGATAAGCTTTGGCTGCCATACTATTGATGTCGCGTATCTGGTCTAAAATCTAAGGGCTCTCCACTTGCTCGGATGGTCTTGTGGCGCAATGATGATGGCAAGACCTCACGTGCATTTAAAACGATTATTATTCTTTTGTCCACATTTGCAACTTGGCGACAGGGCGAATCCCTGCGCGCCATCAAAGAAAGGGCACGTGGCATTGCGAGGCGATGCCTTGCCGGAAACATCGAGAGCTGCCTAGCCACCAATCACTGTGGCAAATCATCATATCATCATCAAATCATATAAGCCACTTATTTTCTTACACGTGTTTAGTACAAAATTTATCCAGATTGCCAGTAAATCTGACACGTCGTCACAAAAGAGACATAATTGGTCCGATCTCGAGAACTGCTCCCGGAAAAACACATGTGAACGTATGCGACACATGCTACAGTATTACATTGTCGTATCTGTTATCTTTTAGCAAAACGTCACGGAACACACTGACCCATTCTAGTGAGCCGCTTAACTTTTAGCCTCTCGACAGCGAATCACTTTGAAGTATGCTGCGACAGAAATTTCCCCTGAAGCAGTACATCTCGAATAGACGAATGCAGCTTTATAATATTACGTACTAAGCGTCGGGGTGCCAGCTGTAGAAAAGATTCGATACAAGGAAAGCGTACTGAGCAGTATACTACGATGAAAATCTCCCCTAACTCGGGCTATGAGGAAAATCCGACCGTTGGCATGACCCAAAAATCCGGCTGACCTTCCTTCTCTTGGAATCATCGTCAACCGGCTGAGCCCATGTGCCCGCCCGCGCACTAGCTGCCAAATTTTATTAGGAATATTCTTCCGCTAGGCGCCAGCTCAGCAGTGGAGCTATTTCGGGCGGGAGAATACATTCCGCAAGTAGGCAACTTGCAAGCCGATTTTTTGGACAGTCCTGGAACTAATATCGATTTGTCGCGCTACCTTAGATTCGGCAGGTTACACAAACCGTCGATTACACGTGAATGGTTTATGTGAAAAATATCGTCCGATGCATATAGTATATCATTCTAGATACTGTACAGCTTCTGAAAGCACGTGCAACAGTAAACATTTTTCTTTGGACCAGAGAGGTCGGAGACTGTACGGTCCGTCACCATGATCTTTGCAAATTGCCATGCAATGATCATTTTTTGGACGTAATAAGAAAAATATTGTCGTCGATATCGGATTTCAAACGTCCAAACACAAGTGACTCTACCAGAAAATCCAAATGACGTATGGATATTTCCAAAATTGTGAACTATGTACCTTTATCTACAAGTACAATCAGTACTGTAATTTCAAACATGAATCATATCCGTACTCTCCATAATATTGCAGACGTGTTATGTTATGAAAATTTGTACATGGACGCATCAAAATTTTGATCGCGAACGTTAACCTCCTTCTGATAGGTGAATAGTACATTTCGTACAGTTATCTGAGTTATTTCTACGTACAAACCACCCTAAAACATTAAATATTCACCCTCCACCACGAGGGAAAATATCTTCAAGCTGTCCTTTGCGATAATCACCAACTTGCACCAAATATCGTCTGGATTTGATCGCAATCTTTAGGACATCGAGGATCTGCCACTTGTCGAAAGCCAATTTGACGGCCTGGATAGAAAGCTCGGCCGCAAGCGGCAGCTCGAAGCTGACGGCCGGCATCCTACTCTCTCCCCGAAGCCACTTAACGTTTGGAAAGAAAACTCCCCGCTTGCCCGTCAACAATTCTCTACAGTACACCTTTGAATCGCTATTAGCGTATTTACGCTAATTCGGCGCCCCCAAATTTTAACCCGAAAACCTGGTATATGTTAATTAGCGTTAATAGCTCTATTTTATGGTCATCTTGAATAGAGTGGAGTACGGAACGTGTCATGCCGTACAAAATGGTACTTCGTCAATAAATAAATTACGGAACATGGATTAAAATAATAGCGAACGCACGTAAAACTGCGCTTAGAATAAAAAGCAAAATGAGATCGTACATATTTCAGCGTAAAGATATTGATCGCGTATTAATTATAAAGGAGAAAACCCAAATTAGAGTTATAAATCAATTCGATAAAAAGGACGCGACAGTGTACGATTTGCCGGATTTTGTACTCATCCCTATTTTAGTGTAAAGATCTTGATTGCAAATTTAGTATAGGCGAACTGTACCCAAATTGGAGTTATGAATAAATTGGATAATTTTTTTCTTTTCCGAAACGCAAAAAATCCTAATTAGAGTTAATAACACTAGTTAATTTTTTACACTAATTATTTCTTAACGCTAATAGCGATTCACAATATACTATTCTAAACTTCTAAAGCCATCCTACTACTTTTTAGGTTTAAGACAAATTATTCCAGTATTCGTGTCATTGCATGACCGGATTTCAATATTCGGCAGTTATTGGCCATAAGATTGTGATCTAGACGGTATGTAATTCCCCAATCAATAAAAGCAATCACGATATGACTCGACAAGTGTCCTCCAACCCTTCAAATAATTAAAATATGCAAGATCGAAAGATAAATTGAAAGAGGAAAAGAGTAATGATGCGAATTGGGATTTGAAATCGTAGAATCTCTGTGTCGCAGAGGCTCAACCTTCGTGGATAGGAAGTTTGCTTGCGCTTTTGAAAAGTTGACGCTACGAGGTAAAAAAATAGCTTATACAAAGGTACAAATGTTTTCTTTTACGTTATTTTCTAATGGGCATTATATCACCCGTTGGTCCTAAGAAGTTTTTTGCTACCTACTTTTACACATATATTCATCGTGTAGCCAACAACTATTAATATCGTTGAAACTATTCCTTAGATATCGATCTCATATAAAAAAGGGTTCATCGTAGAAAATAAAAGAAAAATACACCTCAAATTTGGATAAACGATATCTTTTGGTTTTCGTTTGCCCAATCCCTGCATGACCGCAATATATCGCCTAAAAATTGATGCGGTGCGCTACGTGACGGATATCACCATGCATCCATAATCAATTTGGTGGTGCATTAGTTCAAGCTAGTGATTTGCACTTTAAACCCCTTAAATTAATAGGATAGAATGTTCTCAATTGTTTTTGCATTTTACTACTTGGGGTCAAGTTCCATCAGTCGTTTTTGTAATCGTACGGCAAACTCTACGGGCCGGGTTAATTGAGTCGATGTTCCATCACGAAGAGTTTGTAAGCCAAGTGATATACATTGAGCGGCACCACGTGGGATTTGACCACATGTTTAAAATCTTTTAAGAATCTTCACACCGACAAATTTCACTTCAAATCTTCACTTGCGCATAATACGACAAAACTTTTGTACTTTCTCCAAACGCCAGTCTTTTACGCCGGCTCATTTTTTAGGGTTCCTACCTTTGAACATGACGAAAATCCTTTGCCGAAAATAGTGTGACAAAAGAAATTGCGCGATGAAGGACCGTTTCGAGATTACTTTTTTAATTTTGAGTTGTAATTTGAAAAGTACATGCCATGTGCAAATTTCGTCAATTTTCGTTGGTTTTCTATCGTGACACGTAGCTTATTCGTCCAGCGTGTCACGATTAATTTGTTTATGTATCTGCCAATCCACCTCCTACAGGTACGTTGGCAGCTACGGAGAAAAATGAAGTGAACGCCTCGTGGATGAACATCCGACGGTCAGCATTGCCTCCAAGACATTCGGAGAGTATTGGCAAGATTCTTTGTAATGTTGTTTCGCGTATAAAAACAAAATAAGCGGTACGGTTTGGTACGGATAGTCGCGGAATTCTGTAAACTACCCCACTTTTCGACTGATGGAAATTGACCCTTAAAGAAGTTTATGGTATAGAGAGGTTGCTTGCATCTATGCAATTATTCGTATACATTGAAGTACCCCTTGCATATTTAAACTACAAAATTAGTTTACAAATGAAAATATATTATCGTGTTGTACAACATAGTGCGTTGTTTGTAATTTTAGATTTTTTGATTTTGTATTTCCTTGCTTAAAGGGATTTTGGCAGTGTAGAACGGTTCCCCGCATCGGTGAACCGATCAAGACTCGACCGATACGTGGCGATACGCGTCACCAATAATGTCGTTTATCTTATTGGTCATTCAAATTTGTCTCTTTTTGTAATTAAAATTGTCCTCTCTCATTGTCTTTTTGTTGAGACTCTTTCAGTATTTCCCCTACATGTTCTAAAATTTTATTGTCTGCTTGCCGTCTTCCAGCTACCGGCCGTTAACCGTCACAGCCGTCATTTTCTTTTTGCACGTCAAAATTCGCCAAAAACGGAAAAAGTCTCCCCACGACAAAATAATGTACGGCACTAACGACAACCGCATTAACTACGCCAAGGTTTCGAGCACGCGCAGCTTCGCAAATCCGATAAGATCTCCGCCAATTCCTCGACGCCAGCGCAGCATTGCACGTTAAAAATATCAAGTTTAAGCCAACAGGAACGTCTGTACGAGATGGATTCGTACATGTACGAAAAGACGCGGGAATACTGTACGGATGGAAAGAGCCAAATCGTGCGGCCGCCACTTCACATATTTGAAGTCAATTGGATATTTCAACTCAGAGGAGAGAGGAAGAATAAATTGGGAGGGAGAGGAGGAATAAAAGAATTTGAAGGAAAGGAGGAATGGACAGGGAGAGAGAGGAAGGAACAAAGAATGGATTCCAGGGAGGGGAGGAGAGAGGGAAGGAGGAGAAGGAAGGAAGGAAGGAAGGAAGGGAAGGGGTGGAAGTAGAAGAAGAAGGGAGGGAAATGTGAGGGGGGGAAGGGAGAGAGGGAGAGGGAGAAGAGGGAGAGAGAAGAGAAATTAATAGCATCGGGTGGAAAGAAGGAGAAAAAGCACGCATGAAAAAAATAATGAATATGTGCATGGAACAGGTGCATTGTGTATAAAATGCGTTGACCAACCTTGACTTCATTTTTAAAATAAAAAATATAAAATTATTTAATCAAAAATAATACTACAACTCATCAAACTTAACTCAAAAAATGGTTTACGGTAATATAGGTACTGTTAAATTAACGTTTATTACTCTACTTTTGACTGATTTTGAATAGTGTACAACACTGCACTAAAAGTGTCATTCCGTAGTATTCCGTAGTAAAACTGCTCGTTATATGGTACAGGCATACATAATAAGATAAGTGTCAGATAGAGGCGTCGACACTAGAAATTGAGTGCTTCGCCACAGAAAAGTGCTTTCATATTTGATTTCCAAGTCATAAAGACAAGGGAAAATTGTGAGAACCTATTCTCACATGTTCAAGAGCCGAATATGTGAACACATATTATGGCGACTACATCCAAATTAGTGTTAGGTGTATAAATTAGTAATAATTTATGTTTGCGTCAGCCCCTTTAACCTAAAATATAGTTGATAACAAAACACTCTCTCTAGCACTCACTCTCGTCGTCAAGATCCCTTGCAACACATTCACAAGGCAATCTCAAGACACCAAAGGAGAACTTTAAGCAATGTGAAAAAGTTGTCCTTCGTTAACCTCACAAGAGTAAATGTAGTATAGTTAATATGAAGGCAAAGTAGCTTGTGGGCAAAGACTGGATTCTTTTTCTAAATGGAATGCTTCCCATATAAACATATACTTTTCGTAACATAAACTACCTAGTGGCTTCCTAAAAAAAAACTTTTTTCATAAACAAAGCTTAAGTCCTAACATTGGTTCAAGTTGTACACTAGGATGTTAAGGAGTTTCCCCAAGGTTTTACAAATTTATTCCCTTTCTAAAATCCCTTAAAAACTACCTTAGAAACTACACTCCGAATCCACAATTTGTAAGAGCTACATTAAGGTTTATCGACGAGGCATTCACGCAACTGGTTTAGCGACGAGGCATTCTCGTCGCTAGTTTAGCGACGAAGCAGTCTCGTCATTAGTTCAACAATGAGGCACGCTTCTCACGGACAACAATCCCATAGGATGTTGATGTGAACCGGGTCTCTTGATAGAAGCTTTGGAAGGTCATTATTCTCGTCCACCATAGCGTTTCGTCGAAAGTGGGTCGCGTTGTTGAAGGGCGACCACTAAAATGCTTTACAACCTTATAAGCACCTTAAATTCGACATGTTTTCCCACACACTCGAAGGAGGTTGACAAACTAATTTTACAAAGATACAAACATCTCCACGAACGTGTCGAATTCGTATGTCGTGTCTCTAAGTGTAGCCTCGTTCTATACAGGTCGATACCTCTCAAGTTGCCACGCCCTTATATGATGGCACATAATGTGAAACATTTGCCTCAAACGCATAGATGAGGACCACTTTACCGCGGGTCCTCTCAATAGAGTGGAGGAAAACCAACTCAACTCGAGGACTTCAAAATTTATTTCTATTATTAAAGGGGTAATATACGAGATATGTCACGTTTGCATCTCTCTCTAAATCATTAACAACAACTAACTCCTATTTGTTTTATCATCGACGAAAATAGACCCTTTCGCAAGTATTAAGTTGGTTACAAACAAAGGTGGGTTGTTTAGAAGAGAAAGCTGAAACAAACACAAACATAACCATAAATCACACATTAAATATCTGGCCGACAAACGGAGTGTTACCAAAATTGGCGCGGCTTGCAACCACGTGAAAACCCAAGGTCACGAACACAAGTGTACACGATCACGCCATCAAAGAAAAATTAGAGCTTTTATAAAATTATAAATTTAAATATGGCTCGACAAGCTCAACCGTTAAATTTAGCTTGAAATTGACTTTGACATTAGGTTAAATTTGACAACGTTATACTTTCTAATAACAAATGGACTACTAAACACCACGGCGCAGTCGTGTTTTTAACACTATTTTATGATTTTGGTTAAGAAAACCTTTTAACAATATTGCTTTACTATATTGGATCGGCTTCATTGGCTCAAAAAATCTTGGGTAGAAAAACTCACTATTCTAGCAACATATGTGCAACTGTTGGAAAAAATAATAGAAGCGAAATAGGAAAGCGTTTCCACACTAAACACGTTTCCGATCATGTTGAAAATAGGGTTATTTTGCCAAAAAGGCATCTTATGAGTTTCCCACGCTTAAAAATTAATAAAACTAAACAACAACTTTTAAAACTAAAAAGAGAAAAATTCCCTTAAAAAAAATGAAAACATGTTCCAATTTGAAAACCAATAATATTCCTCCAAAGGTTTCAAAAGATAATGGGAAACCAATCCTACTTGATTTACATCGGCCTCGCAACTTACTTAATTCTTTACATACACGAATTTCAAAATAGAGAAAAAATATAATATGTTTCTCCAATCAAAATGGAAAAGGACAACGTAATTCAAACAGGTATGGCTCGCAAAGTAAACCTTCCAAGATTAAAAATATTAAAAATTGCTCATTGCAACAAACATTCTCTCACGACAATCTCACAAAACCTTTAATTGAGCTTCAACACTATCAAGCTTGTGTGCTTTTCAGGCACACCATTATATCCTTAAGGATTTCCGGGCCCTTTCTCCCTTGCACGGTACCCATAGTACGGAGGAGTGAGTGCACCAAGCCGGATCAACTCCTTAGAATCTCTAAACTGAGCGGAACGCATTTTACTTCGCGCCTAACGGAGGCCGGACGACCAAGTTATTCCGCCTCGAAGATTGCAAGACCGTTACATGGGATCAGTTGCCACGAGCCCTTTTGGAGGGTACATTGTGGATCGCCACGTAACTTTCCGGATAATCGTCTAGATTATGCTGTTAGTTGTCCGTATAAATTTAGTTCAGGTTCAGGTAACTTTTGGTCCATTAATTACCTTAGGTCAAAGTTTGGCACTTCCGTGTCATTTCCAATACTTTGTCTTATAATAGTGGACTAAATAATTACTTCCTGCCGCGGATCTAGCAGCAGTCAGAAGCATAACTTTTTGCCCTGAGTGTAGCACGGATTAATTTGTCATATGTCAGTTCAATTCCACTTGCTTGCCACTGATTGGTTAATAGCACAGCTTTGACCTTTGGGCCTAAGATTGGACAAACTTTTGATGTATAAGGCACTTGGGGTCGAAAGAGACACGTTTCTTTTCAGTACTGTCTCCTGTGAAAAACTTCATAAATTCGAACAAACCTTCTTTTGGAGAATCTTTGTTTTGTTTTGACTCTATTGCCATCTTGGTTTTAGATTTGTCTTTTGTGGGAATCACAGTCCCGGCGCGTAGTTGGCACTATCTGCTTTTTGGGTGATTTCTTGACTTTTTGCTGTTTGAAACCGAGAAGAGTCTGGTCAGTTCGAGCTGCGGAAACCGAAGGTTGAAGGAGCTCCATCTCTATTCACGATACTATCGGGAGAGGCGTCGCCTTTATCTCATTGTCATCTGAAATTTTATGGGCTCCATTGCCCACAGAATTCCCAGATCCAAAAGAAGCTAATCTAGATAGTGCCGACTCCAAGTTGATATAAACCCAAATGAATGATCCCTTGACAATTAGAACCCCAATACACTTTGCCCCTGTGAAGAGAAGACCTTCTGTGTGTGAAGAGAAGACCTTCTGTGTGCTCAGTTCCACCACAGAATGCAAAGCTTGAATTTGTGTTTTGGACAATATTCCCCACTTTCACTTTCCCACTAAATAAGTGCCACCCTGGCACGTAAAGACTCTGACCGACTACACCCCTGTGTAGCTTGGACTCCTTTGAGTCTACAGCAAAAAGAATCTAGCTTGGACTCCCTTGAGTCTGCAGCAAAAAGAATCACTGAATTTGCTCACCCGAGCATTAAGTTATGGCTGGTCAAAGATGACCTTTATAGTTACAAGCTCTCTTAGAGAGAGGTACCTAAATATTACTAAGTCTTGGTCTGCCTACTCACGATTACCTACTACTGAACCCTAGTCCAATAGGAACACTCTATAGTACAAGAAGGTACAATGGGCGATGTACTTATTGTACGACCATTGTACGACAAGGTCTCCAAGGTGACACCTGTCAAATCGGAAGCCATGGTTCCTCCTCCCATCTTCTCCGGTATCAAATAATGTGGTGCCACGTGGCACCGCGTGACGCTAGCTCGGTATGCCGCTAAAAGCTCACTTCGAGTGGCGGCTATAATGTCGGCCGTCCGATCAAAACATATTTTACACGGTTCTGATTCGCGTACATACGTGAATTGCTCCTTTTGGTTAGTCTGTTGTTAATTAGCTGTTGCGGTAATGTTTATATATTTATGAAACCCGTCACGTGCATCGTTTGGTAGCGGCTTAAAGGATAAGGCGTACGACTACCAAAATTCTTCATAGACCTCATTTCAAATCTGGTCCAGCGCAGCTTTTAGTTTTTTTTTCAGTTTTTCTGGCAATTCTCTAACTGAACGCTTTTAAATACCTATTGTACCCATTGCGTCTCATTGTTGATTCGGTATATTGGCTAAAGCTAACGGCTACTAAGTATGTATATGGGTTGTAGGTACAAGGATCAAATCCTTGATCCGGCAGCCTCTTTTTGGTACAAACTAAGTATTAGCCTATTCTTTGTCTCCTTGGACATTATAGACAACCATGGCTCTAGCTCTCTCTCCAGTCTTCAGTGACTGCAACAAGTATGGGGACTTGAGAGTTTGAGCGAGAAGCAGGCTGCCTTTGCTACCTTACTCTATTTATTTTTCCAATACAGACCTAGAAAATACATCAATTTCAACAGTCACGAAAGTATCCGAACCAAAGGGGCAACCAAGCACTCGAATGCCATCGGAGGGAGAAGGGGTTTGAAAACCAAGAGGTGGAGTAAACGAAAGTTGAATATCTTGAGGAGACCAAATAACACACTTCAACGGCTGGACTGAAAGGTTGAGTTCGGTTAAACGTTCCTTCAAAAGATCATATACCAACACGACTTATTCTTTGGGCCCAATAATGTGCATATCATCTGCCACCGAAGGGAAAAGGCAAGAAGGGAAGGCGGTTGCGGAGGCACGAAGGGCCCGGTAATGGGCGAGGGCGAACAAAGGTCTGCCGAGAGGGTCGCCTTGGGGAGTGCCGGTAATGGGCGAGGGCGAACAAAGGTCCGCCGAGAGGGTCGCCTTGGGGAGTGCCAGTAGCAGAGGAGAGAGGAATAAGATCACCATCGGCCGAGAAGGAAAGGCTGCTTGTCAAAGAATAGAAAGCCTTCACAAAGGGGAATAATTGGACAATCGGAGATGGAGCCGCCATAAGCTCCGAAAAATTCACGTTCCGATCCACCGTGTTAAAGGCATTGGAAACGTCGACCTGAAGGACCAACCAATCCGGATGTACATCCAACAAAGCCCGAATCTCGTGGACCACGGCCTCACAACCCCCTCTCGTGGCCACTCCAAATTGATGAGGAGAGAAATAATCATGGAAGGCTGGTTGGAGCTGGAGACATATCGCACGAGCCACCAATCTATATTAAACCTCTCCCACGGCGATAGGGTGGATCTCACCATTAGGTTTGGCGACTGCCACAAGGCGTGACGCTGTGAGAAGATCACAAATCGAAGGGGGGAACATCCCCACTAGCAATAAGGGAACATACTCGAAAAAACACATCGAACCTCCGGGCACCCGATTCAGGGGGCAAAACATCGCGAATCAACTCATACACTGTGCCCGAGGGGCCCCCGCTGAAAGGTGAGGAGAAGAGCTAAGAGCCTTAATGAAAACCTCATGATCCAAAGTAAAACTCTCAAAAGGCTCAAAGGCGTGGATGGAAGGGGGTAAAGGGGAAGGGGCAGGGGGGTGGAGAGCTCGAAGGACCTTGTGGAAGAAGATGTGGGGGCAGGGGTGAATGGTTGTAGGGCCCGAACCGCTCGAGAAAGCTCACCAACACGGCCTAAGTGAATTGCTCGGCGATAAGAGGCAGGGACATCTGATGGCCTAGGTGGCCGACGTGGTATGAAAGAGGTGCTCGATACCCGATCCTCGTGCTCAACGTGGAGGGCCTTACAGTCACCACGAAGGAATCGGCGACAACGCGCCATAGTTTCTCTAGCCCCTCTGCCCCCTCCACTACCTGGAAGGACTAGCACCCAGAGAGAGAACATAAGAAGAAGGTGCCAAGGAGCAATGTCCACCGGGTTTGAAGAAATGTGGGACAAGGGGAGGTGGAGGGCATCTTGTACTATTGTCCTGGCGGCCATAGGAATACGGGTGTACAATCGCGGGCGGGGGGCTCCCAAATCGTAGGCCCCCAAAACATCTAACTCACGGAGAAAATTCAAATCCTCATTTGTGGGGCTGGATTGGTGTGTGGTCGACGACGGTCGAGGAGAGGGATAGACAAAGGACCACCCAAGGTTGTACAATGTCGACAGACATCACAGTATATTGTTGTTAAATTTACTGTGGGGCATAAGTTGGTAAATTTCTAATTCAGGCCTAGAATTGCGTGGCTATTTTTGAATTGTTTAAACTATTAGCGTTAAGAAAATAAGAAATAGTTGAGGGGGTTAAATTTACTGTGGGGCATAAGTCGGTGAATTTCTAATTCAGGTCTAGAATGGCGTGGCCATTTTTGAATTGTTTAACCTATTAGCGTTAAGAAAATAGGAAATAGTTGAGGGGGTGAGGGATAGGGAGACAGATTAGCAGCGAGAGGTAAAAGGAGAGGGAGAGAGAGGGAGAGGGAGGGGGAGACAGTGGGAGAGGCAGATTGAGAGGGAGAAGTAGGTGGAGGAGGGGGAGAGGGAAAGTTTTCTGTCAAATACATCGGTGCACATGGTATTTAAAAAATATTTATTGCAGATCGAGCTTGAACTGTGGATTTTTGGGTCAACTGTCAAGACGACACTGTAAAAATCGATTAGAATGCTATGAGAATGTTCTTTATATATTGGTGGTCAACAGTGTTGAGTTGTGATATATTTTGTTGTAAATGTCGTTTTTTTTTGTTTTTTGCAAGTTCTAGTCGACAAAACATGCATGAAAATCCCAACTGAGAGTTAAGTGTGACAAGCTCTAATTCTGATCAAATCGCCCAAGAATTGGCCACAACGTATCCACTAAACGTAAAAGAGTTTATTGAGCAAAGTGTGTGTTGAACACTTCTTTTTTTAACTTTAAAATTTTCACAAGTAGTAATAAATTTTGACATTTTCAAATACCGATAAACAGCCTTACGCCTGTTGTATTTCCAAAACCTAAAATATTTCCTACATAAAACTGTAAAAACGGTTAAACTACCAGTTGACAAAATTCTTCCTCCGTTTCAATACACCGAGCTTGATTCTCTAACACTTTGAAAACAAAAAAAACTACTAATATCAAAACCTCCTTTATGAGTAAACAATAGAAAAGGCTGAAAATCTTTATTAAAAAGCCATAAGTTCCTCTCAAAAAGGGCCAATTATACACAAGTTCAAAAGCCTCCCAGCACGGGAGAGAGTATACGGTAACAAAGGTCTCCCTTTTAAGCGTTTTTTCCATTTTTTCCGTTTTTCTAAGGAGTAGCGAGATTAGCCTTTGCCTTTGGAGCAATTTCTTCTCCGTCGGCAGTTCCCGGAGCACTTCCATCGACTCCTAAAGAGAGTAAAACATCTTCCCAGGTCTTTGCAGGTCCCTGTTAAAAACCAAAAAAAAAGAAAAACGCCAAACAACAAAAAAAATATTATTCCTTTTTGACTTTTTAATCGATGCCGATTTCTTTTTGCCCTCTGAACCTCGCACTAGAGTTAATAATGCGTTTATAATGACAATTGTTTCTCTAAAATGGAAGTAACTACAAGGTTCAAAAACATCCACGTCATCCAGACTTAGTATAATTGAAAACATCAGTAGACGTCCTATGATAAACAATTAACTTTCAAATCCTAGAAAAATCGATTCCAGAAACGATAGAAGGAGAAATATTGTGAATTGATATTCATACACTGTACTTTCAAATCAAAAAGCTATTGAAATGTACCTTCCATGACAAATCTTGTTCCATGCAAGCCAAAATCATTTCGTCAAATTCCGGTGTTCCGTAAGATGCAACAGCCTTCTCGACTCCGGCAGCCAATGCCTTCACATCCTTGGGATCGACTTCTTCACACTGCACACCCAAAATATAGAGGAACTGTCAGATCATTCAAAACTAAGAGACGTTATCAGATGATTCCAAATTCAGAGAAACTGTCAGGTGGTTTCAGAATAATGAAATTGTCAGATCCTCAATTCAAAGACAGCAAAACAAAGAACCAGCCCAAAAAGTGGCTTTGCAATGTTGAATCGCAAAACTGTGTAGACAGATCAAAAGAGGCATTTCCCATGCTAAGAGTTATGTTTATGATTTTAATCAAATGTTAAATCGATTTCTCCACTTGTTTAATAAGGTGATTTAAGACGAGGACAAAAACACATCGCCCAAAATATCCCATTCCATGTTACCAGAAAAAAAAAATCCATATATGACGATGTGATCTGTCTACCAATCTGAAATATCAACAAATACCAATGTATTTGCCTAGAATAATATTACAATTTTGCTACTCCGTTTGCGACTGTCCAATGCCCTGAGAATCTTAAAAATGTTAAATAGGCTTTCCACATTTTAGAAAAGAAGGATTGGTCTAAACTTACATCCACATTAAATGCTCCAATCTGGAATCCAGTCACTCCTTCCTTCACTGTGTCCACCAAACCACCAGTAGACGCCACAATGGGCACCTGTTCACAAGAAAAAAAAAAAGCAGTTCAAATGAACAAACTCAGAAACACTGAAGCCTGACATTTAAAACCACCCTGGGCAAAATTTATTGTTAACCCTACAATACCGTCTGCAAGCCTACAATGGACTTCCACGAACATTCTGGAATTGTGCAATGAAAGCATTCAATTCAAAAAAAAAAAAGGGCGGTAGAGAGGGAGTGAGGAGGGAGGCAAGGAGCGAGGGAGGGAAAGCCTCTCCCCCTCCTCCCCCCTCCCCCCTTCCTCTTTCAATCTATCGCTGGAATTACTGCAGTCAATAAATAACAAACTCTCCTAAAACATAAATATTTATATGCATTACTAAGACCATGGTTGACCATGGTTGACCATAGTGTATGGAATATTCAAAATGAATTTGATTTACATAAAGACCCATGTAAGAAATTAGAGACATGAATCACTTGAATGGAATGCCAGAATACTCAACAATACGCCTGGATTCCTTAATTTTAGGTGTGCTATACTCAAAACATTACGTATGATTTACTTGGAACGACAAGTGGATGTAGTTTTGTTTCTCATCCTCATGACACCAGATAAGACCAAATAGCGAGACACATATACTACAAATTAAACATATGAAATAATTATGACAAATAAAACATATGAACTACTTTCTTCCACGTCTCATATCATGATGAAACAGTATGGTAGAAATCAAATGTGTAAACCACATATGACAAGAAGGTAAGGGACGCGCAAATATTACACATAGCTTTTGTAGCAAATATATGACCTAGGCTCTGTTTCAACAGTTCCATATTTCATGAAGGAAGCTGGATGAGACCACATGTTAGAAATTAACTGTATGAATAAATTATGACAAAATTACGTGACTGCATTGTTTGTACAACAATATCAGATGAATGAATGGCTTAAGAAAGAATGAAGGTGTATGGACTGCTTTGTAGCAATATAATCTAAAAATTACCAACAGAAAATAAATGAATGAACTAACTGCTTCATAACTGGAGTTACGCTGGATTAAACCACATAACTCTGCACCAAATGTTCGTGACAAAAACTAGCAACTGAATTATATAAGACAAGAATGAAGTGTAAACGGCACTTCATGACATCAAAACTGTGAAAAATTACTGACAAAAATTAACTGTATGAATAACTTACGGTTCCATATCTCATGGCATGAAGCTGGATGAGACCACATGGTTCAAAGCGACTGGGGACAAGCATATAGTCGGCCCCAGCAGTCATAAGATGGGCCAAAGGAACATTAAATTTCACCACTCCAACAGCCTTTCCTGGGAACTTGGTCTCCAATTCCTCCAATTGCTTTTCCAAGTACTTCTTGCCAGTACCCTGCACAAACGACAATGTACATGTTCATAAAGATCCTAAAGACAACTTCCAAGATTAACACACACAAGCACAGACGGCAAATTACAACGTGAACTCCCTGAAGCTAGTCATAAACATTTTTTTGCAGCCAAACAAAGTGCGTTTTACAAGCGAAATTTTATCTTATCAATCTTCTGAGCCTTATCGTCATTACCAGCACAAAAAGCTGAAAATCAACCGTCACCTGGAAAGAGAGTGGGAGAGAGGTAGGAAAAGAGGGAGGGAGAAAGCCAGAAAGGGAGAAAAATGGAGAGGGAGAGAGAGAGAGACAAAAAGTGGTAACACCATCAATATCAGAAGATTATTTTACTCACCAACACAATGATTTGAACATCACCCTTCAAGATTTCCTCAACAGCTTCTGACAGAATATCTGAACCCTTTTGTTCCTCCAGTCGACCAATGAATGCAAGTATAGGGGTTTCTGGTTTCACGGGAAGTCCAACCTCAGCTTGAAGGGCCTCCTTCAAAGCTGGCTTAACCTTCAATACCTGAATATCCATATAAACAAAGCAAATAATAAATAATCACAGATAATGTGTACTTCCTCGTACTCCCCTCCCGTTTGGAAGAGTACTTCCTCATGTACTCACAGAGAACTTCGCTTCCAATCAACTTAAGTCTATCATTTAAACTCAAAACCATCTAGATCCTGTGGCTTGGAGCATAAGATTTTCTCCAAAATTTTATATGGCAGATAAGGTTTGTTGTTTCAAGAATTTTGACAATCATAGATGTATTTACATGACAAAGACAATGCAACTACTTACAGTTGAAATGTCATATTTAATGTCGAGGAATTTGTCTTCTGAGGGATCCCACTCCTGGACATCCATTCCGTTAATGATACCCTCTACTCCCACTTCTCGGATAACATCATCTAATTCCACTCCAGTATCGGGACCGGCCTTCAGTTCAGTTGCATAATTAGGGCTCACTGTTACTACTTTGTCAGCTTCAAGGAAGGCTGCTTTCATCCAGTTAATTTTGGGACCCTTGATAGGCTTGTCATATCTGAACCATGAAAAGGAGAAAGGAGCAAAGAGAACAAACAGAAGAGAAGGTCAGTTTCTGACCCTCGGAAGCTTTAAATGCAAAAATGACCACAAAAGTAAAACACTATTTCAGGCTCCGTATTATTTGTTTTCAAGACTTCTAAGATAAAATCGAAGTTGTATAGTTTCCAATTAAAGTTTCAAACAGCTAAGTGAGTATCTAGAGAGAATTTGATAAAACGGTCACGAAATCAGCTGTAGCATAATCATTATCAAGATAGAAGCATGCAAACTATCTTTACTACTGCAACGAACTAGAAGAAGAAAAACAAAAATGGGGACAAAAACAAATTGAGTTGGTAGAACATACCCATCAGAGAAAGCAAAAGATGAGCGAAACTCCTCAGGCAAATTGAGGTAGCTAAAATCTGCTGCAGCAAATCTTCCCTGATAGGCAATGTTGTGTGTGCAAACTACAACCTACAACAAAAGATATACATCCATGTATATAATTTCATTAGAAGAGAAAGATGTTTCCCTCATTTTGCAATAAATATCACAAAGTGAAAACCAATGCCAACACTTGAAGCTTTCCATTTCATCTCCACAAAAAATGTGGGCCATTGCATGGTCTGACAAAAAAGACTGTCGTAAGTCATTTAAACCTAGATTCCAGGAAGCATAGGAAAAGATCATGTATGGTAGTACAGTTCAAGTTATGATGAACTCAAAGAGGTAAAACAAAAATCAAGGGATTAATACTGATGTGAGAAAATTGAAGGCTACCTTAGCATTAACGAAATCTCCATTAGCTTTGTGGTATGCCTTCAAGTAGGAAGGAAGGGGTCCAGTATGCCAATCGTTGGCAACAAAGATAACGTCCTCACCTATAGAGATCAGCAAAAATGTTTAATATAATTTAAACTTGATCCTCTGACATGAATAACTAGTGATGAAAAGAAAAACAGACTAGGACATCATTCGCTTTCAAAATCATAACATGGTTAACTGATGATGAAAAGAAAAACAAGACTATCTTGTCAAACTCCAAAATAATTTACTTTCAAAATTAAAATCAGTTTGAATGGCAACTAACCGTATGGCCCTTGGAAAAACTCGTTGCTTGTCAAGTTCAAGACACGAGGAGCCTCAATTGCAGCCTGCATGTAGAAAGCTCATAAAAATAAGGACAACATTGCGTAACTGAAAAATGAGACAACAAAATTCCATAACTTCAAAAAAAAAAGAACTTTGAAAAGGAAGAGAAGCACAATTAGATGTCCTAAATGCATCTACATAGCATCTTCACATAAGTTAAACAAGGCGTTCTACTGAAAGAGCACAATAAAAACCTACATACCTGGCAAAACAGACTGAATCGGAGCTGATTGTCGAGATAATCTGTACCAGTCACAGGTCCGTAAATCTTGCTGCCGGTCTTTCCCCAGACCTGTCATTCAAAATGATGGAGATGAGAATGACTCACAAGATAACAGTGTGTTAAGTGTACAAAATTAAAAGAAAAAGGAGCTGTGAGCGGCAAAATAAGAAAAGTAGTTTGAACAGAAAAAGAAGCATATTCAATAGCATGTCCACTTCACTCTGAAAAAACCCTAAAAAATCCATTGAACAATTGTCAAACATGATGAAATATTTCGAACCAATCAATACACTCCCAAACAACCTTTGGTTACTTGTATACCTCATAAATAATCTTCTTCGTTACTCGAAGCTCTCAAACAACCTTACCTTGGCAAGGAAGAGAGGATGATCAATGAAGACACGGTCAACACCACGCTTGTAGCAGTGGAAGAATCGCACTGTCTCGATCTTGTTTCCAACTTTCACCTGCAACAAAAAAAAAAACGCAAACTTACATCAAAATTACAATATTCAGAAAAATCCTTTTTAATAGTAAAAATCTCCTCGTAACTGACAGCAAAATCAGATCCGGGAATCAGATATACTCTTCAAAGCCACAAAGCCAAGATAGTCGTTTCTATGACTTAAAAGCACAATCATCTCGAGGAAATATGGCAGCTTAATAAAGAACACAAAATGGACATGAAATCCCTCAAATGAGCTGTACAAGGACACAATCGTTTAAGTAAACAACCCTAGTACGAATGGTTTCAGGAAAAAGAACCTTACATCCACAGTGACGTCAGTGTCCCAAGCATCCTTATACTGATCGTATCGGGGAGAGACTGTCATCACACGATGTCCACGAGCCTGTAACGACAAAGTCGTTAAAAGTCAGTCATTGGTAGTACAACAATTGAGAAATCAGTCAACAATGAGTGCAAATATTTACAAAAACTTTACTCATGATTACAATGACTAAAAATCAGTTCCTGATGAGTACAATAATTAAGAAATATTCACGAAATAATTAAGAAATTAGGCACATAAAAATTACCTATCCTTTCTGAGCAGTCCCACTTCAACTGGTATCCAAACTCAAACAACCAAAACGATCGATCTGTTGTTAAAATCCTCTAAAAACAGTTTTTATGCGAATAAACACAATTTCCCTCAGGATTGATCAACGTTTTTTATCGATTTTTTAAATAAAACCAGCTTACGTTCAATACATTAAACAAGACATTCACACTAGAATAGCCTGGACACAAACAAAAAGCACTTCCAAAAATATGACATTTTAAAATATATGTTCAGAAAATTATAAAACACTTCGAAATTCTTACAGCGAGAGCCGGAGGAAGACCGCCCATAACATCTCCAAGGCCTCCAGTCTTACTCCATGGGGCAACCTCGGCAGAAACAAAGACAATCTTCATTCCAGGAATATGATCTTCACATTTTGCAACTGCCCTGGAGGCAGTTTTGGATTTACGGCTGAGAGATTTGCCTGACAAAACTGAGGATAGTGTGACAGTTTTTGAAGATCTAAAGAGGCCATCTGCCTTTCTTAAACCCTGGAACGCGTTAACTTTTGTAGTAGAAACCCTAGTAGCTGTGCTGGACTTAGCTGAAGATACAGCTCCGACTGAGGGAGCTAAACCCTGGCGGCAAAGGACGGCAGAATTCATTTGTATAGAAGCAGCCATGACTTGGCTGGAAAAAGTTACAGGAAAAATAGTACTGAAGAAAGTTAATAAGTGGAGAAATAAGCTTGCTAGATTAAATGTTTACTACAATACTCTACTGTAATTACTTACAAGCTTCAGAAGAAACTCCTAAGGTTTGAATTTTGATTAGCCGAGAATTTAAAATATATACGTGGTACCTCCGGCCCGGGATTCAAACATTTAAATCAAACTGACATAGAGAGTGGACAATCAGAAATCTGACATAGATACAGTTTGACAGTGACAAGAATATGCTTGAATTGATCTGCGGTACTTTTCCATGTGGAACTTTGCGGTTACGAAGGTTAACTTGACGAATACCAACGGCCTGTTTCGTTTGGGCGGAGCTTTGGTAGCTGTTTCCACCACTTATCTGATTCCACGTGGCACTAGCGACTGGAATCATTCGCGTAGTGGTCGAGTTTCTGAAGATATTGAAATCTTCCTCAACGTAGATACTTGCAGTTGAATCTCCAGAAATCCGGGGGCCACCACAAGTTCAGCTCACTGAGAAAGAACTGGGGTCCAGGAGGCCTCCACGAGTTTCAGCATGAAATTCAACCATTGGTGTGCGACATTCACACGTATAAAGGTGCAAAGGACCAAGTCTATACCGAAATTCCAGACTTCCAGGCACACTTCACGGAGAGCCTCTGAAAATGATTTGGAACCAAACATAGAATCCCTTAAGTTGATTTCATTGGCTATAGAAGTGTGCTAGATCTGAGTTTGCCTTCCCTGGTCTTCGTCGTTTTCGATGGTACAGACCGACGAAATTCTGCTCTCTAACCGCGAAGTTTGTGAGGGTCCATTGATTTTTTACGAACGCAAAAGGAATCTGATTCGTGCATTTCCCCGGATATTCAGGGCAGTTCAATTCGCACTTCAGTTCACGATTAACTGTAAATAAATAAAAAAACATCATGTCTTTATTGCAAAATTGCGATGGCAAAACCATCTGAGTACAAAAAGTGGAAAACTGAAAAAAGCATTTGGAGACTACAAGAGTCACAATAAAGTAATCTAAGCCTAAAAACTGAAAAGAAACAGAGCAATAGTAACAAGAGCAAAGAACCAAAACAAAACAACAACAGACCTAGACCGCCGACAAAATGAAAAAACCTAGACTAGACTACCCCTAGACAAACTAAGGTCCACAACCACGGAGATCATGGATGAGAACCGGGTCCCTTGGCGGAAGGTTTGGAAGACCTCGCCGGTCCTCAGTTAGCGTGCTACGTCGAAGGAGAGCCGCAACTTGTACCCGTTGAAGTGCAATTGAGACACGTTGTCGGTAAACGCAACCAAAAGACTCAGTGGAGGACTCCCTACACCCCGGGATTCAAACGTTTTTCGTGCACAGTGGCGAAGAAAGTCATTGAAGGACTTATCCAAAGATCCAAAAATCTCCACTGCAAACGGGACAAATTGGTCCGACGGGTCTCGGTGAGCGTAGTTTCTTTCTTTTGTAGCCGCTGCGTCCCGAGCCGCCACACCTGAATGCGAAGCCGCGCGAGATGAAATGTGTGTCCCAGTCAAACCCTTGAGGCCCACATCGCCAAGCGTCCTCCCAACACCATGAAAAAAAAACTAAGTCTACCCGAGGACTCCGATGACCCTTATTCAGCATCGGCAACAATGACACCGCGCACCAAATCATGCGCGATAGTTGGTCCCCCCCCCATGCAAGCAACAAATCAAATGGATTCCCTCAGCATCAATGGGTTGGTTACAAACGCACCGAGGCCCTCCCAATAGCGGAGGGTGAGGCAAACCCAAACGCAACCGTAGAGAAGGAGTAAATTGGTCGGATGATAGACGAAGAGTCGAAAAAAATGGTGTTGCTTGAAGCCACGTACCAGGCCCAAGCCTAGAACACGAACATAAATGAGCACGTGCTTGAGCAAAAGGTAGCGTCTATAAGAGGTTCGTAAAATCAGCGGCGACCACTTCCTCAAATATGCGTTGATGAAGTTGGAAGTTAGTGTCGGCCATGAAATAATAAAAAGGTGGAACTTGGTTTTGAGCGTCCGGGAGAAGTAGCGCACGAGCGGAATGGAGAGCTTGGTGAAATGGAAACAGCCCGTCTTCCACCTTTAGACAACTTGATTCATAATGAAGACATCATCCACAATGAACCTTGACAGCCTTGAATCGTTACTTTATTACACCGCCAATCGTAATTAGAGTTATAAATACTATATCGGCACCCCCAAATTTGTCAGTCCGTACAAAACGGTACTTTGTTAAGTAAAAAATTACAAAACATGAATTTAAATGACAGCGATCGCACGTAAAAATGTGCTCATAATAAAAGGCGGAATGAGACCGTACCTGTTTTAGTGTATAGATATTGATCGCGTATTAACTATATGGCAAAAAACCCAAATTAAAGTTATGAATTAATTAGAGTTAAGAATAAATTAGAGTAAACGGACGCGACGGTGTACGATTTGTCATATTTTGTAATTTTACCTATTTTACCGTGAAGATCTTCATGGTATATCGGTTGTAACCAAATCAGCGTTATGAATCATTTAGAGTATTTTTTTTTAAATCATGCAAAACTAATTTAACACTATTTATTTATAAACGGTAAAAACGATTGGCGGTGTAGCACTAATGACAATGTATCGATGTTCCTAAATTCTAGCCCTTAACCTACTACAGTGTCAACAATGCTACAACTGTACAGCTACTGTACTTCACTGTAGTTGTTTTTTCCTTAACACTAATTTGTTAAAACGGTGCAAAAGTAGCCACTCCTTCATAACTGGATCAAAATTAAAGAGCCTTGGATAAAATCAAATTGGTATCCGTACGGGGCACCAGTTTCATTTGTTATATAGAAAAAAAGGGATCCTTTTTTGTGTGCGTTACCTACCACGCTTTGAAGACTCACCTACTCCTTACTACCAACAAAAGGTTTTACCATTCGGTCCAACAAATACACCAACCAAATTTCAACTTGTGATAAACGACATGTTTTGTCCACGTTCTCTAACGTTCATCTTTGTTCACCTAAATGACGTCATTACATGTAGTAACAAACATACGTATCCGAAAAATATAAAAGTGTGCATTTATGCTGGGAAAACTTATATTCAACGTACACACTAACAGTGTATAACGAAACAACATCAAGGCATTTTGTTCAAGGTTGCCACAATCTTGTTTGTGTTTTAATAAGACCGGTGAGAGCCACAACTCGATATGTGTAGGACACCACAAACGAGTAGGCCACTGGTAGTTATAAGTGGAACCTTACTCGTGCCTTATCCCTCACTCACCACTATACATACAACTTTAAATGTATGAATGCATCATCATTGCAATTCGGTTCGGTTTATCTGCAACATTATCCAACTGCTATTAAATCAATTATCATCAAATTTATTGAGCATAAGAACCCTGTATGTGAGCAATAATAATCAACAACGTTTATGCGTCAAGTATGGCAGTGGCATTTAAAAGGTCTTAATGGTGTCATATTCTTGATAAACATAACACATTTGTCTTTTTTTTGCAAGACGCATATACCACGTCGGCTAAGTGGCTGAAATTTCTCTTACGTTGTCACCTAGTGTTACAATATCGTTAAAGACGGACAAACAATATAGATCCTCTAGTAGCAAATGAAGTAAAACATCGTACAATTGTGCTGTCGTTTTAGTCATGCCCTTATGTTTAAAGGTAAATTTCACCGCTAAACAACCTTTACAAGCCATAAAACACTTTCACTTGAATGAGGAGTTGATTTATGCGTTAGTGGACAATCGGCTAACATAGTCCACCACACTGTAGTTTCGTGATACTCCATTCTCAAGACAATAGGGTGTGCTTAAGATTATCGAACATGTCTCGCACATGTTTACATGGTTGAACTGGAAGGATATAGAAAAACATGTAAAAGCATGTGAGGCACGCCAACGTGAAGAAAATGCGAGTATAATCGAGACAAAATATGGATATTTTCTCTCGACACTTGTCCAATGTGAGCTCCAATTTTTGAATGCAAAATTTTTGTATGCAATTTTTTCAATTTTACATGACAGGGTAGAGATGTAGTGCATTTATTATTTTTGTTAATAAGTTGACCGATATCGTGTATCTGCTTTTAATAATTGTAGATTCGTGCGTTGTATAAACATCTACTTTATACTTGAACCTTGTGTGGAAAATACATGGCCTTCATGAAGACTTTGTGATCGATACAGATGTCTAGCTCATAAGTGCTTCGCCATAAGAATTTTGCTAGACTGTTGGTACCTTTCAAGCTTTGTCCATTAATTCCCATCCGGAAACTGACAAAGAAACAAAACAAGTCATTCATGTGCAAAAGTAATAGACTAATAGGTATCATAGCCCCCCACCGAGATTTTTGAATGGTTTTTTAAGTTGAATGGGATAATTTTGTAGCGTTCAATTAATTGTTTTGGAAAAAAATAAAACGTAGTGCACAAAGGCTACACCGTCTATACTAACTTCGTAAGCATAAAAAAAAAACCGGTTGTTGGTTGCCCTCCTGGCTTCGCACGAGCGTACTTAAAACTAATTCTACTCCATTTAAGATTTGAAGTGCCTTTCATGGTTAACGGTCAGTCACCCAGTGTGGATTGACGGTTACAAATGTTTTTGAGATAGGAAATGACGTTCTCATTTCAGAATGTTTGGACGACCGTCTGTTTTTACGAACACAGCGTCATCTCTGCTGATGTGAGCAGACGTCGATTTTCCGTATCCCAGATGTGGCCACTCTATCACGCAAACATCGTGAATCGATATTAGCCATCGATGTTTCTTTTTGCCACTTAACACATCTTTTTATTGTGCACACATGTCGGATTATTAATCTGGCGGTTGCGATGGGAAGGTAGGGATCCTACCTCTCGATTGGCGGTCTCTAGACGGAAATTCGACGTGTGCACGGAGAAGAGTTGTTTAAGGTGGCGAAAGATACTGACGCTACACCGTGTATCGCTATTAGTGTTAATATTTATTTCGCCACTTAAAACATCTTTTCCCTGTACACTACACCGCCAATCGCTATAAGAGTATATAACGCAAATTCGGTGCCCTTTCTTAAAAAAAAAAAAAAACCTGAAATACAATCCATAATTTTATTTTTTCCATTATTCTAATTAGGATTTTTTTTCAATTAGCGTTAATATTGGAAGTACACTGTGATGGAAATAGTGTGGATTACGGACAGGGTATCTCCTTATGATATGGTACTTTTTTTTTCACAAAGGCATAAAAAGTCACTTAACATTATTGCGCACACATGTGAATGTGCACTGGAAGAAAGAGATGCAAACTTGTCGACAAAAATGACGTTCCCATATGTTCGTCCGTCGACCGTGTGAACAGCGTGACGGCGTAAAAATTGTCAGATTTTGTACGAATACATATTAATGTAGACATCGAAAGGGCGGGTATTTATTATTCAGGACAACCCAAATTACAGTTAGGGATTAATTAGAATATATATTGTTTTTCAAAAAAAAAAAAATCCCGATTAGTGTTAATAACACTATTTTTTTTTTTACGCTATTTATTCCTTTACTCTAATAGCGATTGACGGTGTACAGTATTGTCCGATTCTCAATTTAAGACCGTCAATCGGAAGCTGAGAATGTACCTTTCAGCCGTCAGATCTAAAATCCAGCATACGTGTACGGAGAAAAGATGTTTAAAGAGACGGAAAAAATCATTAACATTAATAACGATTCACGGTAATAGCCATTCGTATTGTATTCCACTTTTTGTACCATGTTGGGCTCTAAGGCTGCCATCGCTCCTTGGCGAATAAGCCATGGAGGACTTTTTGCTTTTTTCCTGTGCATCTTTTTTCTATCTGCGGTTAGTATTTTTCTCCCTTTACTTTTTCTGTGCATGAAAAGCAGATTGCAAATAATAGAACTCAAATACTAAAAATGAATGGAACCCTAAAGAATGAGTGGAACCTCAAACCCTAAGAATTGACGCAAATTAATATATATTTAGGAAAGAAGAGGTAGAAATAACATGTACGAAAAATTAGACCAGAATGATTGATGGAATAAGAGAAAACCTGTAAAGTTATTGAATTGTTCTTACATCTGGAAGGTATTTCTCTTCCTAAAAGTCGCTACACTGCATTTTATGTTCACATGTTCCAAAAACTTAGCACATTATGAGTTGCAAGTATCATAGAGCATCTTTGTAACTCATTTTTTTTTTCGATTTTGACAAGAACCTTATCAGAATATTTAGAAGAAGCTTGCCAGATTTTTTCGAAGGACGCAGCACAGTACGATTTTAATAAGATACACGTGTATCACTACTAGCATTAATGTTTGTTTCTGCCGTTAAACTCACTTTTCTATGTGCACACTATTCGGATTTTTAATCCGACTTTCGCGATGGAAAGCTAAGATTATTACCTCCCTATTGGCAGTCTCCTCATTAAAATCGGACCCATGTGCAAGGATAAAAGTTGATTTAAGTGGTAAAAAAAAAATATTAACGTTAATATCGATACATGGTGTAGTTTGATGTTACCAAAGAATCTGACAGGATTCTTAATCATTTGCACGAGAATGTATAAACAAATTATGTTAGGATCTTAGAGTTATGAAATGTATGTCTTAAAACGTGTCTGAAATCACATTGTATCATTTACTGTGGTATTTTATATGTTAATTACTTTTGATTATTTGTTGTAAGATATTGGATTCTGATGCATTGTAATGAAAGACAATTTGAAAATGAGTTTTATCTGAAAACACCTGTGAAAATCCAGCAAAGGTTTCCAGTAAGTTGAGTTCTGTTTGAGTTGTACCTTTGCACTTAAATTTGTTATCACGGGTGCAGATTCAATATAGCATGTAATTGTGGTCAAGCTGACTTCACCTACTTATGAACTATTGTGATTAACGAGTTTATCGATGGATTGACATTTTATTTTGACCATCAAGTATAGAGAAAGAAATTTACAAAGAACACCATACCATTCCCTTGGTAAAGTTGTATGGATTGGAGGTAAGTAGAGTAAGGTGCATCAAGATTTTTGCTCAAATGGACATGTAAAATGGGCAAAACATGAAATCGATGACAATTTACAATTACTACAAAGACAACAACAAAATTCAGTAGTGGAGACTATCCATTCGCTTTTACAATTTCCGGTTTTCATCAGGTGCACCTGTTAAAGTTTCTGTGTTATACCTACCAGAGTTACTAAGTTATATGGTATGATGTGTATGATAGACATTTGGACAACTTACTTGGCCTTTATTAGTTTTTTGTGTTTTAAACGCGCATGTCCTCAACTTTGGAATTCTTAAGCCTTTTAACATTGTTTTGCTTTTAAAGGTTGAGGAAATAATGTCAACTAGTGGGTTTATTTTGTACAAACTGATCATGCAAACAATAAAAAAAGGAAATTACTGAATATGAGTTTATTTTGTATGTTTTGGCAGTTTATGATGAAGAGTTTCAAACCAATAAAGGAAGAACTTGAGAATGACTCCAATATCGGTGACAATCTCAGTGTTGTGGATGAACTCAACATTCATGAAATGGAGCGACAAAAATGTCTTTTGTATCAGAAGGAAAGATACAAAACCCTAATCAGCCCAGTTGTGGAGGGGAAAAATGCAATTTTGGTTGATATGGTCTCACATTGGAATCTTGGCGATAGCTTTATCGAGGTATGTTTTGTATCTTTTCATGACTTTTTTCAAATTGCCGCACTCTCTCTGCGTCTTTTCCTTCCGTAGTTTTTGGATCACTCAGTCAAAAAGTAGTGTCATTTCCTAATTCAGTGTTTGCTTTGCAGCGATTTGTTCGTCATTTTGACTCCTTATATGTTTTTTTGACAGTGGGGAGAACATCTTTTTCTTAACGAGACTGGTAATTATCCAAAGCAATTATGTTCTTTGGATGGTTGTGATTGGGAGGCAATTGATAAAAGTATAAATGAAAATCCTAATAATAGCGTGCT
>JBBHKE010003026.1:0-27715 GCA_037447655.1 Zygnema cylindricum | reverse complement strand
ACCGTAATCCGTACTTTATATATTACCGGATCTATGTATCCCGTAATCTATTATAGTTAAATGAATTATCCCACGTATACATATTTAATTAATTATCAAACTATATACAACGTAACATTCATCATAGACTTAATGGCTAAGGCTACTGGCTATTTCCTGTTTGCTGGCCGGTAGGTACAAGGATCAATTCCTGTCGCCGGCACACACCTTTTAAATAAATAAACCTTAACTAATATAAATTTCCCGTAAACCTCGAATAGCCTAGGTAGCCATGGCTCTAGCTTCCTCTCCAATTTCTCAGTGACTGCGACAAGTTTGAGAGTTTGGAGAGAGAAGTTAGAGATAGACTGCCTCGGCTTCTTTATTTCTTTTTAGACCTAGAAAATACTTTAAAACCATTAGTTTCTACATGTACCTCTAACTAGTTTGAGGAGTATTTGAGAGACGAGGGAGTTCAACACCAAAAAACCGTACCATATAACCTGGAACAAAATGGGGTAGCTGAGAGGTTGAACCGAACACTAAGAGATAGTGCATGTAGTATGTTGGCCAAGAAGAAAATAGGAAAGAGATTTTGGGCAGAGGCCATGAAGTGTGCCAACTACATTAAGAACACAGTCCCTACCTCAACTGTAAAGGGAATGACACCTTATGAGAGGTGGTTGGGAAGGAAACTGGATATCTCTCACCGTAAAGTATTCGGTAGCCAAGTTTATAGTCTTGACACGGATAGGAAAAACAGGAAACTAGATGCTAAGGGAAAACCCGGATACATTGTAGGATATGATAAGGATGTCAAGGGATATAGAGTTTATGAGTTAGCAAAGAGCGATATCATTCTGGTCAAACACCTAGTTGGCATAGATGGAGGGAAGTCATTTGACCATTTTAAATAGACCAAAAAGATAAAAATCAGATTTGAGTCTGAAAGTGAGGAGGACTCTATCCTTCCCGAAAGGGGCATGAGTGAAACAGAGATTGCAGATTGAGGGGAGATCCAAGACACACCCAATCCATCGTTGACCTCACATATTCCTATGGACTTCGAGGTGACAAGAGAGGAGGGACAGGAACCGGCTTCCATGGTCAGGGGAGTTGATGAGACAGTAAGGATAAATCCAAGACTTCCCTCCATCCCAGCTTCTAAGTTTCAAGGGGGGAGAAAGAGCAGCAAAAGGATACAGGAAAAATAGGCGACTCACAAAGTAACTAAGCTATCCCACCCAGATGAGCCTCGGTCATACTCGGAGGCAGGAAACAGTCCGGAGAACAACGGATGGATTAGAGCCATAAATGATGAGATGGCCTCTATCATGTAAGCAAATGCTTGGGAACTAGCAGACTGTCCTTTGGACAAAAAATTGATTGGTTGTAAATGGTTGTTTAAACTAAAAGTGAACACAAATGATACCATTGAGAAATATAAGGCTCAATTGGTAGCAAATGGGTTCACACAAAAGGAGGGGATTGACTACGAGGAGACCTTTGCTCCAGTTGTTCGGTTCCCATCAGCAAGGATTTTCCTCAGTCTGAAAGCAGCGGAAGACATGGAAATACACCAGATGGATATTAAGACTGCCTTTCTTATTGGTGAGTTAGAGGAAGAGATTTTCATGAGGCAACCAGAGGGATTTGTGGAGAAAAGAGCAAAGTGTGCATGCTCCTATTGTCTTTATATGGACTAATCAGCTGAGGAATGTAGAGTACATCTGAGAAGGTGAGTATAGAAGTCTTACCTTCCACTAAGACTTTCAGATCTACTGACCCCACTAGATCTGTAACCACTCTCCCATCCCCATACTCCATCTCTACTCTATGGATCTTTCTTAGATTAGTAAATAGATGCTTATCACGACACATATGCATGAATGCACTTGAGTCGATGATCCATCCTTTCGTGGAGCTTCCCGAATTTCTCCGAGAGCACACTTCTATTTTTGATGGATCTCCTTCTCCTCCAAACTCTTGTCAATATGAAGCTCCCTATCCCCCTCCTCGCAGGACTCGTCCTCGGTCTCTCCTTTCACTTTTGTAACCACAAGTGCCCTTTTTTTTCCTCCGGAAGAACCCCCTCCTTAATTCTCTTGGAGCCTCAGCCCTGACAGCTTCACACAATCCGCAATGAAGTGTCGTGGCCTTTTGCAAAAATTACAAAGACCCTTTGGGGGCTTGGGTCCTCAAGATTGATCTCTTTCTCTTTTGTATGGTTTTTTCTGGTCCTTTCTCCACTTGTCTGCTCCAGCAGCTAGAGCTTGAATGCTTTTTCCTCCTCTCTTGATCTCAATCGTGTTTTCTTGCACAAATATCATTCGGACAATTGTGTCCTACTTCTATGAACTATCAGTCATTTCCTAAACTCGGTACACTATGTTCTCATACTCGTCGGGTAACATTATGATGAGAGTGTTAACTTTCATTTTCATTGTTCCTGTCCACCCGACACTTTCCATCTCCATATATAGACAAGAGAGATCATTACAATAGTCTTACATCTTCCCCTTTTGTTAGAATAATTCCCTAACTTTTGCTTAGCCAACTGGACCTATTGAATAATACCAGCTCTATGATCTCCACCAAACTCACCCACAACTCCTCGGCCTTGTAAATGTGAAGGTGGGGGGTTGCCAAAGCGTGAGTGAGGTGTCTTAGAATGAAGTTTTTTGCAGCCATGTTGGTGTCTTCCCACGTTTGGGTATCGTTCTCCGTGGTTTTCACGCTTGTCGCTCCTGGTGCTATGGCAATAGGAGTAAGAGGTGTCTCCTTCTCTTTTCCTTTTTAGACACACACTTGTGCCTATCATTTGCCTCCTCTACTACAACAGATGCTGCTGTAAAAAAACTTATTCCACCAAACCCTGGTGGAGTTTGCTGAGTTGGACGTTCACTTGTCCACACACAATTTCCTAGTATCGTTTTCCGCACAAAGCCCCTGTCATCATGGCTTCCCAATAAATTAAACCAGATCCATTGAAGATGGGTACCCTATAGGGTGGGCCCATAACCTACAATTCTGTGTCCTCCATTGGACTACAGAATTCAGGAAGCCTTTAGGTAGCTTTTAACTAACCCACTTTCAAACTCAACCGTTGGCACCAAAGCAGACAAGTTGACAATGTGACTGCACTGAAACTCTGAGACCTCCATAAGTCCTCAGAGTGGACAGCTTCCAAGAAGCCTCTAGGATAATCCTGACCCCTTTGTGTTTAAGCAAAAATAACTGCCACCCTGGCAGGCAAAAACTCTGACCAACTTCACCCCTGTGAAGACAAGACTCCCCTGAGTCGATAGCAAAAAGAATCTCTGAATTTGCTCCCCTGAGCAGTAAGTTATGGAGGGTCAAAGTTGACCTTTTGTACAGAAGCTCTCTGGGAGAGAGGGTCCTATCTTCTAATTTTTCTAAGTCCTATCTCTCTCACAGACTCTATCTACTGATGTACGGAACCAATCAGAATTGAGTTCCGTACGTAAAAGTACAGCCGCCGGTGTACTTTCAGTACGGACATTGTACGACATGGCCTAAATGTCGACACATGTCAAATCCGGATTCGGTGCCATAATCTCCGGAGATTCTACAATCCAACGGAATTTCGCCACGCGTCATCCGATGTGGCGATGGCCACAAACCGCCGAAATCTTCCTCCGCGATCTCGGCGCTAATTCCGGCCGTCCGATTAAATTAAGATTTAATCGTAGCCGTAATAAATACATGCGCGGTATTTATTTCACTTCCGAAACAAATGCGCGGTATTGATTCGTAATCCGTACCGGCATCCGTACCGGATCTATGTATCCCGTAACCCGTAACAGTTAAATGAATTTATCGTACGTATACATCTTTAAATCATTATCAAACTATATAGTACATATCACGATAGCTAGACCTAACGGCTAAGGCTACCGGCTAATCCCTATCTGCCGGCCGGTAGGTACAGAGATCAAATCCTGCCGCCGGCGCTTAACTTTTAATTAAATAAATAAACCCTAGTATTAAATTCCCGTAAACTTCAGGATAGCCAAGGTAGCCATGGCTCTAGCTTCCTCTTCAACTTCTCAGTGACTGCAACAAGTTTGAGAGTTGGAGAGAGAAGTTAGAGATAGACTGCCTCGGCTTCTTTCTATTTCTATTTAGACCTAGAAAATACTAATAAATCCATTAGTTTCTACACTCCCCTTATTTTCTAGTCAATCTTTAATTTCAGACCACACTTCTCCCTGCAAAAAATTAGCTTAGGGGAAGGCACAGGTTTGGTCATCATATCTGCTACCATCTCACTATCTGGTCTATACTCTAAACTGATTATTTTGTTTTCTACTTTCTCTCTAACAAAGCTGAGTCTGATGTCCATGTGTTTGGCTTTAAAATGGTGTTTAGGATTGGCAGAAATAGCGATTGCTGCCTGATTATCACAAAATATTTTCTGCACACCACTCTTAAGGTGACCAAGCTCACCAAGCAAAGACTTGACCCACATCAATTCTTTTACAGCAGAGCAAGAGGCCATATACTCAGCCTCCATGGTGGACTGAGCAATAACCTTTTGCTGTTTGCTACTCCAACAGCAAGCCCCATCACCCACATATAATACATATCCAGAAGTACATCTCCTCATCGGAGCATCACCATAACTGGCATCACTCCAAGTAGTGATGTCAGTATTCTCCCCACCCAAATGCAACCATAGATCTCTAGTTCCTACCAAATATCTAAGGACTCTCTTAGCTGCCTCCCAATCCCTTTTAGTGGGAGCATTTAGACTTCTACTCAGCACTCCTACAGCTGCAGCTAAATCCGGCCGGGTACAATTCATAAAATAGATTAGACTTCCCACTACTTGCCTGTAAGGAATAGTCTGCATGAACTTCTGTTCATCAGGAGATAATTCCTCGTCTAAAACTATGACTCCTTCTTCCTCACTCCCCTCACTTCCCTTCTTCAACTCCATTGGAGTTGTACAACTATTAGCTTTATCCATTTGAAATTTTTCAAGCATGTTCCCTATTGCTTCCTTTTGAGTCAGTTTTATAATTTTCCTTTTCCGGTCTCTCTCTACTTGAATTCCCAAAATATATCTTGCTTCTCCCATATCCTTCATTTCAAATCTCCCCTTAAGATCGGTTTTCAGTTTGTTGATTTTTTCCATTGATTTACTTAATACAAGCAAATCATCAACATAAATTGCAATAAATATCAAACCTTCCTCATCTTCAAAAACATAGATTGAGTGATCTGAGCTGATCCGAATATATCCCAGACCGGTAAGAAACTCATCAAGCTTCTTATTCCATTGTCGAGGTGCCTGTTTCAAACCATAAAGAGATTTAATCAGCCGGCATACCTTACTCTCCTCTCCTTCCTCCACAAAACCTTCGGGTTGTCGCATGAAGATCTCCTCTTCCAATTCTCCATGCAGAAAGGCTGTCTTGATGTCCATCTGATGCACTTCCATGTCTTCCGCCGCTGCTAAACTGAGAAGTATGCGGACGGAGGGAAATCTGACCACCGGGGCAAAGGTTTCCTCGTAGTCAATTCCTTCCTTTTGTGTAAATCCCTTTGCCACTAATCTGGCCTTGTAGCGTTCGATTGTGTTATCTGGGTTCAGTTTTAATTTGAAGACCCACTTACAACCAATTGGTTTTCGGTTAGGTGGACAGTCCACCAGCTCCCAAGTATCGGCTGCCATGATTGAAGCCATCTCCTCATTGATGGCTGTCTTCCACCGGTTTCTTTCTGGACAAGTCATCGCCTCTCTATAAGATTGAGGTTCATCTTGATGAGATAGTTTAGTTACCTTGTTGTTAACCTGTTTTTCTTGCAGTCTTTTGCTACTTCTCCTCCCCCCCTCAAAATCTGAGGCCGGAATAGATGGTTCTCGTGGATTCTTTCGAACAAACTCGTCTTCTCCCCTATCCCTTGATCCCGAATCAATTTCCACCACGTCTTCCGCTTCGAGTAGAGTTGTCACTGGAGTTTCCACAGCCGAGTCCTTTTCGGTCTGATTTGTTCCTGCAAGAATGTCATCTTCTCTAAAACCTGGATAGTTAGGAAGCTCAAAGTCATCGGAATTTTCTGACTCAAATCTGATTTTTACTGGCTTCGTATATTTGAAGGGATCCACAGATTTTCCTTCATCCATAACTACTAGATGCTTTACTAAGATTATATCTTCCCTTTTTAGATCATAAACTCTATATCCTTTAACATCCTCATCATATCCTAATAAGTATCCCGGTTTTCCTTTAGGATCTAGCTTCCAATTGGACCGATCAGTATCTAGACTGAATACTTGACTGCCGAAAACCTTTAAGTGAGATATGTCTGGTTTCCGGCCTGTCCATCTCTCATAAGGTGTTTGATCTTTTATAGCTGAAGTAAGAACTCTATTCTTGAGGTAATTAGCACAGTTCATTGCTTCCGCCCAAAACCTTTTTCCTATCTTTTTATCCGACAACATACTTCTAGCACTATCACTTAGTGTTCTATTTAACCTTTCAGCTACCCCATTCTGTTCAGGATTTTCTGGAACTGTCTTTTGGTGTTGGACCCCATCTTCCCTCAGAAAATCCTCAAACTGGTTAGAAGTATACTCTCCACCATTGTCACTCCTTACTCTCTTGATTGGAGTTTCATGGAGTTTTTCGCTCCATGCTTTATATTGTCTAAAACAATCCTCAGCTTCGGACTTGTTTTTCAAAAAATATACCCGGGAATACCGAGACCAATCATCAGTTATAGTCATCATAAATCTCTTCCCCCCCGGTGAGGGCACTTTAGCCGGTCCCCAAATATCTGTGTGTACTAGATCTAGAAGTTTTTCTCCCTTATAGGTGGCTGATTTAGGAAAGGGTAATCTGTGTGCTTTACCTTGAGCACATCCACTACAATCACTTATATCATCACTTTCACTGAACTGAATCCCTTCCACCACTCCCATCTTTTTCATCTCTCTTAACTTATCTAGATTCACATGCCCAAGCCTCTTATGCCACATTGTAATATCATGAACACCAGCATAATAAAGTTTCTTCTTTTCATTACTTAAGATCAGCCTAAACATCCCATGGCTACCTTTCTCAGCAATAAAATAGACATCCTCCTCAAAACTAGCAGTAAAGACTCCTTCCCTAGTGCTAGTGAAAAAACCCTTATCATCTAATACTGATGTAGAGATAAGGTTTTTGTTCAGCTCCGGAATAAACAATACATCGGAGAATGTTAATATGGATGTCTTTCCTTTTACTAACACTTTCAAATCTACCGATCCTACAAGAGTAGTGGTGACTATCCTCCCATCCCCGTACTCTATCTCTACGGTGGGAATCTTTCTTATCTTAGTGAACAGGTGTCTATCCTTACACATGTGCATGGAGGCACCTGAATCTACAATCCAGCCTGCTTCACCTTTCAATCCACCGTAAGCACATTTCTGCCTTCGTGGGATTTCGACCTCATTTTTCGCCTCCAACTCCTCATCCAAAAGGAGCTCATCGTCCTCGTCCTCGTATTCCGCCTCAAGTACCTGTGTGACAAGGGCCTTTTTCTTTCCTCTCGGGGTACCACCGGTCTGCCCCTCCTTTAACCGAAGCTCGGTTAGCTTAGTGCACTCTGCCATATAGTGCCCCGGTTTCTTACAAAAATGACATAAACCTTTGGGAGCCCTTGGTTCGAACTCGTCGGCCTGTTTTTTCTGCTCCCTACCCCCATAGTTTCCGACCGGTTTTCGGGAATCCTTGTTCCTCCAATCAGTCGCTGTTGCCAAGGCTTGGCCACTCTTTCCTCCCCTTCGGATCTCAATTGTATTCTCTTGAACGAGAATCATCCCTACCACTGAGTTCCATATCCACCTTGAGTCAGGCAAGTCCTGCACACGGTAAACTATGTTCACGAACTCATCAGGTAACTTCATCAGTAAACAGTTAACCTTTTCTTTTTCACTAAAATCTTTTCCCGCACTCTCTAGCTCCATGAAGAGTGTAGCAAGCTCATTGCAAAAATCCAACATATTTCCCCCTTTGTATACATACTCCTTAACTTTCTGATCAGCCAACTGTTGTTGCTGAATCGTACCACTTCGGTACATCTCTATGAGAGCCATCCAAAGATCGGATGCCCTTTCTACCTGCAAATGAGGACATGCAAGTCCTTGAGTGAGATGGCGTAGGATGAAGTGCTTTGCCGCCATATTGTTGAAGTCCCAGGTTTCAGTATCATTCTCCTCGTTCCTCGGAATAGGTGACATGAATGCTAAACCAGTTGCTATTGGTGTGGTCGCCTCCTTCTCCTTTCCTTTGTCCACCACCTCTCCTTCCTTTGTTTCCTCCGTTGAAGGTGAATCCTCTTTCCTGGTGAATCTACTTCCTCCAAACCCTGGAGGAATTCCAAGACTTGATGGACGCCCCAATCGTCCACTCACTATTCCCCAAAACCTTTTTTCGCATAGAGCTCCTATCATCATACTTTCCCAGTATATGAAGCCAGTTCCATTAAAGATTGGTACCCTAGAGGGTGGGCCCATAACCTGAAACTCTGAGACCTCCATAAGTCCTCAGAGTGGACAGCTTCCAAGAAGCCTCTAGGATAATCCTGACCCCTTTGTGTTTAAGCAAAAATAACTGCCACCCTGGCAGGCAAAAACTCTGACCAACTTCACCCCTGTGAAGACAAGACTCCCCTGAGTCGATAGCAAAAAGAATCTCTGAATTTGCTCCCCTGAGCAGTAAGTTATGGAGGGTCAAAGTTGACCTTTTGTACAGAAGCTCTCTGGGAGAGAGGGTCCTATCTTCTAATTTTTCTAAGTCCTATCTCTCTCACAGACTCTATCTACTGATGTACGGAACCAATCAGAATTGAGTTCCGTACGTAAAAGTACAGCCGCCGGTGTACTTTCAGTACGGACATTGTACGACATGGCCTAAATGTCGACACATGTCAAATCCGGATTCGGTGCCATAATCTCCGGAGATTCTACAATCCAACGGAATTTCGCCACGCGTCATCCGATGTGGCGATGGCCACAAACCGCCGAAATCTTCCTCCGCGATCTCGGCGCTAATTCCGGCCGTCCGATTAAATTAAGATTTAATCGTAGCCGTAATAAATACATGCGCGGTATTTATTTCACTTCCGAAACAAATGCGCGGTATTGATTCGTAATCCGTACCGGCATCCGTACCGGATCTATGTATCCCGTAACCCGTAACAGTTAAATGAATTTATCGTACGTATACATCTTTAAATCATTATCAAACTATATAGTACATATCACGATAGCTAGACCTAACGGCTAAGGCTACCGGCTAATCCCTATCTGCCGGCCGGTAGGTACAGAGATCAAATCCTGCCGCCGGCGCTTAACTTTTAATTAAATAAATAAACCCTAGTATTAAATTCCCGTAAACTTCAGGATAGCCAAGGTAGCCATGGCTCTAGCTTCCTCTTCAACTTCTCAGTGACTGCAACAAGTTTGAGAGTTGGAGAGAGAAGTTAGAGATAGACTGCCTCGGCTTCTTTCTATTTCTATTTAGACCTAGAAAATACTAATAAATCCATTAGTTTCTACACCTTGTGCAGCTTGGACTCCCGTGAGTCCGTAGCAAAAGGAATCACTAAAAAACGACCAACTAGCGAATAAGTTATGAGGTGGCAAATATGCCGATTTATACAAATTCTCGTAGAGAGAGGTGATTGTCTACCAAAATTTGCTAAGTCCTAATCCCCTCTCACAACCCCTATCAACTACAGTACGATCCAATCAAATGACAATACAGTACAAAAAGATAATACGGGCGATGTCTTTTCTGTACGGCCTGTGTAAACAAGGCCATTGAGTGGACGCATGACCATATTTTACTCGTCTTTATGTTCCTCGAAATTCTCGCGACCAAATGATTTCCCTCCACGTGGCACGACGTTATGCCACGTCTAAAAACCGCCAAAGTGACCATTCCGGGATCTCAGCTGCGATGTGTGCCGTCGGATCAAATCCGACATTAATTTTTTAGCCGTCGAAACATATGTCTGATTCATTTGTTTCGTGAATGATCATGTTCGCACTATATATTAACTATTTTTATGACCTTTCATTCATAATTTCTGTCAATCGGATTAAGGATTATAATACGGTTTAAGTATTTATCACACCCTATGTATTTTAACGGACTCCTACGACAGACCAGTTAGAGCTGACGGCTACGCCTGGCTATGTCGGTCGGAGGTTCGAGTCTTTCCGAACCCATCCTTTTGTTGAGAGTGACTTATGTCCCTCTTTAGTCCTAACTATGGTGTTGAGGCACCCATAGCTCCACTACTCTCTCTCTCTTTTAAAGACTACAACAAGCATGGGGGATAAAGGAAAAAAGTGGAGGCAGGCTGCCTGCGCTTTTTATTTCTTTTCCTACCAAGCTATTCAGACCTAAAAAATACTCTATAAATTTAGTGATTTACAACAAGGGAAATGGTGGTTTAAATGATGACAAAACCTATGCCCTCTCCTAAGTTAAAATATTGTGGAGAAAACCGTGGATTAAAAGAGAAATTGAAATTAGACTGAAAAATAAGGGGAGTGTTGAAATCATTAGATTTAGAAGGTATTTTCTAGGTCTTAATGGAAAAAGGAAAACATAGGCAGCCTCTCTCCACCTCCTCCTTGTAGCCCCCATACTATTTGTAGTCATTGAAGGAAAGTGAGAGAGGTGGAGCCATGGTTGCCTAGGTTGTCTAAAAGTGACAAGAAGGGAAAGGTAGTAGATTTACCAAAAAGGTTTCACGGACCCAAAATTTTATCTCGGTACCTACCGTCCGTGAAAGTAGCCGTTAGTGTTGTCCCATAGTCTAGGAAAATTTGCTGAGATTTATATGATGTGATAACTATTTAAACATTGCCTAGGAACTTTAATCCGATTAACGGAATTACACAAGAAACAAATGTACCGGACATTTGTTTTAAACGGCTAGTATTAAAAGTCGGTTTGGATCCGACGGCACACATCATCGCCAAGATCGCGGAATGGCTCCTTTGCCGGTTTTCGAGCGTGACATGACGTGGCGCCACGTGGCAAGATACGATTGGGAAGCGAAAATCCCAAAGAGCATGAGGACAAGTCCAAAAGAGACAAACGTCCACTCCATGGCCTTGTAGTACACTGGTCGTACAGAAAGGACATCGACCATAGTACCTTTCTCTACTAAACAGTCTTCTGATTCGTTCGTACGTCATTAGATAGGGATTATGAGAGGGATTTTCGACTTAGAGGGTTGAGGAGGTAGCCGCCTCTCTCCCAATAAGCTTGTACATATATTGGCATCTTTGCCACTTAATAACTTATGGCTTGGTTTGGCGTTTTCAATAATTATTTTTGTTGTTGACTCAGGGGAGTCCAAGCTGCACTAAGGTGCATTCAGATTGTCTATTTGTTTGCTTAGGTAATAGTAGTTCTTGTTGAAAGGGGGTTAGTCAAAATCTACCCAGAGGCTTCTTGAATTCTGTAGCCCAATGAGGGACACCGTATTACAAATAGCTAAGTCCTTCCAATAAGTTTCCCACTCACTCATCGTGGAACTCTCAATTTCAAACTATGATGCAAAGGTTTTTGTACATAGATGTTGCAAAGCACACGAAGGCATTGAAGATTGGAATATAGGTCAACCCTTCCTTTAGTATTTCATATCTTACTTAATACAAAACAAAACTCAATAGCGTTGGCTAAACTCATTGTTTTTAGGTTTCTTGCTTCTTTTTCTCAAGTGAGCATCACTACTTTACACTAATTCGTCTAGATTAGGATAGCTTCACCACATTCATATTTTTTTATGCATTAAAAGCCAATGCATGGGCGTCAAATCAACGGAATAAGCTTTTAGTTAGTTTGCAGTAAGATTATTTTAAGTGTTTATTACCTTAGTAAGTATAAAAGAGTAGACCACCGCGCCACATAAACTATCCTAATATATCTTCGTTGATTTATTTCGACTCTTTTTCATATGTTAGGAGATTTTTTGGATGCAAATTCAATTTTGGAGAAATCGACAAAAAAAAACCCCTAGATTAAAATATGGACACACATCATTATTTTAAGCAATAACACACGTCGTCACAACCATTGTCACTAGTGTTAATATAAAATTATAAGCGCCTTTTAATGTTATACTATTATGTGTATCGATGTGAAATGAAAATAAAACATTTATATATATCTTGGCAATTAACACCAAATTTGTTTGTCTACTTTAGAGCGTGTACACTACACCGCTAATTGTTATTAGTGTAAAAGTTTTTTACGGTACTTAAAAACATCATTTATCCGTACACAAATGGTGGATTTTCAATTGGCAATCACCATTTGGAAGCTAATAATATTTTTTTTCAATCGCAGCCGTCAAATCTACAATCCGACATGTGAGTAAGAAAAAAAGACGTTTTAAGTGGCAAAAAAAACATTAACACTAATAAAGATTAGCGGTGTAGTCTCACATTGACATCATTTGAAGTAATAATATCGTTTTTGACAACTTCTATGTATCAGTAATAGTGAATCGAACTTGGTCGTAAACGAGTATTAAAAGATAGGAATATAAAGTTATGAAATTGGTAGACATCTGAGAAAGAATTGCGCGATTTCAAGTTTTAATTTAAAAGATATAGCGATGGGTGTATTTAGGTGATAGCGCGGGGTCAAACTAACAAGTGGGTATCATTAAAACGGGTTAAGGGTCGAATTAGTACCGAAATTTTGCGTGTACGTTTTATAAAGTACTAATGAAACATTTAGTCGTTTAGTACACACGATGGTTTGTTTCGTACAATTTTTAGTACGAAACGTCACTTTAACTTAATGGAATTTCGTAGGTAGTTGCGCGTGCGAATTTTGCGACGCACGTTGGTGCGAAGTCGCGTTTTGTTTGGCGCGCACTTTTGTACGTAAATGTTATGTAGTGAAACGTAGCGTTTGATTGGTTAGTAAATGCTACGTAGTTAGTAAGAGATTTCGCACCCTTTTGCATTGGTCAGTCTAAGTCCTTGCTGATTATAATTGGCCCAAAAAAAACCTGTTCAACGGAGCTTTGACACTGGCCTGGCTAGTCCAGGGCGATGATGGATAAATAGTGAAATCTAAAATGAGAGTATACATCTTTTCCTTTGGAGAAGTTTGTGGAAATTTTGACTGATCTTGGTCTTGAGCGATTAAAACCAAATTGGAGCAATGGCATTCTCGCATTGAAATCTCTAACAAACTAAAAAGTTTTTTAGTAGTTAAGAGATAGAATTATTTAAGAGTGGAGAGCACTGGAAATACTTTAATAAGAAAGGTTGAGCCACGAGGGGAAGAGACATAGCTAATGTTATGTGGACAGAAGCTTCTTCTAATTTAAAGTTTATTCCTTTATGTGAGTGCTTTCCAATGTGAATGTGTAATTTTCCAATGTGTGGAATGTGTGGTTGAAATTGGATGAAGTAATGGGATTTTCTGAGAGGTAGAAAATCCTATTACATATGGTATCAAAGTTTTGGTTAGAAACCAAGGAGAAGTTTGCTCACCCGAAAATCGATTGCCGTGACCGGTGAGGGTGCTCTAACCTGTGTCAGTAGAACCACAATGTGAAATGGTAGGGGATTAGAGGGAAACTAAGTGACTACACTGCCAGCGGCCGCTGGTTAGATGTAGGGCGTGCTTAGGTCCTCAAGACTAAGGCGCCGCTGGTTAGATGTAGGGCGTGCTTAGGTCCTCAAGACTAAGGCGGGGTGGGCAGTGTAGCCACTGCTGAAGCTCACTCCAATTACCTAGAGGCCAAACAAACTTGCCTTCACCTAGCAATGATTCATGTGTAGAGGGCGGGCTTGAAGCCATGAAGGGGAAGGATGTGAGGATTAGAGAACAAAATATCCTTATGTAGTGGGAAATGGGAAATTTGCTAATGGAGGAGACGGAAAGTGGAGCAATTTACTTTTTCGAGAGCAAACGAGTCTAGAAATAACTTAAAACTTTTTAAACCCTAAATTGTTACCTTTGATTGCTTTTTATATTGCTGTTGCAAAATTTGTGGTGGGATTTCACCTTTGAGAGTTTTTATTTTGCTGTTGCAAAATATGTGGGGTAACATTTTACCTTTTATTTCAATATTTTGGAAAATTGACTTTTCACTAACTCACTTTTAATGTTTATTTGATTTATCAGATTTTGATATCTTTCAAATGATTTGTTAAGGAACGGAAGTCTTAGATTGGAGAAATGTGAGGACTTCAAATCTGTTGCAAACTCTTTAGGATAATTATATTATACCTTTTTTATTGCTTGATTTCATTGTGTGATAATGGCAAATTCTGTATGGAAACGAGAAATGGAAAATACCTTGAATGTGTTGAAAAAGCGTAATATGAAATTGGTCAAAAGATTTAATAATTATGTTGTTGCTGTGGATGAAACAATTTTTGAGTTGAAAAGTGAATTGAATAATGTTAAAGAAAATAGAAATGTTTCAAATAAGAAATTGGATGAACTAATTAATCTAATTCACTCCAGAAATGATGTTAATGACCAAAAGAGTGAGAGTAGTAAGAGAATGCCAATTTTAGGGAAGATAATAACGATAGACCTAAGAAGATAAGGGATCTGAAATTGTCTATCAGTGAAGCACCATCATTTGATGGTAAGAAGATTGATGAGTTAGATGCTTCAATTTTTCATATAGAGTATTATTTGGAATCTATAAACTGTGATCGTGATGATTACACTTCTTTTGCTGTTAGTTGTCTGAAAGGGGATGCTCAGATTTGGTATTACACTCAGAGGAGGTCTAATTTGATTCCTGATAATGCTGATTGGGAAGCGTTTAAGACCGCAATCAAATCGCATTTCTTGTCTGTCACTTATAAATCCAGAATGGAAAAAAAGTGATAAAAGTGGCTTAGCTGTAAGCAGACAGGACCTGTGAAAGATTATATTGTGGAGTTTGACTCATCTAGCATTCATGTTATAGGTTTGACTTATGAAATGGCAAAGTTGCATTTCTTGAACTATCTGAATCCTATAATGAAATTAGAACTGAAATATCAAAAATTTATTAATTTGAAAGAATTACAAGATAAGGCATTGGAATTAGAGGATCAGTTGGGGTATAATCGTGAAACTCAACCAGTCAGAGGAAATTTGAATAAAGTATCAGAGTGGGGTGAAGATTAGTTTGAGGAAGAGGTTCTGAATGAAGGTCTGGTGAATAGCCAGAATATCTTCAGAAGAAATCAGAGAGGTGGACAGAGTGTTAATGTAGAAAATAAATTTCACAATAGTGGGGGATATACAAAGAGTCCTAAACCAAGTATTAATGTTTAGAAACCCAATCTAAGCATTCCCACATGCACTGTTTGTCAGCAAAGAGGTCATAGGGCATCTGAGTGTGCACAACTGAAGAAAACTAAATGTTATAACTGTGGAGAGGAGGGACATTTCAGCAGGGAGTGCACAAAACCGAAAAAGAAAGGCACTTGTTTTAAATGCAGAGGTGCACATCATTACGCAAAAGACAGTACAAATAAAGGATCTCTGAAAACAGTTGATGTCAATGAAGGTCTTCAATAAGATATTGCATTATACCTAGCTGAGCAACAAGCCTGGGAGGTAAGAAACGAAAAAAACTTGCTTGAAGTCCTCAGTTGAGTCGACCAGATCTAAATGTTAATGAGTTAACGCTGGAGGGCAAGCTAATGAATGGAAAGGCTAGGATAGCTGAATTTATTATGATGCTAACTACACTTCCTAGTTTGAACAATCCTTCTGATAAAACACTTAACAACATACCTATGTTAGGACAGTTAAGTAACGATGACACCAAACACAGTTTGATCAGATTCGAGTCTTTAGTGGAAAGGAAACCATTGAGAGTTATGGTTGATTGAGGTGCTACACATAGCTTTATTTCACATAAGTTTGTAGAGGAAAATAAAATTTGTACATTCATAAGGGAAAAACCTTTGCATGTTCAAGTGGCAAATGGTAATAATCCACATTAGATTTACAAACTGACACAATAGAAGTGGATATCCAAGTCATAAAATGAAAGTTGTGTGTGAAATAATGAAATTGGGTAGTGAGGAGTTAATATTGGGAAAGCCTTGGTTAACAGAACATAACCCTCAAATTAATTGGGAAATTAACACTTTGAGAGTGAAGTCTGAAAATGGTTGGAAGGTTTTACAAGCATTACCGTCGAAGAAATTGCACAGGAATCATATTAATAACATAACCAAATTGGGAGTGGAAGATTTAATTTCTGCTAAACAATTTAAAAAGCATTTAAAAGATAAAACAAATCATGATTTTATGTTATTAGTAACTAAGGCAATTATGATGAAAGGGGGGGAGAAAACACTATCATTGATGTTATTCCTAAATTAGACACCACTAAAAATCTTGAAAAACAAAAATCTGATTTTGTAACTGACATTAATACATCTGATGTATTTGTTAAAAATTTAATTTTTGAATTTCGGGATGTTTTTCTAAGTGATTTACCCTCAAGAAGGCCACCTTCTCGAGATGTACAACATGTTATTAACTTGGAACCAAGATGTAACCCTCATGTCACGGGAATTTATAAGCATTGTTTCTTTGAGCGGGAAGAGTTAAAGTAATAGATCAAGGAGCTTCTGGAGAAATGACGTATTCAGCCCAGCAAATCACCGTACGTCGCACCAGTTCTCTTCGTCAAAAATAAGGACGGAACGTTGAGGATGTGTGTCGGTTATCAATGTGAACAAGATTACAGCGAAGGATAAGTATCCGTTACCTTTAATTTTTGATTTGATAGATCGTTTGAAAGGTGCTAAATTATTTTCTTTGATTGATCTGCGTAGTGATTTTAATCAGGTGCAATTTAGAACTGAAGATGTTGGTAAAACTGCTTTTAGAACTAGAGTCGCTCATTTTGAATGGATAGTGATGCCATTTGGTTTGAATGCACCGCTTACTTGTCAAAGATTATTGAACCATAGATGAGTTTGTTCAAGTGTTTATAGATGACATTATAATTTCTAGCGAATCTAAGGAACAACATGTAATTCATTTGAGGATAGTGTTGGAAAGGTTAAGGGAAAGAAAACTATAAGGAAAATTGTCAAAATCTAATTTTCTTAAAAGTGAACAATTATTTTTGGGACATATAGTTAGTGGAGAGGGTGTGAAAATAGATCCATCCAAAATTAGTGGAATCCAAAGTTGGAAGGAACCCACTAATGTCACAAAAGTTAGATCATTTTTGGGATTGGCCACTTATTACAATAAATTTATCAAGAACTTCAGTGTGATCGCCGCATATTTGATAGATTTACTTCGGGAGAAAGAGACGTTTGTGTGGGGAGCAGTTCAGAAGAGAGTTTTCGAGGAACTAAAAGGGAAGTTGACCTCTGCCCCTACACTCGTGTATCCTGATCTTGTTGGGGAATTTGAAGTTCTGATAACTACTGATGCATTTGATAAAGGTCTAGGTGCAGTAATAAGTCAAAAAATCAGAAAAAAAAATCATCCTATTGATTTTGAGCCCAGGAAATTCAATGATGTTGAAAAGAACTATCCGGCACAAGAAAAAGAATTACTTGCAATAGTTCATGCATTGGTGAAATGGCGTTGTTATTTACAAGATAAAGAATTTAAAGTTCACTACAAAGAGTAAGTGATGCACAGATTATGACTGGCAGACAGGTTAGGTGGATGTAGAAATTGGCATATTCCAAATTAAATGTCAAACATATTCATAGAAAAACAAATGTAGTCGCAAATCCTTTAAGTAGATGTTTTGAAATGATTGTGGTGGTTCGAGATGAATTCTTTTTAGATGCTATTAGAAATGGTTATGATGAAAATCTTTATTTTGCTGTGATATGCAATAATATAAGGGGAGGGAATTCTAACCCATTGAATGAGATGCATGTCAAACACTTTAAAATAGAGGATGGTTTACTGTATTTGCAAAGAGGGGATAGATTATGCATTCCTGAAGTGCGAGACCTAAAAAAACAACTTTTACAAGAAGCCCATGAGTATTTAGGACATCTGGGTTGTGATAAAACTCTTAGTCCGTTGCAGAATTTGGTTGTTTTGGCCCGGGATGGCAAAAGAGGTATCAAAACATGTAGAAAGTTGTGTCCCTTGGCAACAGAGTAAACCTAGTAACCAAAAACCTAGAGGTCTCTTAAAACCTTTAGATTTCCCCAAAAGACCATGGGAATCTGTCATTACGGATTTTATTGTCAGGTTGCCAGCTACATCTAGAATAAATGATAATATCATGGTCGTAGTCGATACGTTCAGTAAAATGGCAATATTTATCCCTTGTAAAACTACAGTTGTAGATATTGCAAAGTTATATTTTGACGACGTGGTCAGACATCATAGAGTTCCCTTGTATATAGTCAGTGATAGGGATACTAAATTTACATCTGCATTTTGGAAAGAATTGCACCAAAACTTAGGCACTGAATTAAAAATGAGTACCTCTTATCATCCTCAGACAAATGGACATACTGAAAAGATGAACCGTTTACTGGAAGAAATGTTTAGGTATGTTTAGGTTTGTTTGCAATGGAGTTCCGTGACGTTAATTACGGTTCTTGTGAATTAGCATCAATGGTGTCACAGTACGTATTTATTGAATAGTCTGGTGTACGGAGGGTGGTTGTTCGTACATCATTGTACTTAGTTACCTAAAATTCTACGGAAATTGTTGTTTACTCATGTTGGTTACATAAAGAACTGCGCTTAGAATAAATTGGTACCTATTTTAGTGTATAAGTATGAATGGCGTAATGATTGTTCATCCGCAAACCTAAATAAGAATTATGGATTCATTTCAATGGAAGGACGAGACGTGGTACGGATTGTCAAGTTTTGTACTTCTACCTATTTTAACGTGTATGTCATGACGGCGGATCATATACACCTAAATCAGCGTTAAGGGGAAATTAGAATTACACATTTTTTTGACGATGGTATTGATACACAAATTAGTAGTGTTGGGTATCGAGGACCTATTGCCGATATTTGATATATATCGAATTTTAGGTACCCGATAATCGATATATCGAGACCATGTACGGAGAAGCTAAATATCCAGATTTTTTTTTTCTTGATTTTTTTTTCCAAGAAGCCCCCCCCCCCCCCCCCTTGTCTCGGGCCCTCTGGGGGGGGGGGGGGGGGTCCGTACGATTTTGCGTACGGTTAACCGTACGCTCCATGTACGGTATCTGTACGGACACTCATTTTTGCGATATATATCGCGATAATTTATGTTGGTCGCGGTACGATATATCGAGGACTTTGCTCGATCGATATTCGATATATCGAATATCGAAATTATCGCGATATGAAACTACCCGATACCCAACACTACAAATTAGCATCAATGACACTAATTTATTATTGATACTAATAATTTCTTTAGTCTAATAACGATTCACGGTGTACTGTACAGTTGTGGCAACACAATTGACGAATCGTTACAATTCAATATCGGTACTCTCCATTTCTTACGATATGTAAGTTGCTGTAGCGAAACATATCTGATCACGATGCACTGTTTTCATTTGCAACTATTCGCAATGGCTCGATACTCTTAAGTTCCAAAGATTCATAAAAAAATGAAAACTGGTAGTTCCGGCCTTTGCTGAAGCTGACTTATGTGTGAACGCAACCTCGGCACTGTTTGTGTTATATACCATGACAAATGACGGGATCTGTAATTGGCGTTTTTCCTCAAGAAAATTGTACGGATCGCACACTTTTATGTACGATGACAGTGATTTCTTGCCGTAACTAGTAAATCCAGTTCTTGCATGTGTAGCTGGCCTACAAGGATAGATGATAAAAGCCGACTCGTGTGATTTTATGTACTTTTGTCTTGTGTGAACACCTTCGCCATCTTTCCGAAGTGGCTCGCGATATTTCCAGGTAAGCAGAGAGGAGAATCCGAATGTCCTCGAATGCAGGAGGAGTCTGTTCCCATTTTTGTGGAGTTGACAGCCATTTCATACCATCCACGTGTCATACCTTATGACTAAAGCTCTACTTTTTCTAACAAACTTTTGCTTCAGCTGAAGCTTCCTGGCCATCAATTTGCGAATAAAATATTTTCAGCAGATCTCATTGAATTATGGATGTAAATTAAATCTGCGAAAACAATTGGGAAAGCTATAAGCGTTGCCCGTCAATACGCGTACTTTACCATATTTCGCGTATAGCACACTTATATAATACGTGCTGACCGCATATAGAATTCCCGATTTTTTCGACTTTTCGTAAGTGTGAGCATGTCCAAAAAAAAAATAGAAACGCTACAGTATACGTAAACAAAGTATATACTATATAGGGTTTCCATTATTTGTCGCACATTAAACCTATGGTTTGAACTACAGTACAGTATTATTCGAATTCCTTTATTTTCGGTCTGACCGATACTTAAAGCTCAGACGTCAGCGAAAAACGTAGCATTGTACTGTAGTTCTCATTGCAGCTCTTGCTGACACGTAACAGATTTTGATCCTTGGGTTAAAAGTGGACCACTTTTACGGGATTCGCAGGTTTTAACCGGAGTTCAAGCTCCAACGTCGGCTGCAAACAGACCAGCCTCTGAACTGTGACCATAGATCCTCTGCGTGTCAATTTGTCGTTTCTGTAGAACTTTGTCGTTTCTCAGCAGCATCAAGCCATTGAAAAGTTTTACTAAATCTCTGCTGCCAGGAATATGTGTTGCAACAGATTGATTGATTGACACTTTTGACACTTTTGCTTCTACAGTATTCCTCTTGACATTCTGCAGCAGTGGTTTTTCAGTATTTGTGCTCTATTTTCCCTTACTTACTGTAGCAGTGGTTTTTAGTTCTTTCTTCTGTACTTTTATAAAAGTAGCTTTTATTGTTAAGTGCAGTTATGGCCGAAGCAACATCTTTTGTGAGTTTCTTATAACTCTGGTTCCTTTTTCTAATTTACTTTTTTTCCTTTTTCCTTTTTTTTTTTTTTTTTGGTTGCTTGTTCTCATGTATTTTTGAAGAAACATGAGGAAGTTTTAATTCTGGTTTAATGGCCTTGAACGCTTTTTGTTCTTGTTGATTGGTTCAAATATTGTGGAGATTATTTGTTTGCAGTTATTCTATTCTTTTTGTAATTATTTTTCGCCGATTAATCTGGTTTTTATGAACTTTAAGTAATTTTTTGGTGTTTCCGGCAAGATTTTCACGTAGCGTGGATCATTTCCGCGATTTTGAGTATTTTTGTAATTACTTCACTTTGAATCGGGTTCAAACTGTAGTTAAATATTAAGTATTTTAGGCTCTATATTATTCAAGCCTGTTATTAATACTTTAATTGGTCTATTATTTACGGCGGAAAGTTTGAAACATGTCCTGCTTTGCCGGCTTTTATTAAACTGGCATGGGAAACTTTATTTGGTGTATGTTGGTTTATTTTGTTTTGTCGATAAGGTTGGAATTTCTGTTAGAAAATGTGTATGTTCTCAATTTTTTCTGTTCTCTTATGTCATGTTTTGTAGTATCTACTTTTAGACATTTTCATCTGACATTCACAATTTTTTTTTTTTTTTTGGTATTTCAGGCTGTTCTGTAGTATTTTTGCACTGATAATGCGGAACTTTATTAACTTGTTTTTTTCTTTTGTGTTATGTGCGGACCAAACCACCTTGGTTTCCTTTTAGCCGCTTTTATCCTGTCATATGAAACTTTTTTATTTTTGGTATGACTTAGTTTTTTGTACCAACAATGTGAAGCTTGTTTTTTTTTTTTTTTCTGTTATGTGTAAGCTTAGGGGCTAAATTTTAAGTACTTTGGTTCCCTGAAGGTTTCCTTTGGTCATTTTTAGACTGACCCATTTGAAACTTTTTTTTTTGTTTTTCTTTTTTTGTGCGTCAGGCTGCTTTTTTAGTTCTCTTTTGTCCGAACATGTGAAACCTATTTTTAAATACTTTTTTGATATGTAAGCCTTCCTACCTTCATTTCTTAGGGTTTCCTTCGAGTTTTTCCTATACTGACATGTGAACCCCTCTTCTTTTGTCCTTTTCCTTTTCTTGTCGTGTAGGGACCGGATCTGAAGTACCTCGGATTCTTCCGTGTGGCATTCATAAGGACGTGGGCGTATCTGACGACTCTTTATGAGACCGCCAAGGAGAGCTCTGGAGTCTTGAAGCCGGGGCTCGACCGAGTGGAGGGAACAGTGAAGACCGTCGTAGGACCAGTCTACTCCAAGTTTGAGGATAAGCCTGATGAATTGTTGAAGTTTGTGGATGCAAAGGTGAAGGGAGGGGTTGGGAGAGGGGGGGAGGAAGAGGTGGAGGGAGGGGTGGAGGGAGGGGTGGAGGGAGGGGTGAGGGGGGCGCTACGGGGGAAGCTCTTGGATGAATAGATGGATGAAGGGGGGGAGAGAGGGAATTGCGAAGACAGTTTTTGGGGTTGTTTTAAGTTTGAGGACACGCTTCAGTCTTATGGATTGCTCAAGTTGGTGGATGAAAAGGTGGATGGAGGGAGAGGGAGGGAGAGGGAGTGAGAGGGCGAGGGGGTGGCCTGGGCGGGGAAGTTCGTTAGTGAAAATGTGGACGGAGTGGGTGTGGGTGGGGGAGAATGGGGGTAAGGGAGGAGAGTGAAGTTTGGGTGGGGAGTGAGGGGGATATTGAGAAATAGAGGGAGAGATAGAGAGAGGAGGGAGAGGGAAAGATAGAGAGGGATTGAGAGAAGATGGAGAGGGTGAGAGAGAGTGGGATGATGCCTGGTGTCACACATAGTTCAAAAGTGCGTAAACGCTTGGAATTGCCTTGCAATCCCTTACTGAATGCAGTACGGGTTTGTCATAGTTGAAATGACCGAAAGGTTTGGAGATTGAAAGGATGTTTCTAAAGTTTTTTCCTTGTTCTCCGTTTGTTTTGTCTTTTTGTCTTTCTAGGTGGACGTCATACTTAAACTTTTAGACGAGTATACTCCCGGTTATGTGAAGTCCAAAACTTTCGAAGTTTACGATGCGGCGAAGTCTACCCCGGAGACTTTAGAGAAGACTAGTAAGGATCTTTTTGAAGGAGCAAAAGGTTACGGCTATTTGGGTTGGAAGGCATTTTTGGCTTTACCTTTGGCTCCTCAATTTGTGAAACTTTCAATGCCTACGGCAGTATTTGCGGGAAAAAAATACAACCATGTTGCAGATTATGTTAAAAGTAAGGATATTCCTGTGGTAAAGTCAGTCGCTTATTACCTTCCAGAGGTCCCGGTTCACGAAATCGCAAAGACAGTAAAGGCCGATGTGGATTCCGTATTGAAAGGCAAGAAAACGGAGTAAATAGGGTATTAATGTGATAATTGGTGATAATTTTTGTCTTTGTCAGATATTATGTCTTGTCTTGTCGGAGATTACTATAGGTAGATTTTAATCGTGCTTTTGCTTAAACTGGGACTTTGGTTCTTTTGGGACTCTTGTAAGTTACATTTGTATACAGTTATGGAAAGAACTACTTGGAAAAATTCGGCCAGAAGGTTAGGTAAGTGTTGTCAGTTTTTTATTAGGAACCTGTTTAAGTGTTATAAGTATGATGTATAGAATCGGTTGTTTTTGTAATGACCAAAGTGGCAAATTGTCTCTTAAGATTGTCACTAAAGTGACCTGAAATCAAATGATTACTTTGAATCCTTCTCGGTCTTTCATATCTTCTGGGTCTCTTTTTTTTAAGTTGGTGGTTGTTGTTTTGAAGTCAATTGTTGTTTTTTTTTAGTGAATTCTGACATTTTAGTCTGGAGGGTTATGTCATAAATATTTTCTTAAAATGTGGCTAATTGAGGTGTGACTGCAGTGACGAAGGTAAGGAAAAGAGGGATGAGGAAGGAAAGAATTTTTGCATGCTTTAAAATTGCAACATCTGACGATATACATTGTTCATTGATATGACTTTTTTGGTATTGACTATTAAGTACATGTGTATTGCGATGCATGGAAAGAAGATGAAGACGTTTGGTTATTGTGTGAATGTTTAAGGAAAACATTGCTGTGATGATGATCCTTCGTTTTTTTTTTTTTCTGATGACATTTTCCATGCCTGTCACTGAAATTGAGATTCTGCCTTCCATTTTTACTGCCTGAATTTTAATGGTGCACCATTCACTTTCTATCTTCTTCAAGGCTATACCAGAAAAGAGGTTGTTTTGTGGAGACCGGCAAGTATGTTGGGATTTGACTTTTGAAACTGTTAACTGATGGGGATAGTGGGTGGTAGATGGTACGTACTTTGACAAATCAAACAGTGAAGTTTATCAATGAATTTCTATCAGTAGCTGAAGGTGATGTCTATTCGATAGCAAGTTTGAGTTCGAAGGCTTGGCTAATTCTTTGATTGGTGCTTCTAGGTGTACTTTTTGGTGCTGGCTAGTGTTCTCAAGTTAGTAAGGCAAAGTAATGGTCTTAGCCCATGTATGCGTGCTTTTTAATGCATAGAATTGTTAGATGCAGAATGTTTCTTTGTCGATGATTTTTGAATGATGATAATAAGTTTGTGACTGTGGCTCAGTGTGCATGTTTCTTTGTGATTTGCATCTTGTGTATCACTCGTCAGTGGCGCTACTTGCAAGAAATTGTAGTAAGGTCAGACTAAGCTTCATTACGAAGATGTGATGGTAAACCATGTGATACATGGGATCTAAAGAAATGGAAAGCCAAAACAACAGGAGGTATATGGAAATAGATATGAGAGAAATATGTAGAAAAACTGTGGCCGACTTTATTAAAAAGCGCGATGGTAAACCATCTGAGTCTATAAGAACAAAAGGAAGTAGCATTGCTAAAACTGAAAACCCAAATAACAAGGGAATAAACAGAAGGGAAATTCAAGGCAAAAACTACGAAAATACGAAAGGATGGCAGGAAAGTCGAAAACACCCAAAAAAGCAAAATCCAACAAACAAGGGTAAACTAACAATAGACGTCGAACGACATATATTAAACTAATACTGAAATTACATCCAAACAAAAACTATCCATCTAACCCTCCGAAAGTAGAAACCTTCTATCACAGTGTATGGTTATAACATCTTTTGGACGATTGTACAGTGATTGTTGGCAGTATTAGCAATAATTGCATGTGTGTACTTACCCTGCTAAGTGAAGATTTTTTTATGCAAATGGAGCTCGAATTGATGTGCGTTTTCCTACCGTGCGCATCACAATTAGAGTCAATTCCTCCTATTGCAACTAGTGTTTATTTGACCCAAAATGACAAATTAGTGTTAATGACAGTAATTAAGTAAATAAATAATAATAATAAAAAAAAATGCATGATAAATTAAAAAGCACGATGGTAAACCATCTGAGTTCGAGGGTACAAAAGGGGTGGCATGGCCGAAACTGAAAAACTACCAGCAGGGGAATAAAATAACAGCACAACAAAAAAAAAAAAAAAACAACAAGGAAAATAAAGGCACCCAGACGCAAAATGAAAAGCACGGCAACTGACAAAACCAAAACTACAACCCCAACCCTAACCCAATTAAATAACTACGAAAAGCAACCCCGTAATCCCCCCATCCCGGGGGAGCACGTTGAGGGAGTTCCGGAACCCGACGACAATCCATAGCCGTAACAGCCGATCGGAGGAGAATAGAAGCTTGCACTCGTTGTAAAGCCACAGATAAGCGTTGATGATAAAAAGAAGTAAGGACCGAAGAAGGAGGGCTCCTAGGTCCTCGGCGCTCGAAAGCACGTCGAGCGCAAGTACGGAGAAACTCGTCCATTGCAACACCCAAACAACCAAAGATCTCGACCGCCATTGGAATAAACTCATCCATAGGGTCCGGGTGGGCATAATCACACTCCTTCACCTTAGCGGCATCACGAGCCGCCACCCCAACATGTCGAGCCGCCTGACCAACAACTGAAGTTGAAGTAGGATTCGCCAAAACAATATCACAGAAGATGCGACGGGCAACATCAAGCAAAACAACATCGATCCGACGCTTGGGAATAATATGAGAAACCTCCCGACGCACAGAAAAGCCCCCCTCTAAAGCGATAGTCGCAACGGCATCGCAAATAGTGTCGTGCGCCTGGATCAAATCTCCTCCATGGGAGCAATGAAGCAAGTGGACACCATCGGGCCCCAAGACGCGACCACACGCACAAACAAGAGAGCCAAGTAAAGGAGGATGGGGAAGGCCAAGGCGAAATCGAAGGGCGGTGGTGAACTGAGCCGGTGAGAATCGGAGAGTAGACAAAATCGGTGTAGTCAAAAGCCAAGACCTAGATCCAGGTCCACCACAAGAGAGAAGACAAGCACGCGAAGAATCGGAGGGAAGCGCCTTGAGAAGGTCAGATTTAATGGCGGCGACAACCCGATCAGAGGTCGATTCCTGAACACGCTCAACAGATTTTGTAACAAGGGTGGAGAAAATTGGCACATCCGCTAGGGCATGGGGAGGAAGAGAACATAACGCGTTCAATAGAGATCACTGGAAGGCGAAACCGTCTGAAACCCGGGGGATAACAGTAGCTAGAACGAGTGCGAGTAGCAGAGGAGAGAGGAATGAGATCACCATCGGTCGAGAAGGAAAGGTTGCTTGTCAAAGAATAGAAAGCCCTCACAAAGGGGAATAATTGGACAATCGGAGATGGAGCCGCCATAAGCTCTGAAAAAATCACGTTGCGATCCACTGTATTAAAGGCATTGGAAACGTCGACCTGAAGGACCAACCAATCCGGATGTACATCGAACAAAGCCCGAATCCCGTGGACCACGGCCTCACAACCCCCTTTCGTGGCCACTCCAAACTGATGAGGAGAAAAATAATCATGGAAAGCTGGTTGGAGTTGGAGACATATCCCACGAGCCACCAATCTATATAAAACCTCTCCCACGGCAATAGGGCGGATCCCACCATTAGGTTTGGTGATTGCCACAAGGAGGGACGCCGTGAGAAGATCACAAATCCGAGGGGGAACATCCCCACTAGTAATAAGAGAATATACTCGAAATAACACATCGAACCCTCGGGCACCCGATTCAGGGGGCAAAACATCACGAAACAACTCATTCACTGTGCCCTAGGGGCCCCCGCTGAAAGGTGAGGAGAAGAGCTAAGAGCCTTAATGAAAACCTCCCGGTCCAAAGTAGAACTCTTAGAGGGCTCAAAGGCGTGGATGGAAGGGGGTAAAGGGGAAGGGGTAGGGGGGTGGAGAGCTCGAAGGACCTCAATAGTGGAAGAAGATCCGGGGGCAAGGGTGATGGTCCATGTTGAGCCACATCGAAGTACATAGTTTAGTGTAGTTAAACGTATCATTTCTAATAGTTCGCGGAGGTCATAATAATGCCAAACATTGTAGTAAAGATGTTTGGTAGCTTAGTAAAAATCCAGCAAGAAAGTGTGTGGGTTTTACATGTGATTTTACTAATTCTCTTGCATACTCTCGGAGTGGTTCAAAAGGATTGTGATTGGAAGCAGCTTTACATTTTTGATGATAATACGACGATATTTAAATGGCAAAGATAACATGTGATTTATAGCACGACACACGGCCAAGCTCGTTGGCATTTGGCTTTTTCTTGGTGTAGATTTAGGTTTGAGTAGAACTAAGATGTTGGTATTGCAAGACATGTACAAGAAGTGAACAAGATACAAGAGGTGGAGTTAACATTTTCTTAAGAATGACAACCCTCCATATGGTTTCTCAACCGGACTCGACGCAACAAAGTGTCAGTG
>JBBHKE010003025.1:0-56726 GCA_037447655.1 Zygnema cylindricum | reverse complement strand
TTGCGGGATTCAGTGCGGAATTCAGTGCGAGATTCAGTGCGGGATCCATTGCGGGATTCAGTGCGGAATTCAGTGCGAGATTCAGTGCGGGATCCATTGCGGGATTCAGTGCGGAATTCAGTGGATACGGCAGAGTGTGCACGCAGGGATAGTCGCTCACATCCAATACAAGCGACGGGAATCGTCGCACCGGAAAGAGCGTCTGTTACATTTTATTTCCGGAAAGTTTTCCTTATTCCCGACGGCCGCCTTCACCGCCTCCAGAGCCGACTCTGCAGCACAAGTACGGACAGACGAGGCAGAGGACCCAATCAGATGCATGATTCGCACGTGTGAAGACATGGACAGCAGATTACGAGAGGGGAAAAGGAAGGGTAAAGGAGGGGAAAACCTACTGTCAGACGCTGCCATGGGTCCTTCGTAGTCTCCCAATGCGAGTGCCACGTGGCACGTCAAAATCAGCACTGCCACTACCAATCTGGTGGCAGCCATGGCTACACACTCGCCACGTCAATAAATTCAAAACTTTCTAAGCAAAGGCCACGTGGCAGTTTTAGGTCAAGAAGTTATGTTCTCCAAATAGACCTAAAGGACACGCCTCGGCGCCAACCGCTTTTTTCTCTTTATAGTGTTGCGCAAAGCTGCGAATCGATTTGAGGCGTCGTCAGAGTCGTCGCAGGAGCGATGGACCTTTCCGGTGGCCTTTCGAACAGTTTACAGTCATAAGGTCGACGTGTCGCTGACAGCTGGCGAGCTTACGGTACATGCTCTGTCTTTGAACTAAGGGCAACCGTTGGATTGCCGACTAGACGGGTGATCATTTAGTGCGCTTGCTGCAGAATCTCATTTCAAATTTTAAAATATATGTGCAGGATTGGAACGTACGATAAATTATTGGCAGGGCGGGAACGTACTATGCATTCATTGGCAGAGCTGGGAAGTAGAGTACATTGTTGGCAGGATCGAAACGTACAATGCACTTCATTTTCAGACCACCGACCAAAACAAAAATAATGAAATGGCTGACTCAGAGTTGAGGGGATGACCGCGGACGAATAGGATACGTGAGCTCCGCTGGGTTGTTTTCATCGGACGGAGGAGAAGCGTTCGATGATTTGCCGCATGACCACTTTGCACCGCACGACTGCCCGCGACTTGAGTTTGGTGTCGGTGGAAAATTAAGACGTCAAAGGGTACTTTCGCATGTAACCGAAACTTAGTCTTGTTACTTTGTTTTTTAGCGAAGATACTCCGTACAATTTTCCGAGCATTCGGATGTAAACGAAAAAATCTTGTCACTTAAAAAAGTGACTTACGTAGACGTGTACGAAACATTGTGACAGATGAAGTGGTACACAAAATGAGGCGAATCTTCCACCCGGCTGCAATTTGAGGCGGTTTCTCCCCACGGTGTACAATTTTTGTGACTTCGTCATGTCCGTACGCCACAATTTTTGTGACTTCGTCACGTCCGTACGCCACATTGTCGACGTGTCGAAATCTTAAGAAACCTTTCGCTGTTGCACAGAAATGCGGTTTCTTTTTTTTTCTTCCCACTTGCTGACAGTTGGCCAATTTTTTCATACGCCATGTGTGAAGACACGTGTTTTTGAGAGAGACGGCCCCTGTACGGAAATCAACGCACGGAAAACAGTACGCACAAGCTGGAAACGTGCAGTGTTTTTTTTTTTTAAGTTCTGACACGTGCGACAGCATCTCTCTATTCGCGTGCCTTTTGGGACTATATTTAAAATCACCTCGCGAGGTGATTTGAAAGAAAGTTTTATCATGTGATGGAAGGACGCGAAAATGGGTCGAAATGCGCTAAACGACAAAATGTATCGCGCTAGACGACATACTACTGTACATATAAAGTTTCACGGTAATGCAACTTGTACAGTGATGATTTCTCTTTTTTGGTACGGCCGCTGATTTTCACGTTTTTTTCCAACTTATGTTGGAAAACGACACGAAATAACTGTAACTTTAGCACATGCGAAAGTACCCAAAGTCTTTTTCGCGACCCTGCATTACTGTAGTGAATTTTAGAAAAAACGAAAGAAAAAAACCTCTACTTAGGGTGCGTCTCCATGTGCCAAAGTAAGGGCTTTTTTCTATCGTTTTCCTTTAAAACTTATTGCCGTACCGCGAAAGTTTCAACCGTGCAAAAAAAATGAAAAGAGGAGAAAGTACATTTTGCGTCATCATCCAATTTAGGATATACTACTTGTTGTCGCCTTGTGTTCTTAGACCCATGGCCACGCCAAAAAAAGTCATCTTCAAACTTTTCTTTAAACCATATGGGCGATGTGTTTTAAAACAAAGTGTTTTCAAAAAACAAATAGGAACACGTATTCGCACGTGTAAACTTTTTTCCAAATATTTCAAAAGAATTCAAGAGACGACGAAAAGTGCACGATCCGTTATGTTTTGTCCGTTTGCCTTCAAGTTCAGCGAGGAAAAGTACACAATTTGTTTGGTTTTGTCCGTTTGCGCCTGGTGCATATTTTAGTTCGCCAGAGGTCTCAAGATTCCGATGATGTTTCACATCGAGCAAACAGGAGACGCAAAGGCAAAGTACATCTTCTTCAACCGTAAAAGGGCACAGGCTGGAAGGCAATACATCTACAATGTCACAAAAAGTCATGCGACATCACAAGCAATTACAAAAAATATGTGCGTCATCACACATTGTAGATGTTCACAACCGTCACAAGCATTGTCAGCATATACAATTGTCACACCCTTAAGTAACGATTTCGTTGTTACACATAAGAACATCTGAAATCCGGGTCCGCCAGATATGCGGTAAAAAACAAGTTAAATTCGTTAAGTTTCAAGTGAATGGAGATGCAACCTTAGACCGTGGTTCCATTAGGCGGTGTCCGTAAACGTCGAAATGCCTTTACTTTATACCATCGTTCCATTGTGTCGGGTTAGTAATCGACATTTTATTTGCGTGGCACACCTTGATTGGATTCACGTAGTATATGAATATTATTGCTAATCTTCAAAGAAAAGTGTGGCCACAAATTTGTACCATCGAAGGTAAAAAGTGACTCGTACGACGTATTTAATAAACTCTGTACACGCGGACGAAACTTAACATTGGTAAAAGCATACAAAAATGTCAAAATGGTTAGTGGATAGCAACAGAAGCATGAAATAATGTCTTCCGTCAAAGATTTTATTGCGGCTTCCTCTGGCCTCGCATCCACGCTGGTGGAAAGTATATGGCCTATGCGACGTGTATCCACCTTATCGCTTGTTCAACATGGATATTTATTCACTTTTACGTGAGACAAAATGCCATGCGTTAACACTCTTAAAATTGACCTCTTTCAAAACACTTCTTGCAAACTGAAAGGTTGGACCGATGGCGTATAAAGTTTTGCATCCGATGGTCCAAGGTTACGCCCATACACAAGAAGAATCAAATCAAACTTTCATTAAGTTTGTTCTTCCGACCTTTTTTTTGTGGTACAGCACTGTACAAAACAGTACGATTTTTAGTAAACAACGACGACAAAACCTCACCCTAAACCACATGTTGTCGTTGTTAGGTTATTGGGTGAATTGGCAGATCGAGTTGATTCATGTTATTGTTTAGTTTATGTTTTTATTCAGTCTTAGTTTATGTTACGTTTTTTTTTTCAGTTTGCGCCTACAATATTTGTTACGTATTGTGTAGTTTAAGTGTTGGTTAAGTTTCGTGTCATTTGGTACTGTACGGTTGGTAAATTATTCAGTGCGTAAGACCATGGTACAGTTTTAAGTTGAGCTCACGTTCAAGTTCGGCGCACTAATGTTTTATTAGGCGCCTACGTTTCTTTCGGCGCCTAAGTGTCAAATACGTTAAAGTGGAGTCTGAGTGGAGTCAATGACGTGAGGAGAAATAAGTCGTGTAGTTTAATTCTTTTTTTGGAGTTCTTATTTAAGGAGAAGTCAAAGTCAAAGTCAAAATTTATAATGCGTTTGTAGTACATCACCAATCGTTATAGCGTTTGGAAATTATTATTGCTATAAATTAAGGGAATTGCTAATCGCAGTGACAATTTTTGTTGCGCGCAAGTAGTTGCGTCGGCTTGTCAAAAAGTGTACATTTAAAGTCTAAATTAGTATAAGTTTCTTACCGTTGAGTTTCAATTTCACGGGCAATCCGTTGAACAACTTTGACTTGCGAAATGTTGTAACAACTTGTTAAAAAAGTGTCGCGCTTGCGAACGTCGACCGTCATAAAAAACAACAATTCACACGACCGACCATGGTTTACGCTAAAAAAATTGCGACAACCACATGTAGATAAAATTGATGCTCGCAAGTACTTTTTGCCTTGATTTGAGCGCGTGACAACGCGCGTATTTATTATTTAATTTTATCAATATCAGTAATCGTACTCGCTTGGTTTTCGTGTATGAAGTTTATTTCATTTCGTGCGAGTTAATTTATCCATATCACATCGTGCTTTAATTTGCATCTAACACTTCGTGATTAGATTCCAATTTTGTAGTTTAGTTTAATGCCAATATGTGCTCTCACAGTAAAGCTCACGTGAAGTGAAAAAGGACCCGCGCACAACAAATACATTTACATGTGGTTGACGTAGTTTCGCTACCGTAAACGTTGGCTGGCCGTGTGAATTGTGTTTTTTTATGACGGTCGACTTTCGCAAGCGCGATACTTTTTTAACCGGTTGTTACATTATTTTGCAAGTCAAAGTTGTTCGACGGATTACCGTCAAATATAAACTCAATAGTACGTAATTTTTCTAATATGTATTTAAAATGTCCCATTTTTTACAAGCTGGCGCAACTACGTGCGCGCAGCAAAAATTGTCATAGCAGTTAGAAATTCCCAAATCTTTTTAGCGTTATTACCGCAAAATAGAGTTTTTTAAGATTTCGAAAACAAAATTTTACTCTAACTGATCTATAACGTTGATTTGGGTATAACAGATCTGCCATCAGGATCTTCACAGTAAAACAGCTAAAAGTGAAAACTGTGACAAATCGTACACTATTGTAGCTCTACTTTGGGATTTTTGCCATATAGTTAATACGCGATCAGCATTTGTATACTAACAAAGGTACGATCTCATTCTACCTTTTATTCTGAGAGAAATTTTACGTTCTATTGCAATTATTTTAATCCATGTTTTATATATTTTTACTTAACAAAGCAATATTTTGTACGGACTGACACGTTCCGCACTCCACACTATTATAAAAGGTCATGAACTAAGATCATTAACACTAATTCACGAGGACCTTAATGTATGTAAAAATAAAAAAGTGTTCTTAATTCTATTTCAAGTTTTGGTGTCATAATTTTGGTGTGCCGATATAAAATTCGTAGCGCTAATAATGATTGGCGGTGTAGTAGGTGCACCTTAAGTCTAAAATGGTGATGCGTCGAAGATAGGTGAGAATGATATATGTGAGAACTTGGGAAACCCATTCTGTTCATGTTGTTGAGTATTTTTTTTTTCGATCTATTGTTACACATTCTTGTTGTATTGTTGAGCCAAACTTTTGTCATTTGATAAAATTGTTCCGGGAATCTCATAAGGCTTAAAATTCATTATGTGTGCCCATGTACAATGGGTCACATATATGGTTGAATTCTACTTGGTGTTATTTTTTTTTTCGTTTATGGGCATTGTTTTATTGGTAGGCACACTATACGCTATAATTTTACGGCTTGGAATACTACGTTTGAAGTGATAAAGTGAGGCGTGGAGAGAGAGAGAGAGAGACAATTAATATTTTGGTAAGAAAATTCTCTATTAGATATATTTGTTTTTGTGGGGAGCTCTCTCTCGTGTGTGTAATTATATTGTTCTTCCGCTGGTTTTTACACTGTCTTTTTTGTGTTACAACTCATCAATCGAAGCCCTTCGCGTCCTTGTCGTGTACTTTTTTTAAACAAGGTACCTCGTACGTTGAGTTTAGAGGCTTTCACGTACGGAGTTGTATGATACTCCCAAGTCACGCTATTGGTGGTTTCACGCTACCAAAGGCTCTAACTTACTTTTTTAAAACTAGCATTTTCTTTTGGTTTAAAGGTAAAAAAATTCAACACGTTTGGAAAATGTTGGAGAATTAAAAGGTGATGCAATTTCATTGGACATTATTTGGCTGAATTAAGTATTGATCGAAGTACTCTTCACGTGGGACCAATTTTTAGACTCACTGAATCAAGCGATTCATGATCACGGATTACTCTAAGTGTGCAGTTAAGAATACTAAAAAATGGTGTCGAAATTAAAGTCAGAACAACAACAAATTTTCCACAACAACATATAATAGATATCCAGTACAACACAAGATTTTCTTAACAAACAAAATTTATCGTCAGTCAACTAAGAGATTTCTAACAGCAAACATAATTGATAGTTAGTACGACAAAATGTTTCCCACAACAATTATAATAGACAATATACCAAAAAAAATGTGTCTATGTTTTCGTTTAATGATAACCTTGTCCTAAAAAAAAAGGTATGTGATAAAAGCGCCAAAATGGACACGTAAACCGTATCATTGTGAATTGAACAAAAAGAGGTAAAAAAAATCGTTACTTCGACTTTTTTTAAGAGCTTATATACAAATTAGAAAGGCCTAAATATTTGTTACCTGTGCAGCATCGTTTAAATCCACGGGGCTACACATGAATTTTTTTTAACATTAACGTGCGTTTTGATATGCCATATGGATATTTGGGCTTAGGTTAAAGGTCAAATTGTTTTGAAAGTTTTCAAAATATTGAAGTAAAAGGCGGTGCAATTTCATTCGACACCACTTTAACCTTGTCACGTCACGACTTCATAATTCTCCATGAGACATTCGGTCTAACGGCAAAACAAGGAGAAACATAAAAAATGTTTGACATTTGGCACTTAACTTTTCAAATTACGACAAACTACAATACATTTTACTTAATTTCGTAATGATTGCACTTACGCTGTTAAAATACTAGCTCTTTTTTTTCCAAACCACTTTGACACTTCCAAGACACTTCACCGTGAATCGTTATTAGTGTTAAAAAATAATTAGTGTAAAGAAACAACTATTGATGTTAACCCTATTTTGCGTTCATGGGGCTAACGTCAACATAACATTACTGCTAATTTATACATTTAACACTAATCTGGATACACATTGTTATTTTTATACGATATTTAACAATCCATTTGTATCAACGATCCTTATCGATTTGCATGTGACATGACACGACAAATCAAAACGTACAGAATTAAACTGTATGATTCTACGTTTTATGTAATGCTTGTGTACAACGTTGCTTTAAACGAACGAGCAACAATTCTTGGTGAAAAACGACACGTGACATCCACACATTTGACCAGCATTATGGACAACGATTGTAGAGATAAGTACAGAGATATAAAACATAGATAAGCATTGGAATAGATTAACTCTCACGAATCCTTTCGCATTTGAAACGTCAGATCAAGTTTTGGAAGCATCCGGTTTTTTCATCAAAGCACTTTGTACATTCTTGTTAAGATTCTTGTAATAAATGATTGAAGGAGAATGTAGGTTTAACACGAATTGTAACAATAGGAACAACTGTAACCGGTCATGGCTCACTTCCGCTTAGATTTTGTGGCCCTTTGACAATGAATACATTTATAAGGTGCTTAAACTTGTCTACGCTAATGATTTATATTATATGCTTTCTTTCGACCAGGGTGGTTCATCCGCAAATTAAAACTCGGACGACCTACAAAAACAATGACTTTCTAATCGGAAACGACAAAAAAGGATGAGGAAGTCGTCAATATTTTCAAGGCGACTGAAAGAGAATTACTTGCACTCATGAACGAAACTATTGAAAGAGACTACGGGCGGATAATGGAGACACGTGCTTCTCCACACATGAGTTGGAACAAGAATTAATTCAACAATCTTCAGCACATCTTTCTGAGAAAAATATGTTATTCAAATGGTCAATTTAACAACTCCGACGCTAAAAGCGCAATAACACTCAAAGTCGACATCGATGGCAAATCAGTTTAAAGGACACTCTATGATATCCTTCATGTTCCAAACTTCAAGAAAAATACTTTGGGCATTTTGGGCATTTTGTGCATTTTGGGCATTTTGGGCATTTTGTGTATTTTGGGCATTTTGTGCATTTTGGCATTTTGGGCATTTTGGCCATTTAAAGCAATTTGTGTATTTTGGGCATTTTGGGCATTTTGGCCATTTTGCGTATTTTGAGCATTTTGGGCATGTTGGGCATTTTGAGCATTTTTGGCATTTTGGGCAAAATGGGCATTTTGTGTATTTTGGGCATTTTAAGAAGTTTGTGTATTTTGGGCATTTTGGGCATTTTGGGCATTTTGGGTATTTGGGCATTTTGCGCGTTTTGGGCGGTTTGGGAATTTTGGGCATTTTGGGCATTTAAGGTAATTTGTGTATTTTGGGCATTTTGAGCATCTTGGGCATTATGAGCAATTTGTGTATTTTGGGCATTTTGGGCATTTTGGGGATTTTTTACATTTTTCGTATTTTGAGCATTTTTGGCATTTTGGGCAAATTGGGCATTTTGTGTATTTTGGGCATTTTTAGAATTTTGGGCATTTTGGGCATTTTTCGCATTTTTCGCATTTTCCGCATTTTGGGCATTTTGGGCATTTTGTGTATTTTGGGCATTTAGGAATTTTGTGCATTTTGGGGATTTTGGGCATTTTGGGCATTTTAGGCATTTTGGGCATTTTGGGCATTTTTAGAATTTTGTTCATTTTGGTCATTTTGGCCATTTTGTGTATTTTCGGCATTTTGGGCATTTTGCGCGTTTTGGGCGTTTTGGGAATTTTGGGCATTTCTGACATTTCAGGCATCTTGGGCATTTTGGGCATTTCGGGCATTTTGGGCATTTAAGGCAATTTGTGTATTTTGAGCATTCTGAGCATCTTGGGCATTATGAGCAATTTGTGTATTTTGGGCATTTTGGGCATTTTGTGCATTTTGTGTATTTTTGGGAATTTTGAGCATTTTGGGAATTTTGGGAATTTTGGGCATTTTGGGTATTTTGGGCATATTGGGCATTTTGGGCCTTTTGGGCATTTTGTGCATTTTGGGCATTTGGGCATTTTACGCATTTTGGGCATTTTGTGCATTTGGGGCATTTTGTGCATTTTGGTCATTTAGGGCATTTTGGGAATTTTGTGCATTTGGGCATTTTGGGCATTTTAGGCATTTTGGGCATTTTGAGCATTTTGGGCATTTTCGGCATTTTCGGCATTTTGGGGGTGATGGGCATTTTGTGCATATTGGGCATTTTCGGCATTTGTGAATTGTGAGCATTTTGGGCCTTTCAGGCATTTTGGTTATTTTGGGCATTTTGGTTATTTTGGGCATATTGGGCATTTTGGTATTTTGGGCATTTTGTGTATTATGGGCATTTTTGGTCATTTTGTGTATTTTGGCCATTTTTGGCATTTTGTGCTTTGTGAGCATTTTGGGCATTTTGGGTGTTTTTGGCATTTTGGGCAATTTGTGAACTTTGGGCATTTGGGCATTTTGTGCATTTTGGGCATTGTGGGATTTTGGGTGTTTTGGGTATTTTGTCCAATTTGTGCATTTTGTGCAATTTGAGCAATTTGAGCATTTTGGCCATTTGGGGCCATTTTGGCATTTTGTGCAATTTGGTCATTTTGTGCAATTTGGGCATTTTGGGCATTTTGGGCATTTTTGGCATTTTGGGGAATTTGGGCATTTTGGTTATTTTTGTGTATTTTGGGCTATTTGGGCATTTTGGGCAATTTTGGCGCTTGTATAGTTTGGGCGTTTCGGGCATTTTGGGCGTTATATGCAATTTGGGCATGTTGGCCATTTTTGGCAATTTGGGCAATTTGGGCAATTTGGGCATTTTGGGCATTTTGGGCTATTTGGGCAATTTGGGCAATTTGGGCAATTTGGGCATTTTGGGCATTTTGGGCATTTTGGGCATTTGGGCATTTTGGACTATATGGGCATTTTGTGCAATTTGAGCATTTTGGGCATTCTGAGTATTTTGGGTATTTTTGGCAATTTGGGCTATTTGGGCATTTGGGCATTTTGGTAATTTGGGCTATTTGGGCATTTGAGGCATTTTGGGCATTTTGGGTTTTTTGGGTGTTTTGTGCATTTTGTCAAAATTTGGGCATTTTGGGCATTTTGGGCAATTTGGGCAATTTGGGCTATTTGGCCATTTCGGGTTTTCAATTTTTCATATGGGCATTTTTGGCAATTTTGGCATTTTTTCAAGTTTCATCATTTTTTGTAATATGAGCATTTTTTGTCATTTGGGCATTTTCTACAATTTTGGTATTTTCTTCAATTTTGACATATTTTGTAAAAGCCCGGTCCTACAATTTTGGCCAAAATACGCTTTTACAAGCCAATTCAAGTAATGCAAATCCAAAATACACTCAAAAACACTGTCCAATAGTGCAAAAATTTTAAGTAGCTATTAAATAAGTCTTGAAGACTTAGCAATGATTTGTTTCTTCCTGTTTGAAAGTAAATACAGAACCCCAATTCGCAAATAAGTAACAACTCAAAAGTGTACATGAGCAGTATTAAATCCTAAATTTATCAATATTGGTCTACAAATTCTTACTTCAAAGAGTTGTGATATCGTCATTCAAAAATAACAAGTGACCAGAACTACAAAGCGGTTGTAAAATCAATTTCCGAATTCCTAGCAGTGTCTTGCAAATTCGCACTGAAGCTAGTAAGGAATTGGAATTCGCAAGTGTCATCCAGTACAAAAGCATGAAGAAGTAAGAAAACTTAAAACTTTCAGTCTTAAAACAGTCTTAAAACTTTTCAGCAGAAAGCAAAAAAATAAGTGACTAAAAAGCTAAAAAGTACCTATAAAGAACTTCCTTCAAAAGAATCTGGAAGAAATCAATTTTCTTCTTTGTAACATTTGACCTAAGCTTGCCGTCCACTCTCATCTCAGTTTTGGAATACAAATTTTGGGAGTTGTCTTAGTGCTTTTGGCATTTGCACGTATAGTGTCTAGTGCATTGCTGGTACATGCAAAATTATTTAAAGTGAGAAAGGATGCAGGTTTTGCTTTTGTCGTAGGATCATCTTTGAAGTAAGTGGTAGTCAAAATGTTGCAGGTGTGTGAGGTTGCCAATGTGACAGTTGTCTCGCTGCATCCTGCTAATGCACCTCCAAGGTCCACACTGTCTAAGCAAACCTGGAAGCACAAGAGATACAACACCCATTGTGAACATTAAGAGCCACAATAGATGGACTTAGTGTAGTAGAAATACGCACCCTAGTCTAATGACAAAAGGCTACCACAAACGGCTAAATTATTTAGTATAGAAGATTGTCAAGACCACATTATTCTCGCATCCATAATACTTATCTGTCACGCCTAATCACGAAAAAGGTTATATCATAAATGTGCAAATCGCAGGTATGAATGAGGAAAACCTTGTGCCAATCAACATTTAAAAGGCAACAATAAACTTCTTATGTTTTTCAAATAATTGATGTTTGTTATGAATTGGATATTAAGAAGTCAGATTAATATTGATGTTTTAAAATTACTCTCACCTCTTGCTGAAAAGTGTTGTCAACGTCGGAATATAACCGGATACGGCCACAGTACACACCAAGGTTCAGGGAATAGAATTTTGTCACGTTTCCATTCATATATTCACGAATAATGGTTGGGCACGTTTCCCCTCGTTGGGCACGGTTTACGGTACTTTGCGAAACGAATACGCGCATTTAATTCGACGGCAAAACAAATACCGCGCACATATTTTTGACAAGTAGAATTGAATGCGGAATTTGATCGAACGGCCACGATGGATTCCGAGATCGCGGAATGGGCGCTTTTGCGTTTTCGATCATCGCCACGTCAAATGACACGTGGCACAATCACTCTGGTTTACGACAACTCATGAGATTACGATAACAAATCCGGATGTGACACTTGTCATTGGTTTGGCCATGTAGTACAAACATCGTTCAGAAAGAACTCCGACACTTTTACTTTTATGTACGGTACATTTTTTAATTGGTCTGTACCTTAGTACAAGGGGGTTTAGAGAGGGGTTTAGGACTTATAATATTTTGGTAGGTAGCCACCTCTCTCCCAGAGAGCATCTGTATAAAAGGCAAACTTTGGCCGGCCATAACTATCAATTTAGTTGACCAATTTCAATGATTCTTGTTGCTGTGGACTCCCCAACTATCAATTCAGTTGACCAATTTCAATGATTATTGTTGCTGTGGACTCAGGGGAGTCCAGGCTACACATGGGTGTAGTCGGTCAGAGTTTTTGCCTGCGTGGGTGGCTGCTTTTCTAAGGGAAAGTCAAAGTGGGTGAATTTGTCTAAATCTCATAATCTAACTTTGCCTTGTGTTGTGGAACTGAGCACACAAAAAGTCTTATTTCACAGGGGTGAAGCGGTAATAGGGTTTGATTGTCAAGGGGTCAATCATTTGGGTTTATTTAAACTTGGAGTCGGCACTATCTAGATTAACTTCTTTTGATCTGCGAATTTTGTGTGGCAATGGTGCCCATGCGAATTCTGTGGCAATGGTGCCCATAGAATTTCAGTTTTTTGATGGGCTGGAATCTTTTACCCGTGGTCAAAAAGAGGAAACGGCCAAAATGCGTTCACATGACAACAATTATGAAGTATATTTGAAGTATCGTACTTTAGTAGAAATGATTTTCTCGTATTGCTAAAGTTTTTCTCAAAGTTCCTTGAAATTTGGGACAATATGACAGAGAAAAGTCGATACTTTAATACACGGGGACACCCCTTAACAGCAAGATGACAATCGTTATTAGCGTCACTTTTTAAATACTCATTGTCGGATACTCTTTGAAAAGTTGTGTACATAGAATATAGTGAGGCTTCATCATGTATGAAATTACAAGATGAATTACACATGAATTTTTGTAGTATGCAAACAAAAATGACTATTGTATACACAACTACGACTTGAATACCGCATCCAACTTGTAAATAATATTTCTTTTCTTTTCCTTTCGCACTATAACGGTAGAACTAGAGTAACAAGCTGTTACTACATGATTCTCACGACGAGATTTTCACATGCTTAGCAATACTATATGTTATTACAGAATTATTGTAATTATTGTGTAAATAATCCACAGTCGTGCATTACTCCCTCAATTCATTTGCTTTACGTGCTAAGTTTACTACATTGCATTCCTATGTTTTCAAAAATGAGGGTTTGCTATCGACCCATCATAAGATAACCCATTCCTACTATATATCATACACAAACCCATATTACAATTTATTGAAAGAAGAAACTATTCTTCATTGGATTCAACAACTGATGTAATTACTTTCCCATTGGAGGGATTACTGATTTAGAACCATACGCAACGGTATCGATCCATTCCTTGACGTTTACTATTTTTTTAGAAAGTGAATCATTGTAAAGTGAAATATTTGGTAAGTGTGTATCTGAATGAAGGTTATTGTTAAAAACATGTCATAATGTACTTGACTGCGGTATATCGACTGTCTAAATGCACCTCCCATCTTTTTTACAAGTGAAAAAACCGAATGTGAAACAAAATAAACCAATGAAAGGGGATTTCACGCAACACATAAGGAAACCAAGGGGACACAGACATTTTGTCGCATTACCGTTTTCAGAAATCAATTATACACTCCTTTTGGACCATTTTTATAAATATTAAAAATGAGTGTCCAATCACGTATGTGGTAAGCAAAAGAGTAACATGAAAAAACCTACGCTTCTCCACCCCATTTTTTGCAGAATACGACCTCCGGAAGGAGGGGATGGTCAATGATGTTTGTGAATGAATGAATGTGACAATGAATGTAACATTAATGTATGGGAATGTGACAAGAATGTGAATGCGAGGTGAATGTGAATGTTGACAAGAATGTTGTTTTGACATTAAATTGAATGTGACATGAAAGTGAATTTAACATGAATGTAAATGTGACATGGATGGCAATGTGGCATGAATGTGAAGTTGACATAAAAGTGAATGTGACATGAATGTGAATGTTGCCATGATTATAAATGTGCCATGAAGAATGTGACATGAATGTGAATGTGACTTGAATGCAGACATGAATAATATTTTGTGGAAATGTATAAGAAGCAATGGAATAAGACTTCAAATAACTAACATCATTTTACATATTCATGCTTAAAGTGAATAAGGAAATAAAAATTGCAAAAACGGAAGTGACTAAAAATTTATGAAGTAGCTAGAAAATCAGTCTTGAGGTCTTAAAAATGATTTATACTTTCCTACATAAAAGTAAAACGATAAACTCAATTTGCAAAGAGGTAATCACTCAAAAAGTATTCATAAGCAATAATAAGTCCTAAGATTATCAAAACCGGTCTAAACATTCTTTCTTCAAAGAATTATGGTACCGATACTCAAAAAAAACAAGTGACCAGAACTACAAAGAGGTTAAATCAGTTTTAGAATTCCTAGCACTGTCTTACAAATTCGCATTAAGGTAGTAAGGTATTGGAATTCGCAAAAGCGTCAACCAGTGCAAAAGTATTAAAAAGTAATAAAAGCAGTCTTAAACGTTTCAGCAAAATTTCTTGCTTTAAGTAAATAAGGTACCCAAGTTAGCAAAAAAAAAAGTTGACTAAAAACTAAAAAGTACCTATAAACAACATCCTTCGACAGAATCTGGATGAAGTCAATTTACTTCTTTGTCACATTTGACCAAAACTTGCCGTACACTCTCTCATCTCAGTTTTGGAGTACAAATTTTGGGAGTTATACTATCTCTTTTGGCCTTCGCACGTATAGTGTTAAGTGCAGTGTTTTGACATGCGAACTTATTTAAAGTGAGAAAGGATGCAGGTTTTATTTTTGTATTCGGATTATCTTTAAAGTAAATGGTTCTCAAAATGGCACAGTTGTGTGATGTTGCCAATGTAACCGCTGTCCCGCTGCATCCTGCTATTGCACCTCCAAGGTCCACACTGTCTAAGCAAACCTGGTGGCAAAAGAGATACAACACCCATCGTGAACATTATGTTGTAAAAGAAATTACAAACCCTAGTTTAAAGCTAGGCAGCCACAAAGGGCTAAATATTGAAAGAGATTAAGAGATAAAGAGATTTCCAAGACCATATTATTCTTGCATCCATAATACTTATTTGTCATGCCTAATCACGAAAGATGGTATCTAATAATCATGCAAATCGCAAGTATGAATGAGGAAAACCATGTGTCAACCAGTATTAAAAAGGAAAAAATGAAATTTGTACGTGTTGAAAGAACGGTTATTTGTTATAGACTGGACATTAAAAAGTCGGATGAATGTTGATGTGCTGGAATTATTCTCACCTCTTGCTGAAAGGTGTTGTCATCCTCGGAATATTCGAGTATACGACCACAATACACACCAGGGTTTAGGGAATAGAATTTTGTCGCGTTCCCATCCATGTATTCACGAATAATGGTTGGGCACGTTTCCCCTCGCTTAATGCTATATGGACGGGTACAAGGTCCACGAAATGGTAGATCTCCCTTTGAAATGCATATCTAGCAAAAATGGATTTATTTCCAAAAGCATACAACGAAAAGTTTAGTAATTTTGGATGTCTAAGCGACATAATGATGTTAACACAACAGTATACAAACTCGTCAGAAATCAAGGGAAATTACATCGAATTTTCTATTTATGCCCATTCATGCATCCATTAAGGTTAAAGTATTCCAAAACCACCTGTTGATATGGTTTCAAATTTGAGCAGTTCATGCTCGGATTTGGAGAATCTGGACCATCGAGTTCGAAGTTGTCCGGGAGTTTAAAAGTAAACTTGATGGAATCACATGTATCGCCCTGGAAATTCCGATTTTGCATTGATCAGCTATTGAAAGTAATTAAGTACTCGAATGAAATTGGTATTCTAGGAGACCATATTAATGGGGCCAATAGCTAAAATCACTCTAGGAAGAAAATAAGGGTTGCATCAAAGCTTGAAAGATCTAAGCACGTGTAAATAAAATTGAATTAAAAAAAAACTGTATGGTTCACAATAACGTAAACGTACCTCTTCCGCTGCATAAATTAGGGAACATTCTATGGAGTTGGTTACATTAACTTCGGCAAATTTTGGGAGAAGCTGGCTGCAATTCAAGTTCTGGAGCTCAACCCAAAAGCTCTTTCATAATGGTGTTAGGCCAACAATATACCATACATCTATGCAAAGAAGGACCGTTGCAATTGCACCCTTCCCTTTCCAAACAATAATTGATAATGAAGAGGAAAACCAGCGGTTTGATTGTAAATACGCTAAACAACAAAGCAATAAAAGTGATAGAAATAAAACCTTGTTTTGTTCTAAAAAGCTTTGTTGTGGGATGCCATATGTGTTGAAGATAGTCGAGCAAGAAATAGATCCACCAACTGGCACAACATATTCCTTTGCCCCTACCGTAGCGGCGGCTGAAACAAAAATAAACCATGAAGAGAAAAACAAGGTTGAAGTGAAAACATTGGTCGACATCAACAAAAGCTTATGATACCGTTTTAATAGCCAAGAAAGTGTTTCATGCTAGCATTGCCACAAATTTACGTCATGCATTTACATGTGGCATTGATTCAACATATGAAATATTTATTCAATATCATTTTTAACAACGTGCATTGACATGGATGTATGTAAACATGAATTTCGGTACGATTTTCCTTAGCCCAATACAGTTTGTGATGTATTGAAGAAACAGAGACTGTGATATGTACATAGTGTTGAACCTCCGAATAACCTTAATCTATGTAACTTTTTGAAAATATAAATCTCGCGAAGACCATTGAAGTGTGTGCACTCGAACTTTGTGCCTCAAAGGTTGGATTCGTTCAAATTTTGATCGAATATGATTTTCTACTTAGTGTTGTAGTAGGTAATGATAATATTCCTATTTGATTGTATCACTTGAAAAAGAGAAATTTCCAAGCAAATTCGTGCAATAAGACGAAAGTTAACAGAACCCACCTGGAACACATGAGAGAGAACCGTCTGAATCGTCCGCAGTATATCCCATCACACAAACGCAAGCATACGTTCCCGGTTTGTCCTTAGAGTCCACGCAGGTTCCCATTCCACAAGGGTTGCGCGATGTGAAGGTACATGGAGAGGCTAAAAAAAACAAAAAAAGGGTTGAGGCCATTTAAAAATCTTGAAGCACTTGAATACAATTGACAATTTGCGTTTTGATAGACTTCCATTAGAAAGAGGAATGAATAATCGAAATAGCTAGCAATGAAGCGAAATTGCATTCAGATTGTTCGTTTAGAAAGCAATTCACCAATTTCTTTCACACGTATATTTCTTTGGCGCAAAGCTAAACTCATATCCACAAACACATAATTTAATTACAAAATACACGTCTCCCTCTAATTAGGCACTTTTCTATTTTGATACTAAACTTGAAAGGTCTTACCTAAGAGATCTCCAGACACATTTCCTTTAAGGCTACCTAAACGTTTTATTTTGCAGAAAACAAATAGAATTTTCCCTTATTTCTTGAAAAGATAAATTTTAGCTTCGATTATAGTCACGTGGTTCATTAGAGGCAAAAGATCAGTTAGTAGCCAAAACTGTTCGGCAAGCCTCAAAATATATTTCCGACGTTTTACACTAAAAATAAGCAGACCTCAATTTATTGAAAAGAAAATCGCGAAGGTTAAATTCCCCCCTTTAGATTCAGGGACGGCTACCACAGTGAAATCCACAAATAGTAAGTTTTGTTCAAACCTGAACCATCACAGTACTAAAATTTTGTGGGTGTCATCCGGAACATGCAAAAAAAAACATACTCACTAAAAGATTTAGCAAATTTAGTATTCATCACTAAACTTATATTTGTTAATACATATACTTGAATTTTCCGATTTCAAGTGTCGTTATAGGTCATATAAACTTCTATTGGATAGCAGTCGTCCATTTTGAAATTCTTAAATAAACATATAAATTCAGAACAATAGTCACCACATCCGATTAGTGATTGCAATATAATTGGAATTGAAATGTTTCTTTGACTAATGCAATCGAATGCTAAACGTTCACCAGTTTTAATTGATTGTGCCTTTTTCCGGGTCTATTAAAGCTCCTGTAATTATAGAAATTATATATATATGTATTATATATGTTTAAAGCGGCAAAATGAACAAAAAAAAAAAGGTGGCAACAATCAAAAATTCCACGCAGCCAAACAACTTAAGGTTGATCGATATGGCAAACGAGGTACATGAGATATGGGATTATTCCTGAGTTAACGCGACGTTTAGATTAAGTTCCAATATAAACAGTACAATCATTTCCAAATAACAACGTGCATTGTGCGGTACTGTAAATCCAAAGAAAGTAAAACAAAGGACATGCGTTTTCAAGTCCACCAAAATATATGCAAAATTTCAAACATTTTAATGGATGCTTTTAAAACTGGACATATACACCAATGTGCACACACATTCCGTACTATAATGTTTAATGCGTCTTGCCCATTGAAAAAATCTTTGAATGTAAAAAAAATAGTTTTGCTCACAAATCAAAGAAGTTCAACATGCTTGAAAACAAAGTCTAAAAATACATAATGTTTCTTACCTGGAGCGCAAGTTTGTGTTCCGTCTGTATTGTTGACGGCTACAAATTGATCCATGCATTTACAGGTATATGTTTTGTTGTTTGACGTACATAAACCATTGCCACATGGGTTCATGCTTCCAGGACCAAGAGTAGCATTCTGTTGTATTTGTGCAAAATTTTTGACGTTGCAGAGATCATCAGCTGAAATATCCCAGAAGGGGAAAAAAAAAAAAAAACGTACAGATCAACACGTTGACTTCGCCCACTCCACGGTATTTGCAAGTGTATCAATCGCATATTCTGATTATTCATTCAATTCACAAACTAGCATCTATGAATATAGCCAGCTGCTCTTACATATCCTTTTTGAGTTACACAAAATCTGAGCAGGATTTACGTCTTTTATCGAACTTACGTTTGGGCTTCATTACTGGTATGATAGCTGGCTGAGTATTGATTCCACAAATCCCATAACCACTTGATATTTTAAGACGGATGTATCCTTTATCACCCCAGCTGGTTCCCCATGAATTTTGAATTAGCCAATATGGCGTCTCGGCTGTCAAATCGTAACCAACGACTAACACCGCATGGTCCACCCCGTTTGAGAAGCAAGTCTCGTCATCAAAGACACCCTGCACCAATCCCAAACACATGCGTGTTACAACAAACAATTGTGTACCATGTGAAATTAGATCTTAAAAATGCCCACAACGATCCTATAAAGTTTGACACATTGAACCTGAGGATAGCCCTGTGATTTTAACGGCACTTAAAACAGTTTGCAGCAGCGATTTCAGTTTGGTTTCACATCGTTAGAATATTTCCAAAATTGTAAAAAACTTATAACTTGGTACAGGTGCTCACTAATTCAGGGTTGTAGTTGTTGAAAGCATAAGAGCTGGCCTCGATAGCCACCACAGCTGGCTGCTGTTGAAGTGCCAATAAGAGGCCACTCCAACCATCCATTCGAATTCTATCATATGATAAAATTTGTATTCCGTTTAATTTCTGCAAAATCATCAGACCACGAATGTTATGTTGTAATTGGATGTGAAGAATTCTAAAAAGTAATCACAGGGTAAATAATGTAAGAGTTGAAAAAATTAAACCATGAATATATTGCTTTAGAAGTACGTGAATAATCCAAAAAAGTAATCACAGGATACATAAATTAAACCCTGAAGAAAAGTGAGCAGATAGGGAGTTCCAAGCATGCGAAAGATTATAAATAGCAATAAAGAAAAAAAAAGTGTAGACACGGAGTACGTGGAAGTTATTTGGAAGCATATTCATAATTTATGTCATCGCATGATATCTCATTTAAGCTTTGAAAAAATGGAAAGCAGATGAAAAACACATACAAGGAAACCCTAAAAATTGAAGAGACAGAAGAAAAAACACGAATGGGGATATTAGAAGGCATAAACACTGACTTACATTGACCAATTTGCAGGTACTTTCGTCCGTGAAACTTTTTGATGTTAAAAGACCTGTGTTTGCTGCGTAATCAAATGCTTCGTTCGGCCAACCTCCTCTAGCACAGTTAATTTTGGAGCAATTAAGCATTTGCCCCGCTGGAAATTCAGGGAGAGGTTGTGTTCCCGCGTTTGCAATGTAATAAGCATGTTCAATTGCAGTGAAAGCAGAAATGATCCAGCATGTATCTACACATCGCAAAAAAAAGTTGCAAAGTAAATTAACCATTCCGAATTGTCAACTATTAGCATAGTGCAGTTTTGCTGCATTATTGTGCTAATGGCCATAAAACTGATGAATGAAAGGTCCTTTGCAGAGAAAAGCAAAAGTGTTAAATTTCACATTTTTTATTACAAGTAAAATAAATTCAAGGATTTTTGGGTATTTACTGCAGCTAGATTGATCCTTGACTTTGCTGCTTGGTAGTTGAGCAGTCCAATTCCATGAGGTCGCCACCAGCCATGTCGGTTTCTTATCCTTAGAGTACAAATATCCAGAACTTGCGTAACGGAAAAATTTATTTGTTTTGTTAGATAATGTTTGCGGCGGTGTTAATAATCCCAACCTACGTGGTTCTGCAAAATTCATCAGAAGAATAAGAATCGAATTTTAAGTCATGCATCAAAAATCATATTTGTACATTGCTGTCGTTATTTGTGGTTTCGATGAGCCACTAACTTAAAAAAGGAATTTAGTGATTGCTTAAAATACATAAACCTTAATCGCAGCCAACTAAAGGTGATGGCTATACAGATTGGAAATGAAAACAATAAAAAAAAATGAATTGTCGAATAAATTTTGGATGTATCACACAATTTCGGCAAAATTGAAATCTACACGATTTCAAAACAGCAATTTATGTATGAGGCAATGGCAACTCGATAAATTCTATCACTAACTCTAGAGATCGTGAAAAACAGGTATCATTGAGCCATACGTTAACTTGCCCTCACACAAGTTGAGTTTCAAATCACTAGTCGTGATTACTTTGAGACGCTTGCTGTGGCAAGAAAGCTATTATAACACGTAAACCCCATTTTTCTGGTTTATCTACACATACGTTGCCATAAATTTAGAAATTATGACGTTATGAAAAACAAACTCCATATTGATTAAAACTTCACAATACCCAAAACATGTTGTTACACTTTTTGCGATTTTTTTTTAAGTTGGGTGTGAGAAGGGCTATATAAGCAAAAACACCTTATCAATTAGAGTGGATAGTGTCGACAGTGTAGACACTTACTGAAAGTGCATGTGTTGTTGAAACTTATATCCGTGGAATAGTCATCATCGCAAATGCATGATTTGTTCAGTCCAGGACAGATGCCGTGGCCGCCACATGCACCCATCGGTTGAGAAGCATTACAGAACTGCAAACACATGGATTCGTTCCTTTGCCCCGTTGAAGAACAAGTTTTCAGCAAAGGGTCATCGACATTGAAGCAGTTCCCGCTAGCCTCGTCGCAAACATTTGGGGTATTTTGATACACTATTGCTGAGCCTGAAAGAAAGTTGTTTTTGAAGTCAAATTGGGGCATAGATGCCCAAGAATCCAGCGGGAACGGAATCAAACCACTCAAAAGGTTGTCATTCAAATACCTGCACCAATTTATAATGAGAAAATTATCAGATTCAAGTTCACAACATTTGACAAAAAACTCTGTGTTATGAAATTTTGGAACTGATATAGAAGCACATTGTTACGAGAACGAAAACCTTCAGGGCGTGAAAATTTGGAACCGACATAGAGAATGTTATAAAAGAAAGAAATAACATAATACTTGTAGCCTACTCTAAACCATTTTGTCGCACCATCTTTGAGATATACAAAACAATGAAGTTGGTTTTCTGCATTCGACACATTTCCAATACATTTTTTCTTCATGCAATTCGTAATTTCTGCTTTTATAACTGATTTTCGCGCGTTTTCGTATTTTACTTCAGTGGAAATATTTTTCTAATTTTTTTCCCCAAGCATGTGGTGTCACCAGTAGATTATAACCATAACTTTTCAGAATCTTTTCTGTTTACAATCTGTTCTTTTGTTCAACTACTAAGTGGGGTATTCATTTGTTCAAGTTTTGAGAGGGAGAGGGCGAGGGAGTAAGAAATAATGTCAAGAAGAATGCAAGGTAGGAGGAAAACTTGGGATAAGGCGTGGGGAAAGAGCGCAAAGTGCAGAAGCAGCCAGCATATATTAGTTTTCTCAGATAACAATGACATACAAGTCTACAGGTTCAAATTTTCTCAAATTTGCTTACAATAAACGGACTTGTATACCTCAGTTTCCGAAACTCAAAATAAAGACCAGCCGGTAGGTATCAAATGATTCCTCTAAGTTTATTATATGGGCACAAGTTCGGATCCTGTTAATTCTACTTAAACATTGTTCAGTTGCAGATTGCAAGATAACAATATTGAACGGGCTTTTGGTTCGATGGATTGAGTGTTACAGTAATAAAAAAAAGGTAAATATGCATCAATCGAACAGAATAATATTCCTAAAAAAAATAAGGTAATGGAAATTGAAATCACTTAATTGTTCATAATGAATTTTTTCATTGCTTTAAAACCTGTCAGCCCCTGCACCAGCCCTCACCTTTGCTGGCCCTCTCACTTTAATGGAAACTTTACTAATTTAATGTTCAGGCTCTAAATATCATGAAAATACATCTAATAAAATGAAATGCGTCTTACAATCGGGAGATAAATCTCAGTTGACCAAAGGACGGCGGAATGCTTCCAGTTAACTGGTTGTGAGAAAACATTCTGTAACATCCTCACCCCCATAACAACTGGAAACTTTATAATCTATATACAAGTCGCATGTTCACAATAAAAAATTGTGATGTATGATTTTATTGCAACACATTATCATTTATTTTATTGAACATTACGCTTGTGTGTTTGAAAAGACGTATTCTTATCAATGATTTTTAGTTGTTTCTAATACAAAAAAATATTCCTATTTTTTCTCAACCCAAAAAGAATATAAATTATCATTTTTTTGGTCAAAGTAGATCAATCAAGTTTCGAGTTTTGACCAGATTGATTTTCCACCAATGAACTACAAGGAAATTAAAATGGCCTTATTATTCATACTGACCGTGCTAAATTGATAAATTTCTCAACATTAACTATAGTCATTTGTAATATATGGGTTTTTTTTTAACTGTTTTCTCGTGTTTTTTTAGTTTTTCAACATTGCACTTGCCCACATCAAACTAGGATTCTTTATTTTTTCTCTACATCTGGTACAACAAAATTGGAGCCCACCTTAAAAATAAAAAGCAATTATCGCAATCAAAAAAAATTATAAATAAAATAATGTTAATACTGATCATTTATAGTTATTAATAGCAGAAATTACACTTTAATTTTTGGAGAACACATAAGACGTTAGTAACAAAACAAATGACATCCATTAAAATGCATTATATTGTAAAACAAACCCTTGTTCGAACTTAAATTTCGCTACTTCGATCCCACCCCCCCTCCCCTCGCCCACATTTTCTTCCAACTACATATGAAAAACATAATTGTTCAAAAAGGCATTTCTATTTATTTATTTATGCATGAAATTATATTTTCTTATTATTAATTCATTTATTTATCCATCTGGTAGGTGATGTTCCCTACAAGATTTCGAGGGATGTTTCCCGTAAGTTTCTCTTATATTTCTTACACGAATTGGAGGAGTGTAAGTTGACCGATGGACGATGGAATCCTTCCACTCAACTGGTTGCCCCACAAACTTCTGTAATAACCCGCATCCCCATCCGCAATCCTCTAAACTCCTTTTACTCAAACTGGCTTGTTATTATTATTGATGAGTTTTTACTGTCATCTATGTTTTATGATTAGTTAATATCAATTGTTAAATTATGAATTAGAATTACTAGTTACAATTATATTTAATTGTTAAAATCGGTTTTTACTAATATATACTTATCATGAATATTTATTAGTATTTTACTACCATAATTTCACTAGTTTATGTTCATAAATTACTAATTATTATGATCGGTTATTACTACTGATTGAATTTATTGATAGTAAAAATTACCATTATCATTTATTCTTTGTTATTATTTATAGCTTAATTCTAATATAACTAATTATTTTAAATCATATGTCAATATCAAATTAATTAGTTGCATGATCTGTAGTTTTTTGTTAATATATTTTTTAACATTAAATCGAAATGATCATTACTAGTTTTTTTTTTCACCTGGCCCTGCCTATTCACAGCTTATAACAAATAATATTTTTTTAAGGAACGGTTTTGTTTTTTTCTATTTGTATTTATTGCAAAATGTGTCTTACAATGTTTCATCGGACGTTTCAAATTTGGCAAATGTGCATTTCTCATATATTTCTTACAAGTATGTGAGAGATGTCAGTTGACAGATGGACGATGGAATGTTTCCACTCAACTTGTTGCTAAATAAATATCTGTGACGCCTCGCATCCCCACCCACAAACCTCCCAAACCCTTTTTAGTCAGATAGGATGAATACTATTTTTAATTACTATCCATTTTGTACAATTAACAGATATTAATCTTTATTTGCTAAATGGCTAATTTTTAATTATAATTTATTATTTAATATTTTATTATTTATGATTAATCCATTACTAATCATTAATCGTATATCGTTAATTATTGATTAAGATTTCCTGTTATTGTTATATTCAATTGTTGAAGTTAATTTTACTATAAAATTTTCGTCATCAATATTGATTATTTATTTTTTATTGGTTTATATCTACTTATTTATGTCAAAAAGTTACTAGTAATAACAACTTATTAATAATTAGTTATTATTACTATCGATTATTGTTACTGACTATTACAAACTGTGTCTTACAATGTTTCGAGGGATGTTTCAAAGTTGTAAAATTTGTTTTTCTCTTGTATATTTCTTACAAAAGTTGGAGGGATTTCAGCTGACCGATGGATGATGGAATGCTTCCACTCAACTGATTGGTAGATAGATCTCTGTGACACCTCACATCCCCACCCACAAACATCACAAATTTTAGTCAAAGTTTGTTATATATTATGAAATTTGTTGCTAGTTATTTTTTCGCTTAATAACTATTCATGATTGATTAATTATAAGTAATTCTTATCAACTACTTTTAAGTTTTTTTATCTAGCTATCTGTAAAAACCGGTAACCGCACCCACAAACCTCCCATTTGCTTTCATTGGGACCTATCATTATTAATGTTGTCCCTATTATTATATGCCGTTATTCATCAACTCATATTGTTTAGTAACTGGTATTATTTATCATTAGTGTAGACTATTTTTATAATAGATTGTTGGCCTTTCGTTATCATTATGATTTTTAAAAATTAACTGTTCTAATCAAGAACTATCAGGTATTGTATCTAACATAGTCTATTATTAAATTTTGCAAAGGATAGAAATTATTTTTACAATCATTATTTTTAATTATTATGATTGTTTATTTTTACTAAAAAATGATAATTTGTTTTATAATTATAACTATTAATTATGTTTATTGTGTCCTTCCATTATTATTAATTGGAATTCTCACTAATGATTATCAATTATAATTTTTATGTATTCTCAGTTTTCTGTATTGATTGTTAAAAAATTTAGTAGTTTTTATAATATTATGCTTTCACTTGCTTAGAAAGCCCCATTTTTCCTCGAAATCTGAAAATAGACAACATAAGGTATCAACCTCGGTTTTATAAACTTTAATTACTGTTTAGTGTTCTTTATAATATTATGGATTTTTTTTGCTTAATACGCCCCCCCCCTTATCGACACGTTATTGTATGAAATACTATTTAAGCTTTCAATCTTAGTTAATAATTCAATTGGTAGATAATTTGCCAATAGCTTACAAGTATTCGAGAGATGTTAATCGACCGATGGACGACGGAATGCTTCCACTCAACTTGTTATAACCTAGAAATCTGTAACACGTCGCATGTCCAACACAATATACATGTACTTAGCCTATAATGTACTTGCGCAAATGAAAATGTTAAATTTTAAAAATAATTTTTTCCCACTAATTCAAAACTGCCTCATTTCAACAAATGAGAAATGTCTCTCACACGTTCTGCTCACTTGTCAATCTGGTAGTGGTGGAGGCTTCGAACCCAACAATGAACCCTCCCAGATGAATCACCTCGGCCACTTATCATCATGTTATTCTATGTACAACCAACCATATGTTCCTTTGTCAATTTTAAATGTTTCAAATTCCTCAACTAACCGTCATTTACAATCATTCAAGTTCTTAGAATAAAACTTTTTCCTTTTATCCTCACTCCCTCCACCGTTTTGCATACCACCCAAATCGCTACCACTCACAAAGGAATACAATTATTGTTAACATTCTCCATCTCTTTTAGAAAAGAGTCACCAACACGAGAAACATTATTCCTATTGTAAGAACTTTATAAAAAGATGCATTTCCTCTCTCGATCTACACTCACATGGTTTTCAGTCGTGTGAGGTTCCCAATCTCCGGAGCAATGCTGCCCTCCCGAGCTTGATCCGATAGTTCACTACACTCCTCCCCTCCCCTCTCCCATTAATTGTCAATAAACCAAACTCTCTATTCCATCTTCACACTTTCCCTCTCCTTCCTTTTTCTATTTTTTTCCTTTATTTTTTCTTTCACTTTCCCACGGACTCCCTAGCCCCGCAATCGTCTCAAAGCGCATAAAAGAGAGTCGAATCCAAATTCAGTAAGCTTATTTCAGTGCAGAATTCTGTGCAAGATTTAGTGCAAATTTCAGAGGGTCATGTGCAGATTTTAGTGCGTAATATAGTGCGATATTTAGTGCTGGATTCAATTCGAATTTCACTGCGGATGCCGTACAATTTTTTTTGCGATATTCGTTTCTAGGTTCTTCGTCATTGTCAGTGCTGATCCCGTACAGGTTTTTGTGCGGAACTTAGTGCTAAATTTAGTGCCTTTCCTTCAGAAACGCGAAACTTAAATCTAAAATGCCTCTTCCCTAGACCCAAAGTTTCCTTTCCCTCCTCCCCCACCCTCTAGTGTATCAACTTCTAACAAGTCACCTCATTCTCTCAATCCTCCCCCACCCATCCCCTCCTTTTCCACTGCTTCCCATCCTAATCTCAACAAAGTCCCTCGTTCACATCCACTCCCTCTTCCCCCTGCGTGTCCTCCCCCATCATCCCTCGCCTTCTTACACTCTCCATTCCCAAAATAGATGCCTCATTCTCTCCAAATAAAATCCCCTCCCCCAATCCCTCTCCACGGTCCTCTCTCTCTCATAAAGACAGTTCGCATTCTCTTTCCCACCCCACTTTTCCCTCTCCATCCCCCTCCCCGTAATCCTTACCCCTCCACGCAAACCCTAACACGATCCAATATTCTTTCCCTCCCTCACCCCTTCCCTCTCCCCTCCTCTTGCTTCCTCTGAAAAAATTCCCCAACCCTTCCCCCCCAACTTTCCCATCTCACCCTCCCACTCCTTCTCCCTCGGCTCCTCTTTTTGCCTCCTTACGAGATCCATAATTATCTTCTCCACTCTCTTCCATTGTCCCCTCCCCCACCCTCTCCTAACGAGATCCCTGATTCCCCCTCCCACTTCCCTCTCACTCCCTTTCCCTCTCACACCCTTCCGTTTTCCTACCCTTCATCTCCTAATGGCATTACACATTCAGTTCAATCCTCCCTTCCTTCTCCCTCCTCTCCCTCCACTTTTCCTCTCCCTCCTTTTCCTCTCCTTCCTCTCCCTCCGCATTTCCTCTCCCTTCTCTCCCTCCACCTCTCCTCTCGCACTACTATCAAATAAGCCATCTTCTGCCCCCACCTTTCCCCATCACACTTCTAACAAGAACTCTCGATCTTTTACTCCCCCATTCTTTTCCTCTTCCTCTAAGACTCATCCCTCCCTCTCCTCCAGAATTCCCTCACTATGCTTCGTTCTCTACCTACCATCCCCACTTCCCTTCCCCTTCCCTTTTTTCCCTTTTTGCCTTCCCTGTTCTAAAAACTTCCCTTGTTCCCCACTTCCTTCTCTTCCCCCCCTCTTGCCTCCTAACGGAATACATAAAGACAGCCACATCCTCTTCCCTCCCCTTACCTTTCCCCCACTTCCGTCCCTTTTACACTCCCCCTCCCCTCTCTATTCCTCTTAGCAGTATCCCTCGTCCTCTCCTCCATCCCTTCCCCCTCGATAACCCTCACCCTCCCCCTCCCTCTCCCTCTCCTACATAGATCCCACATTTTTTCACTCTTTCCCCGCTTTCCCTTTCCACTTTCCCTCTCCAAACATGTTTCCCCGCAATCTCAACTTTCCTCTCCCTTTTGTCCCTCGTTATTTTCAAACCTCTCTTCCCTCTCCCTTCTTCCCCTACATCCTCCCCCCCCTCTCCACTTGAGATGCCCCATTCATCCCCTCCCTCCCCTAACGCGATATCTCATTATCTCCTCTCCTCTTATTCTTCCCTCCCTCCCCTAACCTTATTCCTCATTATCGTCTCCATTTCCCCCTCCTCCTCCCCACCTTTCAACTCCCTCCCCTTCCTCTCCCTTCCTCCTCCTTCCCCCTCCACCTCCCTCCCCTTTCCCCTCCATATCCTTCCACCTCCGTTCCCCCTTCACCCACAATTCTGCCACTTCCTCCATCTCCCTCCTTCTCTCTCCCCCCTTCCACCCTCTTCTCTAGCGAGATTCAACATTCGTTTTTACCCCACCTCCACTTCTCTCCTCCCCCCCCCCCCCCCTCCCCCCCTCTTCCTCTCCCAACCCTGCTGCACCCCTCCCACCCATGCACCACTGCGTGATTAGTGCGGGATTCAGTGGACACGGAAGAGTGTGGACGCAGGGAAAGTCGCTCACACTGAATACAGTGCGGAATTCAGTGCGTAATTTAGTGCGGGATTCAGTGCGGGATTCATCGCAGGATTCAGTGGATACAGCAGAGTGTGCACGCAGGGATAGTCGCTCACATCTGATACACGCGACCGGAATCGTCGCAATAGAAAGGCCATCCACCACATTTGACTTCGGGAATATTCTTTGTCGTGATCGCCGCCTTCACCGCCTCCAGAGCCAACCCTGCAGCAGCAGTAGCGGCAGACGCGTCAGAGGAGCCAATCAGATTCATGCTCGCACGTGTGAATGCATGGACAGCAGACCAGGACAGGGGAAAGGGTAAAAGAGGATAAAACGTACTGTCCGGCTCCCACATGGGTCCACTGTAGCTTCCCACTACGAGTGCCACGTGGCACGCCAAGATCAACACTGTCGCTAACAATCTGGTGGCAGCCATGGATACACACTCGCCTCGACAAAAATAAAAAAAAAAATCTTGGCAAAGGCCACGTGGCAGTTTTAGGTCAAGAAGATCTGTTCTTCAAATAGACCAATGATTTGACTAGGTAAAAACTGTTTCTTTCTATTTGTCGTTTTGCGCAAAGCTGCGAATCAATTTGAGGCGTCGTCAGAGTCGTCGAAGGAGCAATGGAAGCTTTGCGCCGCCTTTTGACCTATTTGCAGTAACAAATAATAAGGTCGACGTGGCGCTGACAGCTGGCGCTTCCGGTTCATGCGGCGTCTTTGACCGAAGGGCGACCGTTGGATTGCGAACTAGACGGTGATCATTTAGTGCGCTTGCTGCGGAATCACTCATCAAATTTTGAAGTTTATGTTCAGTTATGGTCTTATGGAACGTACAATGAATTATTGGCAGTGCGGGAACGTACTATGCATTCATTGGCAGAAATGGGACGTACAGTACAGGCCGAAACGTACGATATGTTTATTGGCAAGGCCGGAACGTACAATGAACTTGTAAACCGTACAATTATTTTCGGACCACCGACCAAAACCAAAAATAATGAAATGGCTGACTCAGAGTCGGCGGAATGACCGCGGACGAATCGGATACATGAGCTGCGGTGGGTTATTTTTCATCGGACGAAGGACAAGCGTTCGTTGACGTGGCGCATGACCACTTTACACGGCACGACTGCCGCGACTTTAATTTGGTGTCGGTGGAAAAATAAGATTGAGGATACGGCCCAATGTAATTGTAACTTATCGAACTTTATTTGTATTCTACCGCGATTCTCCGTACGTAGCTTTTGATTGTCCCAATATGTAATATCTAAACTGTACAGTACACCGCCAATCGCTATTACCGTAGAAGTTTTTTTAGCGTATTACCGTTATTAACGCTAATTGGGAATTTAGAAATTTTCAAATAAATCTTTACTCTAATTAGAAATTAGGGTGTTTTTTAAATAGTATGGATAATTTTATTTGAGAATTTTAGGAAAAAATAGTTGGACCGAATTAGCGTTCAATACGCTAATAGCGATTGGCGGTGTACTGTAGTGTTGTGTACCGGTTAAAAATTTATTGCGATAAAATCGATATTCGATATGTTGGAGGTCTCGATATATGGCACCGGGACCAACAAATTATATCGCTATTCATTCAAGATATATGGGAATTTTGGGCAATTTGGGCCTTTTGGGCCTTTTGGGCCATTTGGGTAATTTGCGCAATTTGGGCAGTTTGGGCATTTTGGGATTTTGGGCATTCTGGGCATTTTGAACATTTGCGCATTTTGAGCATTTTGTGTATTTTGGGCAATTAATTAAGGAATTTTGGTCATTTTGGGTCTTTTGTGCAATTTGGGCATTTTGGGAATTTTGGGAATTATTGGCAATTTGGTCATTTCGGGCATTTTGTACATTTTGGGCATTTTGGGCATTTTGGATAACTTGGGAAATTTGGGCAATTTGGGCAAATTGGGCAATTTGGGCAATTTGGGCAATTTGGGCAATTTGAGCAATTTGGGCAATTTGGGCAATTTGGGCTTGTTGGGCCTTTTGGGTATTTTGGGCATTTTGGGAATTTTGTGCAATTTCGGCATTTTGGGCATTTTGGGCATTTTGGATTTTTTGCGCATTTTGGGCAATTTAGGCAATTTTGGCAATTTTGGGCAATTTGCGCAATTTGAGCAATTTGGACATTTTGGACATTCTGGGCATTTTGTACTTTTGCGCATGCTGGGCATTTTGTGTATTTTGGGCAATTAATTAGGGAATTTTGGTCGTTTTGGGAATTTTGTGAAATTTGGGCATTTTGGGCATATTGGGCATTTTTTCAATTGTGGCATTTTGGGCATTTTCGGCATTTTGGGCATTTTGGGAATTTTGGGAATTATTGGCAATTTGGTCATTTCGGGCATTTTGTGCATTTTGGGCATTTTGAGCATTTTGGGCAATTTGGGTAATTTTTGCAATTTGGGTAATTTGAGCAATTTGGACAATTTTTGCATTTTGTGCATTTTGTGTATTTTAGGAATTTTGGGCAATTTAGGCATTTTGGGCTTTTTGGGCATTTTGGGAATTTTGGGCATTTTGGTCATTTTGGTCATTTTGGTCATTTTGGTCATTTTGGGCATTTTGGGCATTTTGGACATTTTGGGCATTTTGTGCAATTTGGGCATTTTGAGCATTTTGGGCATTCTAGGCATTTTGTACATTTGCAAATTTTGGGCATTTTGTGTATTTTGGGTTTTTTGGGCGTTTTGTGAATTTTGGGCATTTTGGGCATTTTGGGCATTTTGGCAAATTGGGACATTTTAGGCATTTTCGGCATTTTGAATGTATTGGGCATTTTTTGGCATTTTGGTCTTTTTGGGCATCTTGGGCAATTTGGGTATTTTGGGCAAATTTTTGGCATTTTGAACATTTTGGGTGTTTTGGGTAATTTTGGGCATTTTGGGTAATTTGGGTATTTTGGCTAATTTTGGCATTTTGGTCATTTTGGGTAATTTGAGCAGTTTGGGCATTTAGCGTTTTTTGGGCTTTTTGTGCATTTTGGGCATTAAGGGCATTTTGGGCATTTTGGGCATTTTGGGCATTTTGGGTAATTTTAGCAATTTGGGTATTTTGCACTTTTTGGGCTTTTTGGGCATTTTCGGCTTTTTGGGAGTTTTCTGCATTTTGGGCATTTTGAGCATTTTGGGCGTTTTGGGCATTTTGGGCATTTTGCCAATTTTGTTTAATTTGGACATTTTGGGCATTTTGTGCAATTTATGCAATTTGGGCATTTTGAGCATTTTGGGAATTCTAGGTATTTTGTACATTTGCAAATTTTGGGCATTTTGTGTATTTTGGGTTTTTTGGGCGTTTTGTGAATTTTGGGCATTTTGGGCATTTTGGCAAATTGGGACATTTTCGGCATTTTCGGCATTTTGAATGTATTGGGCATTTTTTGGCATTTTGGTCTTTTTGGGCATCTTGGGCAATTTGGGAATTTTGGGCAAATTTTTGGCATTTTGAACATTTTGGGCATTTTGGGCATTTTGGGTAATTTTAGCAATTTGGGTATTTTGCATTTTTTGGGCTTTTTGGGCATTTTCGGCTTTTTGGGCGTTTTGTGCATTTTGGGCATTTTGAGCATTTTGGGCGTTTTGGGCATTTTGGGCATTTTGCCAATTTTGTTTAATTTGGACCTTTTGGGGATTTTGGGCTCTTTGGGCAATTTGGCAATTTGGGCATTTTTTGGCTATTTGGCATTTTGGGCATTTTGGGCATTTTGGGTATTTTGGGCAATTTTGGCATATTGGTCATTTCCTCCGGTCAGATTCTATTTAGTCTAGCGGCAGCGCAAAACATGGATTTGCACCAAATGGACATCAAAACCACTTTCTTACACAGAGAACTAGAAGAAGAGATCTTCATGCGACAGTCGAAAGGGTTTGTGAAAAAAAGAGAAGAAATTAAAGTATGGAGATTGATAAAGTCTCTTTATGGAGTAAAGCAGGCTCCACGCTAATGGAACAAAAAGCTAACTTGTTTTTGACAAGTTTGGGATGTATCTAAATCAATTCAGATCACTCCATTTATTAACTTGAAGACGAGGAAGGTATAATTTTCATTGCCATCTATGTTTATAATTTGCTTATTTTGAGTAAACCAATGGAGAAAATTAATGGATTGAAAAGGATCTAAAGAGTAGATATGAAATGAAGAACTTGGGAGAGGCAAATACATTTTGGGAATTCAAATGGAGAGGTATAGAGAGAAGAAAAAATTAGGCTAACTCAAAAAGAAGCAATCGGAAATATGCTTGAAAAATTTCAAATGGTAAGTCAAATAGTTGTACGACTCCAATGGATTTAAAGAAAGGAAACGAGGGGAGTTGTGGTCTTGGATACTGACTTAAAACCAAAAAGAAGCAAGTTTATGCAAAATATTACGTACGGACAAGTTGTCAGTAGTTTGATCTATTTTATGAACTATACCCGACCTGATATATCAGCAGTTGTAGGAATATTAAAGAGTCTGAATGATCCTAGGAAGAAAGATTGGGAAGCTGCCAAAAGAGTCATGCGATACATGATAGGAACGAGAGATCTGTGGTTGCACTTGGGAGGGGAACCGCACTTGGGAGGGGATAATACTGACTTCACCACTTCGAGTGATGCTAGTTATGGGGATGCTCAGATGCGGAGATGTGCACCTGGGTATGTGTTGTATGTTGGGAATGGGGTTTGTTTGTTGGAGCAGCAAGCAACAAAAGGTGATTGCTCAGTGTACCATAGAGGCTAGGTATATAGCCTCTAGCTCAGATGTCAAAGAATTAATATGGGTGAAATCATTGCTTACAAAACTTAGGTCTTTAGAATGGAGTGCAAAACATGTTTTGTGATAATCAAGTTGCAATTACAATTGCAGCAAACCTAAACCATCTCTTTAAAGCAAAACATATGCATATCTGATTGAGCTTTGTAAGAGAGAAGGTTGAGAATAAAATGATTAGTTTGGAATATATACCGGATGGAGAGATGGTAGCAGGCATGATGACTAAGTCGATTCCTTCTCCCAAATTGGTATTTTGTAGGGAGAAGTGTGGACTAAAGCAAAAGATAGATTAGAAAATAGGGAGAGTGTTGAAAATGGTATTTTATCTTCTATCTCTCAATTAGTCTATGGTCTTACTACAGTCCTCATATTTCGCGTAGTTATTGAGGATAAACAGGCAACTACTCATATTTCGCGTTGTAATTGAGGACAAGCAGGCAACCATGGTTATCTTAAACAAACAAGGAGACAGGCTAAGGAAGCAAGAGGCATAGCCCCTTGCAAAAGATAGGCGGTCAGACTAGGATTTGATCATATGTCCTTCTAGATGATCGCCGTTCGTCATAGCCGTTCGCCATATCTGTTAAGTTGTGATGAAGTGGTAAGTATATAGGGTGTGACTGGTATTTAAACATATATGCAGCAACATATCCCATTTAACCGATTACGGGACAAGAAACAAACATCAATCAAGTATTGAACCGCACAAAATGAACGAAATGATATTTTACTTCAATGGACGAAATCAAATGTCAATTCCAGATCAACGGCTCATAGTAGAGCCGACACACCGGAGTGGACATTTGGCGGTTTCCGAGCCAATGCCGGCAGGCGACACGTGGCTTGCCATTAGCGGACAACGGACATTACAAGGAGAGCAACTACAGCTCAGAACTCACAAGCATCAACGGGAAGGCCATGCTGTACAATTGGCGTACAAGAAGTTCAGCGGCACCTGTACCTTCTTGTATCTTACATTCGTTATATTAGTTGGTTAGCTACAGTGGTTGCAGGGGTTAAGAGAGGGTGTTCATGACTTAGAAATTTTTGAGGCACCTCTCTCTAAGAGACCTTTTCTATTTAAAGGTCATCTTTGACGATTCAAAATTAACTTCTCAAAGGAGAAAATCCAAAAATTCTTTTTGCTTTCAACTCAATGGAGTCAGGCTTTCAAAGGGGTCAAGTTGGTCATAACTCTTGTCAAACCGTGTGGCTTTTATTTGGTTTGGAAGTCACAGGTCAAACATTATCCTAGAGGCTTCATATAACCTGGACATTTTGTGGGCCAATGGAGGTCAAAAAATTAAACATAGCATGACCCACCATCAAATATGCATGGTCTACTATTGTAACCTTTCACGCAAGACATAAAAAAAGTAGATGACACAAAGTCATCCGAGCGAAAAACTGCAAAACACGTGCACAAATAGAATCAAGATATGAAACATTTGAGGAATTATCGGAAAAAGAAAAAATCCTACCTCACCAAATTTGGGAACATTAGCAACATCAACAACAATTTTATAACAAAATTCCCCACACAAGACAGGCAGCGGAAGCCGTGGCTGGGTAAAAGAAAAAATACATTATTGATCACATAATTATTGATGAGTACTTAAGCCATAATCTCCAAAAAAAATCGCTAAGCTATCACATTTCGAGGAGAATTGAGAATGACTTACCCGCAACCCTAGAAGGAAAATATTTCAGGCAAGAAATTACCGAAGGATTAACTGAATTTGTATGCAAATGCACCAAGTCAAATGTGTGTCAACGTGGTGCGAAATGTACTTTTGAGGTCATGCGACAAAGGTGCGAGTGATATTTGGAGTCTCACATTTGAATATATCAAAGTCTTATCACCTCCGCGAATAAAACTATCATACAATAAAAAAATTTGAGCTCAATCGAGCGACAACACAAAGACTATGCGACAATTTACACAATTCCAACTATATATTAGACACACATAAAAATCTACGGCCACATTGACATTTCAATTTTGAGGATTGAAGATTATGCTCCTCAAAAAAGGAGGATAACGCAAAAGTCAAGTGGTCCCAAACTTGAACAGTTATCACCGAGAAGATTGTACAGGATGCAACAATTTTCGGCGTTAGACGCACCTTAATTTGCTAGACTCTTATGTTAGATCATTATTGGACCACAATTGGTCCACATAGGATCACTTATCAAACGGACCGGGAATTTTTTCCATCTTGATGAATGAAGAAATTATATCGGCTTACAATTGCCCCTTGCAAACAATGGTGATTTTTTTTCAAAAACATTGCTTAAATACTCGCGAGGTTGTGACTACGAAGGAAAATCATTTGTGATAATGTTGTACAATACATACAGCCCAAACATCAAGTTGGAGTGTTTTTTTATGCGTTTTTTTAATATCCATTAGTAACGATAAACCTTATCAATTCTGTTGAAAAGAAGTTATTAATATTCAATTCTTTATTTAGACTCTAAACAAAAGAGAGAGAGAGAGTCACCATAGCTGTCGCCATAATCAGAAAGAAATAGGTAGACAGGCAATCAGACAGATTCATAGATTACCAAAATGTTGCTTTTAGTAGGAATTGAACCCGGGTCTACGGAGTACTATGTGGACATACGCCTTCACAACTTAGGCGTTAACGAAACGATACACGTATATGGTTTGGTAATTAATTAAAGTGCTATAAAAACGTCACTTTGATTTAAACATACCAAAATAGACGAAACGACATCTATAGTCAAACGGCGTTCGCGGACGCGAATCTAACACTGTAAAATACATGATTGGACGGACATCATCGCCCCCGCCAAACCCGAATGAATCTTTGGCAACTTTCGGACAGCGCCGCGTGCTTTGCCACGTGGCAACACATCATTGGATGCTTGGTAAGATGGGAGTAGGAACGATGGCTCCCAAGTTGACAAGATGGGAGGAGGAACAATGGCTCCCAAGTTGACAAGTGTCAAGCAGAAAGCCATGTTGTACAATGGCCGTACAAGAAGTACAATCGGCCATTCTACCTTCTTGTACTATACACTATTTTGATTGGCCTAGGGTAAAGTAGTAGGTAGTTATGAGTAGGAGTTAAGGGACTTAGCGTATTTGAGGCGCCTCTCTCCAGGTGACATTTTATATTTATAGGCCATCTTTGGCCAGCCATAACTTACTGCTCAGGGGAGCAAATTCAGTGATTTCATGTTGCGTTTGACTCAAGGGAGTCTTGTCCTCACAGAGTGGAGGGTGGTAAGAATGTTTTTGTGCCTGGGCAACACTTATTGAGTGAGAAAGTGAAAGGGGCAAATATTATCCTAGAGGCTTTACATAGGCTGCTAATTTTGTGGGTTAATGGAGACCACACAATTTCAAATTCCCACATTTGTGACATGATGCAATGCGATAGATCAAAACATACACAATTACAATGTATGATCCTATGTTTTATATAATGTTTGTGATTGGAGTTTCTTTAGACAAACGTGGGACAATCCTTGGTGGAAAATGACACGTGGCATCCACGCATTCGACCATGCATGATAGACAAGCATTGGAAAGATAGGTACACAAAGATATAAAACATAGATAAGCATTTGATTTTATAATCTCTTAACAATCCCATCTCATCAAAAATCTCATCTTCATCCGAACACTGTACAATTGTGTTAGGGTTTTTATTATATAGCTTAGAATGAGATGCAATTTTAATTAAAATAGTCTCTTGGAAGTTTTAAAACCCAATCGTGACTCACTTCGGCTTACGCCTTCTGAAACTTTTACTATAAATACATTTCTAAACTGCCTAAATTTGGCTACTCTATTGATTTGGATTTTATGCTTCTCCAAATTCTTTCTACTTTGTGATTCCCACAAGCTGAGTTTGTTTAAATTTTTTTTTTTCTGTGTGTACAAGTTGGGTACGCAGTGGCTTTTATAATCTCCCAAATGTAGCACACATTCTCATTGTGAAGTTTTTATTGCCTTTGTTCACATACTTGACGTTTTAACATGTGAAAACATGTTCGCTTGATTTTCTCTCATCTTCATTACCAGGTATTTAATATGGGGGCGTGTTTCCATGGTAAAGGCTCTTACTTTCCCATCTCGATGTCGTTATCTAACATAATTTCTTTACGTTTGTATGTAAAACTTAGCAATTCTATTACAAATTGACACATTACTTACACAACACTTTTAAAAAATCTCCCAAATTATAATCATTAACACTTACTTAACCGTATATATATTAGCTTAAAAGAAAATATTTAATTATCATTTCTATTTAGGTTCGAGGTTAAAATTTGGGGGCGCCAAATTAGTGTTATTAACATTTAAAGCTATTCTTTGTGTGTTCTACTCTATAGCATCTTGTCACAAGTGTTTAAAAAAAGTTAAGATGATCAAATGTTTTTGAGTGTTACTCACCATCCAAAAAAAAAAGTTTAAACAAAATCACATGGTACACGTAGAACCATAATTGCGAAATCTTGCACTCTTGTGTTGACGAAATTTTCCTTTCATGTCTTTCATCGCAAGTAAACGAAAAGTTTTTGTCTCAAATTTTACAACTAGCAAAACATGATTTTCAACGTGGCGCTGTGGTGTACAGTTGCGTTTTTGTAATTCTATACACAAAGTGTGTAAGTACTATACTGTATGGATTTACTTTCCGTATTGTATGAAAATATTGATAAAAACATTTCTGTTAGTGTTGTGTATGGAGGAACTCTTGTCGATATTCGATATGTATCTAAATTTGGGTACTCGATGATCGATATATTGAATCAATAAATTGAGAAACTCAATATCGCTATATTTCAGCGATAAATTAGCGAATTATGTGATACGTTTCTATCGCGATATGCCGAAGTGGCTTAGAGTCGATAAAACATTTCAAAAGCCCCCCTTAACCCCCCAATAATAAATTACTCTATGAAAATTACACATTAATTTTTGTAGTATGTACAACAAAATGACTATTGTATACACAACTACAATTTGAATATGGCATCCAGCCTGAATAGTATTTTCCTTCCTTTCGCACTGTAATGGTAGACATTAGAGTAACAAGTTACTTCATAATTTTCATGACGAGAATTATACATGCCTAACAATACTAGGCGTTACTACACAAATATTGTAATTATTACATAAACAATCCAGAGTTGTGCGTTGCTCCATCGATTCTTTCGTTTTACGTGCTAAGATTACTACACTGCATTTTTATGTTTTTAAAATGAGGGTAATTGCATTATTATGTTTTCAAAATGAAGGTTTGCTATCGACGCATCATAAGATAACCCATTCCTACTATAAACTATGCACAAAACCATGTCACAATTAAAAAAAAAAAAACAAACTATTTTTAATTCGATTCAACAACTGATACAATTGTTTTCCCTTTGGAGGGATTTCTGATTTAGAACCATAAAAATGGTTTAGATCCATTCCTTGATTTTTACTATAATTCTGGAAAGCGAAGCATTGTAAAATTAAAAATTTGCTAAATATGCATCAAATTGAAGGTTTTTGTCAAAAACACGTAGTAACGACGTACTTTGTTGCGATATATCGTCTGTCTAAGCACACCACCAATAGTTTTGTACCGGTGAAAAACCGAATGTGAAACGAAATAAACCAATCAAAGGGGAATTCGTGGAACAAAGAAAACAAACACATTATGACACATTTACCGTTTTCAAAAATCAATGATACACTTCCATTGGACCATTTATTTATATATATTATGTATTGCAAAAGAATGTCCTATCACGTTTGAGGTAAGAAAAAGAGCAAATATGGAAACAACTAGGCTCTCCTCCCCATTTTCAGCACCAGAATACGACCTCCAGAAGAAAGGGATGGACAAGGATGTTTGCAAATGAATGAATGTGACAATGGATGTTACATTAATGTGTGGGAATGTAACATGAATGTGAATGGGACGTGGATGTGAATGTTGATATGAATGTGAAAGTGACATGAATGTGAATCTTGACATGACTGTGAATGTCACATGAATGTGAATCTTGCACATGAACGTGAGTGTTGACATTCATATGAATGTGACATGTATGGCAATGTGATAAGAATGTGAATGTGACATGTATGGCTATGTGACATGAATGTGAATGTGACTTGAATGCGGATGTGCCATGAACGTCAATGTGACATGAATGTGAATGGGACGTGGATGACAATGTGGCACGAATGTGAAGTTTACATAAAGGTGAATGTGACATGTATGGCAATGTGATAATAACTTGAATGTGACATGAATATGAATGTGACTAGTATTGCAATGTGATAAGAATGTGAATGTGGCAATGGGATACCGAAGGATGTTTAGGGGGGTGGAAGAAGAGTATTTGGGGGGAGAGTGGGGGGAAGTGGACAAGCAGATGAGGACAAAAATAGGATGGAATGGACTGGGTAGGAGGAAAAAGACAAATAGGAGACAAACGACAAAAATAGAAAAGGAATAAATTGGAGGAAAGGAAAAAAACAGGAGGGAAAAGAATGGGAGGAAAATAACAAAAAAAGAGAAAATATCATTAAAATAGGAAAAGAAAACAAAAAAAGTGGAAATTGACAAAAGGATGGAGTAGGAGACGTAAATTCAACGAGAGTATGCAAGGAAATGCAAAAATGGTTCACTTTCGCCCCTCCCTCCCCCTCTATCTCTCTTTCTCTCTCTCACTCTCTCTCTCTCCCTTTTCCCTCCCCATCTTTACCTCCCCTCCCCTCCCTCCAGCTCTCCAGTCCATTCTCCTCCCCTCCTCTCCCCTTCACTCCTCTCCCTTCCCTCCTCTCCCCTCACCTAAAATCTTTTGGTTGAAACAATCCCTCCCCTTCCCCCACATCCACATTTCTATTTTTTCAAATGAAAAAAACTACCTATAAACTTGTTTTCTATAAATCCACTAAGAAATTCCGATTTTTAATTGTTGTTTTTTTCTATCTTTACACTTTTGAATAATTGAATATTTATTCTTATTTATTGTTAGTTTTCCATGAATATTTTTCAGTCACTATATGTTTATTGTTGTTTATTATCAAGTCTAAGCATTCTTACTTCAAAGAATTATGGTATCGACATTCAAAAATAACAAGTTACCAAAACCAAAAAGTGGTTGTAAAATCAATTTTAGAATTTCCAGCACTGTTCTGCAAATTCGCACTTAAGTTTGTAAAGTATTGGAATTCGAAAAAGCGTCATCCACTACAAAAGCATGAAGGAGTAATAAATGCAGTCTTAAAACTTTTCAGCAAAAGTTATTGTTCGAAGTAAATAAGGTATTGAAGTTCAGCAAAAAAAATAAGTGACTAAAAAACTAAAATGTACCTATTAAGAACATCCTTCGACAAAGTCTGGAAGAAGTCAATTTCCTTCTTTGTCACATTTGACCTAAGCTTCCCTTATACTCTCTCATTTCAGTTTTGGAGTGCAAATTTTGGGAGTTGTACTGTCACTTTTGGCCTTCGCACGAATAGTGTTAAGTGCAGTGTTGGTACATGCGAAATTATTTAAAGTGAGAAAGGATGAAGGTTTAATTTTTGTCTTAGGATCATCTTTGAAGTAATTGGTTCTCAAAATGGCACAGTTGTGTGAGGTTGCCAATGTAACCGCTGTCCCGCTGCATCCTGCTATTGCACCTCCAAGGTCCACACTCTCTAAGCAAACCTGGAGGTAAAAGAGATACAACACCCATTGTGAACATTATGAGCCACAAAGATAGACTGCGTGTAGTAGATATTACAAACCCTAGTTTAATGACATAAGGCAACCACAAAGGTCTAAAATATTTAGTATAGGAGATTGCCAAGATCACATTTTTCTCGCATCCATAATACTAATCTGTCACGCCTATTCACGAAACATGGTATCTAATAAACGTGCAAATCGCAAGTATGAATAAGGAAAACCTTGGGCCAATCAGAATTACAAAGGAAAACAACGAAATTTGCATGTTTTAAAAGAACGGTTTTTTTTTTATGGAGTGGACATTAAAAAGTAGAATGAATGTTGATGTGTTGCAAGTATTCTCACCTCTTGCTGAAAGGTGTTGTCAACGTCGGAATATAACCGGATACGACCACAATACACACCAGGGTTCAGGGAATAGAATTTTGTCACATTTCCATCCATCTGTTCACGAATAATGGTTGGGCACGTTTCCCCCCGCTTAATGCCATATGGACGGGTACAAGGTCCACGAAATGGTACATCTCCCTTCGTAATGCATATCTAGGAAAAATGGATTTGTAAAACGCATACAACAATTTTATTAGTTATTTTGGATGGCTTAGGAACATGATGATGTGAATACAGCAGTATACAAACTCGTCAAAGATCAAGGGAAATGACATCGCGCTTTCTATCTTTGTCCATTCATGCATCCAGATTTTGAAATGTAGGGTTAAGGTATTCCAAAACCACCTGTTGATATGGTTGCAAATTTGAGCAGCTCAAGCTCGGATTTGGAGAATCTGGGCCAACGAGTGTGAAGTTGTCCTCGAGTTGTAACGTAAACTTGATGGAATCACATGTATCACCCTGGAAAGTCCGATTTTGCATTGAACAGCTATTTACAGTAATTAAGTACTCAAATGAAATTGCTATTTTAGAATACAAAAATAATAGGGCCAATAGCTAAATCCACTCTAGGAAGAAAAATAGGGTTGCTTCAAGATCGAAAGATCTAAGCACGTATTAATTCAAATTGAATTTAAAAAAAAAGATGTGGTTCACAAGAACGTAAACTTACCTCTTCCGCTGCATAAATTAGGGAACATCTTATGGAGTTGGTTACATTAACTTTGGCACCTTTTGGGAGTAGCCGGCTGCAATTCAAGTTCTGGAGCTCAACCCAAATCCACTTTCGCAATGGTGTTAGGCCAACATTATACCGTACATCTATGCAAAGAAGGACCGTTGCCATTGCACCTTTCCCTTTCCAAAACAATATGATAATTGCTGCAGTTATCGAATAGGAAAACCAGGGGTTCGATGGTAAATACGCTAAACAACAGGGCAATAAAAGTGATACAAATAAAACCTTGTTTTGTTCTAAAAAGCTTTGTTGTGGGATGCCATAAGTGTTGAAGATATTCGAGCAAGAAATAGATCCCCCAACTGGCACAACATATTCCTTTGCCCCTAATTTAGCGGCAGCTGAAACAAAAATAAACCATGAAGAGAAAAATAAGGTTGAAGTGAAAACCTTGGTCGATATCAACAGGAACTTAAAATACCGTTTTAATAACCTAAAAAGAGTTTCACGTTAGCATCTTTAAAGTTTACTTCATGCATTTGCATGTGTCAATAATCCAACATATTAAATGTTTTTGCAATATCAATTTTAACAACGTGCATCGAAATGGAGGTATGTAAATATGACTTTCATTACGATTTTTCTTAGCACAATAAATTATGTGATGTATTGAAGGAACAAAGGTTGTGAAATGTACATTTGTGTCGAACCCCCGATTAAACTTAATTCGTATAATGTTTCAAAATCATAAATGTCTGCAACACCTTTGAAGTATCTGAACTTTGTGCCTCTAAGGTTGGATTTGCACAAATTTTGATCGAATATCATTCTCTATTTTGAGTATTTGAAATAGGTAAATGATCACATTCGTATTCGATTGTATCACTTGAAAAACTAAAATTTCTAAGCAACTTCGTGCAATAAGACGAAAGTAAACAAAACCCACCTGGAACACATGAGAGAGAACCGTCTGTATCGTCCGCCGCATATCCAATCGAACAAACGCAAGCATACATTCCCGGTTTGTCCTTAGAGTCCACGCAGGTTCCCATTCCACAAGGGTTGCGCGATGTGAAGGTACATGGAGAGGCTAAACAAAAACCAAAAAAGGGTTGAGGCCATTTAAAAATCTGAACCACTTGAATAGAATTGACAAATTACTAATAGAATTTTCCCAATTTCTTGAAATGATACATTTTAGCTTCTATTATAGTCACTTGGTTCATTAGAGCCAAAATACTTCAAATTAAACCTGTTTGGCAAGCCTCAAATAATATTTCCGACGTTATCCACCAAAAATGTTGAGACCTCAATTTATTGAGAAGAAAATTGCGAAGGTACTCCCCCCTTTAGATTCAGGGACTGCCAAGTTTCACAATGAAATCCACAAACATTAAGTTTTGTTCAAACATGAACCATCATCTTTTTCTGTACTTAAAGTTTGTGGATATCAGTTGGAACATGCTAAAAAAATAATACTCCCTAAAAGACTTAACAAATGTTGGTATTCATCACTAAACTTATATATTTTAATACATATGCTTGAATACTCCGATTACAAGTGACGTTATAGGTCATGAAAAGTTCTATTGGACAGCAGTCGTCCACAACATGCTTGAAAATATCAAACATTAGGTAGGGAAACATATATATATATATATATATATATATATATATATATATATATATTCAGAAACATAGTCACCACATCCGGTTAGTCATTGCGATATAATTGGGAATTGAAATGTTTCTTTGAATACTGCAATCAAATGCTAAACGCTCACCAGTTTTAATTGACTATGCCATTTTTTAGGTTCCACTTAAGCTACCGCTATTCTAGAAATTATACATATATATTTTATATGTTTAAAGCGGCAACATGAACAAAAAAATAACTGGTGGGAACAATCCAAAAGTCCACGCGGCCAAACAACTAAAGGGTGATCGATATAGAAAAAGAGCTTTATGGGATATGGAGGATTATTCATGATTTAACGCGACCTTTAGATTGTGTTCCAATATCAAGCAATTGAAAAAGTTTAAACATTTTAATATATGCTTTTAAAACTAGCCATATACACCAATGTGCATGCACATTCTGTACTCTGGTGTTTAATCAGTCTTGCCAATTGAAAAAAATCGTAGAATACAAAAATATATCTTTTTAGTTACAAATCAAAGAAATTCCACATGCTTGAAAACAAATTTTAAAAATATATAATGTTACTCACCTGGAGCACAAGTTTGTGTTCCATCCGTGTTGTTCACGGCTACAAATTGATCCATACATTTACAGGTATATGTTTTGTTGTTTGAAGTACATAAACCATTGCCACATGGGTTCATGCTTCCAGGACCAATAGTAGCATTCTGCTGCATTTGTGCAAAATATTTGACGTTGCAGCGATCACCAGCTGAATTGTTTCAGAAGGAAAAAAAGAAAAAAAACGTACAGATCAGCACAATGAACCCCCACCACGGTATGTGAAAATATATCAATCGCATATTATGATAGTCTAGCATCTATGAAGATAGCCAACTACTCCTACGTATCCTTTCTGAGTCACACAAAATGTAAGCAGAATACACATCTTTTACCGAACTTACGTTTGGGCTTCATGATTGGTATGATTGCTGGTTGAGTATTGATCCCGCAAATCCCATAACCAATTGATATTTTAATACGCATGTATCCTTTATCTCCCCAATTGACTCCCCATGAATTTTGAATTAGCCAATATGGCGTCTCGGCTGTCAAATCGTAACCAACGACTAACACCGCATGGTCCACCCCGTTTGAGAAGCAAGTCTCGTCATCAAAGACACCCTGCACCAATCACAAACACGTGCGTGTTACAGCAACTAATTATGTACCATGTGAAATTAATTCTTAAAAAAGCGCACAACGATCATATGAAATTTGATAAATTGAACCTGAGGATAGCCCAGTGATTCTATCAGCATTTAAAATAGTTTGCAGCAATTTTAATTTGGTTTCACATCGTTAGAATATTCCCAAACGGAATATGTAGATTGTAAAAAACTTAAAACTGGGTAGAGGTGCTCACTAATTCAGGGTTGTAATTGTTGAAAGCATAAGAGCTGGCCTCGATAGCCACCACAGCTGGCTGCTGTTGAAGTGCCAATAAGAGGCCACTCCAGCCATTCATTCGAATTTTATTTGTATTCTACCGCGATTCTCCGTACGTAGCTTTTGATTGTCCCAATATGTAATATCTAAACTGTACAGTACACCGCCAATCGCTATTACCGTAGAAGTTTTTTTAGCGTATTACCGTTATTAACGCTAATTGGGAATTTAGAAATTTTCAAATAAATCTTTACTCTAATTAGAAATTAGGGTGTTTTTTAAATAGTATGGATAATTTTATTTGAGAATTTTAGGAAAAAATAGTTGGACCGAATTAGCGTTCAATACGCTAATAGCGATTGGCGGTGTACTGTAGTGTTGTGTACCGGTTAAAAATTTATTGCGATAAAATCGATATTCGATATGTTGGAGGTCTCGATATATGGCACAGGGACCAACAAATTATATCGCTATTCATTCAAGATATATGGGAATTTGCGCAGTTTGGGCAGTTTGGGCATTTTGGGCATTTTGGGCATTTTGGGCATTTTAGAAATTTTGCTCATTTTGGGCAATTTGGGCAATTTTGGCAATTTTGGCAATTTGGGCATTTTGGGCATTTTGTGTATTTTGGGAATTTTGATCATTTTGGGCATTTTGTGCAATTTGGGCATTTTGGGCATTTTGGGCATTTTGGAAATTTTGCCCATTTTGGGCAATTTGGGCAATTTTGCTAATTTTGGCAATTTGAGCATTTTGGGCATTTTGTGTATTATGGGAATTTTGGGCAATTTGGACCTTTTGGTCCTTTTGGGCAATTTGAGCAATTTGGGCAATTTGGGCATTCTCGGCATTTTGTACATTTGCGCATGTTGGGCATTTTGTGTATTTTGGGCAATTAATTAGGGAATTTTGGTCGTTTTGGGAGTTTTGTGAAATTTGGGCATTTTGGGCATATTGGGCATTTTGGAAATTTTAAGCATTTTGCGCAATTTGGGCAATTTTGGCAATGCAGGCAATGCAGGCAATTTGGGCAATTTGGGCAATTTGGGCATTTTGTACATTTTGTACATTTGCGCATTTTGGGCATTTTGTGTATGTTGTGAATATTGGGCAATTTTTACATTTTGGGCATTTGAGGCATTTTGGGCATTTTGGGCATTTTGGGCCATTTTGGGCATTTTGTGTATTTTGGGCAATTAATTAGGGAATTTTGGTCGTTTTAGGCATTTTTTCAATTGTGGCATTTTGGGCATTTTGGGAATTATTGGCAATTTGGTCATTTCGGGCGTTTTGTGCATTTAGGTCATTTTGGGCAGTTTGGGCAATTTGGTCAATTTGGAAAATTTGCGCATTTTGTGCATTTTGTGTATTTTGGGTATTTTGGGCAATTTGGGCAATTTGGGCAATTTAGGCATTATGGGCATTTTGGGCATTTGGGCAATTTGGGCAATATGGGCAATTTGGGCAATTTGGACATTCTGGGCATTTTGGGCATTTTGTGCAATTTGGGAATTATGGGCATTTAGGGCATTTTGGGAATTTGGGGAATTATTGGCAATTTGGTCATTCGGGCATTTTGTGCATTTTGGGCATTTTGGTCAATTTGGGCAATTTGGACAATTTGGGCAAGTTGAGTTATTTGGACAATTTGCGCATTTTGTGCATTTTTTGTATTTTGGGTATTATGGGCAATTTGGGCAATTTGGGCAATTTGGGCATCGTGGGCATTTTGGGCAATTTGGGCAATTTGGGCATCGTGGGCATTTTGGGCATTTTGTGCAATTTGGGAATTTTGGGCATATAGGGCATTTTGGGAATTTTGGAAATTATTGGCAATTTGGTCATTTCGGGCATTTTGTGCGTTTTGGGCAATTTGGGCAATTTGGGCAATTTGGGTTATTTGAGCAATTTGGACAATTATTGCATTTTGTGTATTTTGGGAATTTTGGGCAATTTGGGCATTTTGGGCTTTTTGGGCATTTTGGAAATTTTGAGCATTTTGGGAATTTTGGGCATTCTGGGCATTTTGGTCATTTTGGTCATTTTGGGCATTTTGGGCATTTTGTGCAATTTATGCAATTTGGGCATTTTGAGCATTTTGGGCATTCCAGGCATTTTGAACATTTCCGCATTTTGGGCATTTTGTGTATTTTTGGCTTTTTGGGCGTTTTGTGCATTTTGGGCATTTTGGTAAATTTGGAAATTTTCGGCATTTTCGGCATTTTCGGCATTTTGGATGTATCGGGCATTTTTTGGCATTTTGGTCTTTTTGGGCATCTTGGGCAATTTGGGTATTTTGGGCAAATTTTTGGCATTTTGGACATTTTGGGTGTTTTGGGTAATTTGGGCATTTTAGGCATTTTGGGCATTTTGGCTAATTTGGCATTTTGGTCATTTTGGGAAGTTTGAGCAGTTTGGGCAATTTGCGCTTTTTGGGCTTTTTGGGCATTTTGGGCTTTTTGGGCGTTTTGTGTATTTTGGGCATTTAAAGCATTTTGGGCATTTTGGGCATTTTGGGTAATTTGAGCAATTTGGGCATTTTGCGTTTTTTGGGCTTTTTGGGCATTTTGGGCTTTTTGGGCTTTTTGGGCTTTTTGTGCATTTTGGGCATTTTGAGCATTTTGGGCATTTTGGTCATTTTGGGCATTTTACCCATTTTGTTTAATTTGGACCTTTTGGGGATTTTAGGCTTACATGGCATTTGGCGCAATTTAGGCATTTTGGGCATTTTGGGCATTTTGGGCATTTTGGGCATTTTGGGCATTTTGGGCAATTTGGCATTTTGGTCATTCCCTCCGGTTAGATTCTACTTAGTCTAGCGGCAGCGCAAAACATGGAAGTGCACCAAATGGACATCAAAACTACTTTCTTACACGGAGAATTAGAAAAAGAGATCTTCATGCGACAGTCGAAAGGGTTTGTGGAAAAAAGACAAGAAAGTAAAGTATGGAGATTGATAAAGTCTCTTTATGGACTAAAGCAGGCTCCACGCTAATGGAACAAGAAGCTAACGAGTTTTTGATAAGTTTGGGATATATCCGAATCAATTTAGATCACTCTATTTATTTACTTTAAGACGAGGAAGGTATAATTTTCATTGCCATCTATGTTTATGATTTAATTATTTTGAGTAAACCAATGGAGAAAATTAATGGATTAAAAAGGATCTAAAGAGTATATTTGAATTGAAGAATTTGGGAGAAGCAAAATACATTTTGGGAATTCAAATGGAGAGGGATAGAGAGAAGAAAATAATTAGGCTAACTCAAAAAAAAGCAATTGGATATATGCTTGAAAATTTTCAAATGGTAAGTCAAATAGTTGTACGACTCCTATGGATTTAATAAAGAAAACGAGGGGAGTTGTGGTCTAGGATAATGACTCAAGACTGGAGGAAAGCAAATTTATGCAAATTATTCCGTACGGACAAGTTGTCGGTAGTTTGATCTACTTTATGAACTATACCCGATCTGATAAATCAGCAGCTCTAGGAATACTAAGGAGTTTGAATGATCCTAAGAAGAAAGATTGGGAAGCGGCCAAAAGAGTCATGCGATACTTGATAGGAACGAGAGATCCATGGTTGCATTTGGGAGGGGATAATACTGACTTCACCACTTCAAGTGATGCTAGTTATGGTGATGCTCAGACGAGGAGATGTGCGTCTGGGTATGTGTTGTATGTTGGGAATGGGACTTGCTGTTGGAGCAGCAAGCAACAAAAGGTGATTGCTCAGTCTACCATAATGGCTGAGTATATGGCCTCTACCATAAAGGCTGAGTATATGGCCTCATGTTCAGATGTGAAAGAATTAATATGGGTGACATCATTGCTTACAAAACTTGGGTATATGGAATGGAGTGTAAAACATATTTTGTGATAATCAAGCTGCAATTGCAATTGCAGCAAACCTAAAGCATCTCTTTAAAGCAAAGCATATGGATATCCAATTGAGCTTTTTTAGAGAGAAGGTTGAGAATAAAAGATTAGTTTGGAATATAGACTGGATGGAGAGATGGTAGTAGACATGATGAATAAGTCAGTTCCTTCTCCCAAATTGGTATTTTGTAGGGAGAAGTGTGGACTAAAGCAAAAGATAGATTAGAAAATAGGGAGAGTGTTGAAAATGGTATTTTCTATGGTCTTACTACAGTCCTCATATTTGGCGTAGTCACTGAGGACAAGCAGGCAACCATGGCTGTCTTAGGTAAACAAGGAGACAGGCTAAGGAAGCAGGAGGCACAGCCCCTTGCAAAAGATAGGCGGTCAAACTAGGATTTGATCATAGGTCCTTCCGGATGACCGCCATACGTCATAGCTGTTCGCCTTATCTGTTAGGTCGTGATGAAGTGTTAAGTATATAGGGTGTGATTGGTGTTTAAACATATATGCATGAACATATCCCATTTAACCGATTACGGTACAAAAACAAACATAAAACAAACACGATTGCACTCAATATTGAACTGTACGAAATGAACAAAATGACATTTAACTTCAATGGAAGAAATCAAATGTTAATTCCAGATCAACGGCTCATAGTAGAGCCGACACACCGGAGTGGACATTTGATGGTTTCCGAGCGTATGTCGGCGGACAACACGTGGCTAGCCATTAGTGGACAACGGACATTACGGGGAGAGCAACTACGGCTCAGGACCACAAACATCAACAGGAAGGCCATGCCGTACAATTGCCATACAAGAAGTACAGCGGCACCTATACCTTCTTGTATCTTACATTGGTATGATTAGTTGGTTAGCTAAAGTGGTTATAGGGGGTTAAGAGAGGGGGTTTATGACTTATAATTTTTTGAGGCACCTCTCTCTGAGAGACCTTTTCTATTTATAGGCCATCTTTGACGTGCCAAAACTAACTTCTTAGAGGAGCAAATCCAAAATTTCTTTTTGCTTCTGACTCAAGGGAGTCGGGCCTTCAAAGGGGTCGAGTTAGTCAAAACTCTTGTCTAACCGTGTGGCTTTTATTTGGTTTAGAATTCACGGGGGCAAATATTATCCTAGAGGCTTCATATAACTTGGACATTCTATGGGCCAATGGAGGTCACAAAATTACACATAGCATTACCCACCATCAAATATGCATGGTTTAGTATTGTAACCTTTCATACAAGACATACAAAAAGTAGATGACACAAAGTCATCCAAGCAAAAAATTGGGAAAAACGTGCAGAAATAGAATCAAGACATAAAACATTTGAGGAATTAACGGCAAAAGAAAAATCCTACCTCACCAAATTTGAGAACATGAGCAACATCAACAACAATTGTAGAACAAAATTCCCTACACAAGACAGGCAACGGAAGCCGTGGTTGAGTAAAAGAAGAAAAACATTATTGATCACATGATTATTGACGAGTACCTAAGCCATAATCTCCAAAAAAACGCGTTAAGTTATCACAGTTCGAGGAGAATTGAGAACGACTAACCCGTGACCCTAGAAGGAAAATATTTCAGACATGAAATTACCGAAGAACAAAGTAATTGGTATGCAAATGCACCAAGTCAAATGTGTGCCAACGCAGTGCGAAGTGTACTTTTGAGGTCGTGCGACAAAGGTGCGAGTGATATTTGGAGTCTCACATTTGAATATATCAAAGTCTTATCACCTCCGTGAATAAAACTATTGTACGATCAAAAAAATTGAGCTCATTCGAGCGACAATACAAAGACTACGCGACAATTTACACAATTCCAACTATATATTAGACGCACATAAAAATCTACGGCCACATTGACATCTCAATTTCGAGGATTGAAGATTAAGCTCCCCAAAAACGGAGGATAACGCAAAGGTCAAGTGGTCCCAAACTTGAACAGTTGTCACCAATAAGATTGTACGGGATGCAACAAATTTAGGCGTTAGACGCACCCTAATTAGCTAGACTCTTATGATAGATCATTATTGGACCACAATTGGTCCACATAGGATCACTTATCAAACGGAAAGGCAATTTTTTCCATCTTGATGAATCAAGAAATTATATTGGCTTACAATTGCCTGTAGCTTACAATGGTGAATTTTTTTTAAGAACATTGCTTAAATACTCGCGAGGTTCTGACTACGAAGGAAAATCATCAGTGATAATGTTTTAAAAATACATATCGCCCAAACATCAAGTGGGAGTGCTTTTTGAATAAGGACAAGCGTTCGTTGACGTGGCGCATGACCACTTTACACGGCACGACTGCCGCGACTTTAATTTGGTGTCGGTGGAAAAATAAGATTGAGGATACGGCCCAATGTAATTGTAACTTATCGAACTTTATTTGTATTCTACCGCGATTCTCCGTACGTAGCTTTTGATTGTCCCAATATGTAATATCTAAACTGTACAGTACACCGCCAATCGCTATTACCGTAGAAGTTTTTTTAGCGTATTACCGTTATTAACGCTAATTGGGAATTTAGAAATTTTCAAATAAATCTTTACTCTAATTAAAAATTAGGGTTTTTTTAAATAGTATGGATAATTTTATTTGAGAATTTTAGGAAAAAATAGTTGGACCGAATTAGCGTTCAATACGCTAATAGCGATTGGCGGTGTACTGTAGTGTTGTGTACCGGTTAAAAATTTATTGCGATAAAATCGATATTCGATATGTTGGAGGTTTGGGCATTTTGGGCATTTTGGGAATTTTGGGCATTCTGGGCATTTTGAACATTTGCGCATTTTGGGCATTTTGTGTATTTTGGGCAATTAATAAAGGAATTTTGGTCATTTTGGGCATTTTGTGCAATTTGGGCAATTTGGGAATTTTGGGAATTATTGGCAATTTGGTCATTTCGGGAATTTTGTGCATTTTGGGCATTTTGGGCATTTTGGATAATTTGGGCAATTTGGGAAATTTGGGCTTGTTGGGCCTTTTGGGTATTTTGGGCATTTTGGGAATTTTGTGCAATTTGGGCATTTTGGGCATTTTGGGCATTTTGGAAATTTTGCGCATTTTGGGCAATTTGGGCAATTTTGGTAATTTTGGCAATTTGAGCATTTTGGGCATTTTGTGTATTTTGGGAATTTTGCTTTTGGGCCTTTTGGGCAATTTGAGCAATTTGGGCAATTTGGGCATTCTCGGCATTTTGTACATTTGCGCATGTTGGGCATTTTGTGTATTTTGGGCAATTAATTAGGGAATTTTGGTCGTTTTGGGCGTTTTGTGAAATTTGGGCATTTTGGGCATATTGGGCATTTTGGAAATTTTAAGCATTTTGCGCAATTTGGGCAATTTTGGCAATGCAGGCAATGCAGGCAATTTGGGCAATTTGGGCAATTTGGGCATTTTGTACATTTTGTACATTTGCGCATTTTGGGCATTTTGTGTATGTTGTGAATATTGGGCAATTTTTACATTTTGGGCATTTGAGGCATTTTGGGCATTTTGGGCATTTTGGGCCATTTTGGGCATTTTGTGTATTTTGGGCAATTAATTAGGGAATTTTGGTCGTTTTAGGCATTTTTTCAATTGTGGCATTTTGGGCATTTTGGGAATTATTGGCAATTTGGTCATTTCGGGCGTTTTGTGCATTTAGGTCATTTTGGGCAGTTTGGGCAATTTGGTCAATTTGGAAAATTTGCGCATTTTGTGCATTTTGTGTATTTTGGGTATTTTGGGCAATTTGGGCAATTTGGGCAATTTAGGCATTATGGGCATTTTGGGCATTTGGGCAATTTGGGCAATATGGGCAATTTGGGCAATTTGGACATTCTGGGCATTTTGGGCATTTTGTGCAATTTGGGAATTATGGGCATTTAGGGCATTTTGGGAATTTGGGGAATTATTGGCAATTTGGTCATTCGGGCATTTTGTGCATTTTGGGCATTTTGGTCAATTTGGGCAATTTGGACAATTTGGGCAAGTTGAGTTATTTGGACAATTTGCGCATTTTGTGCATTTTTTGTATTTTGGGTATTATGGGCAATTTGGGCAATTTGGGCAATTTGGGCATCGTGGGCAATTTGGGCAATTTGGGCAATTTGGGCATTGTGGGCATTTTGGGCATTTTGTGCAATTTGGGAATTTTGGGCATTTAGGGCGTTTTGGGAATTTTGGGAATTATTGGCAATTTGGTCATTTCGGGCATTTTGTGCGTTTTGGGCAATTTGGGCATTTTGGGCAATTTGGGTAATTTGAGCAATTTGGACAATTTTTGCATTTTGTGTATTTTGGGAATTTTGGGCATTTTGGGCATTTTGGGCTTTTTGGGCATTTTGGAAATTTTGAGCATTTTGGGAATTTTGGGCATTCTGGGCATTTTGGTCATTTTGGTCATTTTGGGCATTTTGGACATTTTGGGCATTTTGTGCAATTTATGCAATTTGGGCATTTTGAGCATTTTGGGCATTCTAGGCATTTTGTACATTTGCGCATTTTGGGCATTTTTAGTATTTTTGGCTCTTTGGGCGTTTTGTGCATTTTGGGCATTTTGGGCATTTTGGTAAATTTGGACATTTTCGGCATTTTCGGCATTTTCGGCATTTTCGTCATTTTCGCCATTTTGGACGTATCGGGCATTTTTTGGCATTTTGGTCTTTTTGGGCATCTTGGGCAATTTGGGTATTTTGGGCAAATTTTTGGCATTTTGGACATTTTCGGTGTTTTGGGTAATTTGGGCATTTTGTGTAATTTGGGTATTTTGGCTAGTCATCTAAGCGAAAAATTGCGAAAAACGTGCACAAATAGAATCAAGACATGAAACATTTGAGGAATTAACGGCAAAAGAAAAATCCTACCTCACCAAATTTGGGAACATGAGCAACATCAACAACAATTGTAGAACAAAATTCCCTTCACAAGACAGGCAACGGAAGCTGTGGCTGAGTAAAAGAAAAACATTATTGATCACTTGATTATTGACGAGTACCTAAGCGATAATCTCCAAAAAAACGCGTTAAGTTATCACAGTTGAGGAGAATTGAGAACGACTTACCCGCGACCCTAGAAGGAAAATATTTTAGACATGAAATTACCGAAGGACAAAGTGAATTGGTATGCAAATGCACCAAGTCAAATGTGTGCCAACGCGGTGCAAAGTGTACTTTTGAGGTCGTGCGACAAAGGTGCGAGTGATATTTGGAGTCTCACATTTGAATGTATCAAAGTCTTATCACCTCCGTGAACAAAACTATCGTACGATCAAAAAAATTGAGCTCATTCGAGCGACAATTCCAAGACTACGCGACAATTTACACAATTCTAACTATATATTAGACGCACATAAAAATCTACGGCCACATTGACATCTCAATTTCGAGGATTGAAGATTATGCTCCTCAAAAACGGAGGATAACGCAAAGGTCAAGTGGTCCCAAACTTGAACAGTTGTCACCGATAAGATTGTACGGGATGCAACAAATTTGGGCGTTAAGATTGTACGGGATGCAACAAATTTAGGCGTTAGACGCACCCTAATTAGCTAGACTCTTATGATAGATAATTATTGGACCACAATTGGTCCACATAGGATCACTTACCAAACGGAACGGGAAATTTTTCCATCTTGATGAATCAAGAAATTATATTGGCTTACAATTGCCCCTAGCGTACAATGGTGAATTTTTTTTAAGAACATTGCTTAAATACTCGCGAGGTTGTGACTACGAAGGAAAATCATCAGTGATAATGTTGTAAAAGACGTATCGCCCAAACATCAAGTGGGAGTGTTTTTTTAATGCGTTCTTTGAATATCCATTAGTAATGACAAACCTTATCAATTCCCACATTTGTGACATAATGCAATGCGATAGATCAAAACATACAGAATTAAAGTGTATGATCCTACGTTTTATATAATGCTTGTGATAGGAGTTGCTTTAGACAAACGTGGGACAATCCTTGGTAGAAAATGACATGTGGCATCCACGCATTCTACCACGCATGATAGACAAGCATTGCAAAGATAGGCACACAAAGATATAAAACATAGATAAGCATTTGATTTTATAATCTCTTAAAAATCCCATCTCATCAGAAATCTTATATTCATCCGAACACTTTATACAATTGTGTTAGGGTTTTTATTATATACCTTAGAATGAGAATGCAATTTTAATTAAAATAGTCTGTAGGACGTTTTGAAACCCAATCGTGACTCACTTCGGCTTACGCCTTCTGCATCTTTTACTATAAATAAATTTCTAAGTTGACTAAATTTGGCGACTCTATTGATTTGGATTTTATGCTTCTCCCACAAGCTGAGTTTGTTGCAATTTATTTTTTCTGTGTGCACAAGTTGGGTGCGTAGTGGCTTTTATGATCTCCCAAATGTAGCACACATTCTCATTGTGAAGCTGTTATTGCTTTTGTTCACATACTCGACGTTTGAACATGTGAGAACATGTTCGCGTGATTTTCTCTCATTTTCATTACCATGAATTTAATATGGGGGCGTGTTCCCATGGCAACGCCTCTTACTTTCCCATCTCGATGTCGTTATCTAACATAATTTCTATACATTTGTACGTAAAAATTAGCAATTTTAGTACAAATTGACACATTAAGTACACAACACTTTTAAAAAATCTCCTAAATTAGATTCATTAACACTTACTAAAACGTATATATATATTAGCTTAAAAGAAAATATATAATTATTATTTCTATTTAGGTTCGAGGTTTAAAATTTGGGGGCGCCAAATTAGTGTTATTAACACTAAAAGCTATTCTTTGTGTGTTCTATTGTATAGTATCTTGTCACAAGTGTTTAAAAAAAGTTAAGATGATCAAATGTTTTTTAGTGTTACTCACCATCCAAAAAAAAAAGTTTAAACAAAATTACATGGTACACGTAGAACCATAATTGTGAAATCTTACACACGTGTGTTGACGAAATTTTTCTTTCATGTCTTTCATCACAAGTGAACGGAAAGTTTTTGTCTCAAATTTTACGACTAGCGAAACATGATTTTCAACGTGGCGCTGTGGTGTACTGTTACGTTTTTGTAATTCTATACACCAATTGTGTAAGTACAACACTGTATGGATTTGCATTCCGTATTGTATGAAAATATTGTTAAAAACATTTCTGTTAGTGTTGTGTATGGAGGAACTCTTGTCGATATTCGATATGTATCTAAATTTGGGTACTCGATGATCGATAT
>JBBHKE010003024.1:0-31367 GCA_037447655.1 Zygnema cylindricum | reverse complement strand
ATTGTGTACTATATAGTATGTACCGTCGGGTACCATTTTCCGTCTGAGCTATGTAAGACAAAAGTACAGAACTCCGGCTCGGACTGCATTACCCTGAAGTACGCTATAGCACACAGTAATTGGGTAGAATACTCCGGTACAATACTCCGGTACAATACTACGGTACAACATTTGGTACAAAACTAATTTACAATACTCTGGTACAAAACTCCGGTACAATACTCCGATACAATACTCCGGTACAATTCTCCAGTACAATGCTCTGGGGGGGGGGAAAGGGGAGGAGAGAGAGTGAGAGGGGGAGGACCCAAAAAAAAAATTAAATCTGAAAACTATCCCTTTCCTTTTTTTCCAATTGTTCAGGTGAATATAAAGATGCGCTACGGTCGAAACCCTCAAATTGGCGACAAATTCAGTAGTCGCCACGGGCAAAAAGGAGTTTTATCGCAATTATGGCCCGATATTGATATGCCTTTTTCTCATATATCGGGTATGAGGCCCGATATTATTATTAATCCTCATGCCTTCCCCTCTCGAATGACCATCGGAATGTTGGTGGAGTCCATGGCTTCCAAGGTACTTTTTTTTTTTTTCTTTTTTTTTTTAAACCATATAAAATGGTCGTGGAAAGACCCGGAAAAGACAATTAAAAGACCTAAAAAAAGGCTCAAATTAATTTTAAAAAATTCCTAGAACATGGTTTGTGAAAAGGCCCTACAAAGAACCTGAAAATACCGTTAAAACCTGTAAAAAAGGCTCCAAGTTACCGCTTAAAGAACCTTGAAAATGGTCCTGAAAAGATTCTAAGCAATAGTAATGTTGAGTTTTTTTCAGAGCCAATATATCATGATTTCAACAAATCGTGATTCCAAGACCTTAGCAATTCAATATTTATCTATATCGGATGATTTTGGATATCTATATATTATTGTTTCTATTTTGTTAAATATTTTATCGATATTGTTAGTATAGATCAATTGTTATGTATTATTATATTATTTTGATAACTCTCGATCATTGACCCATAAAGGTACCAAAGTACACTGTGAATGGTTATTAGTGTTATTAACACATTCTTTGCCGTTTTTTTTTTTTTTCTTTGTGTTTTTGCCCTTGCATGTAAAATAGTCTCAATAATACTAGTTGTCTTTTTTTTAACCCTAATTCGGTTAGCGGTCCAAGATTGTTCCACGTCTCTCAGACCTAAATTAAAATTGATAAAATTGATAGCATTAAAATAAATTAGAATTAATAGCACAAAATAAAATAGAATTGATTGTATAAAAGTAAATCAGATTTAATGGCATAAAATACACTAAAACTTGCACCTTATATTTTTTAATGCTAATAACGATTCATTTGATTGGCCGAAAATTGTGAGTACAAAATCTGAAAAATAAAAAAAAGGGCACAAGTCAAACAGTCAAACAAGTTTTTAACCGTACTGCGATTATTTTCACCCTCGAAGAGGTAGGAGAAAAACGGTTTTAATAGCACGGATAATGCTACAGGTACTGATGATGTAATGACAATCCTTAATATTAATTATTTTCTCAATAGATCGATTATTAAATCCCTAACCTTTATTTCTTTTAAAAAACCTTAGTCACTGGAAAAAAAAAACTCGTATTTTAAAAACCTGAAAGGCTGGAAAAACTTGTCGTTTTACTAGTTTGTCATTTGACGCCTTAATCCGGTTTTTTTTTCCTCTCTTTTTTATTCCCCTTCTTTTCTGATTTTTCTTTATTACTATTGTAATAATATATTATTGTTATTATTGTTGTTTTGCAGGGAGGAGCTTTACAAGGAAATTTTGTTAATGCCACACCCTTCAGAAAATGTGTTTCACCCCCTCCCCTTCTTATTTCAGGACCCCAGAGAAACAGAATGTTGAAAGAGAGAGACCCAAATAGTATGGATTTGGACGAGGACGAAAGAGAAGTGAAGAAAAAAATAAGCTCGAAAAAAAGTGGGAGGGAGAGAGATGGAGAGGGAGAGAAAGAAAAGTCGTTGGTAGATGAATTTGGGCGGCAATTGGCGGCGAAGGGGTATAATTATTATGGAACAGAAGTAATGTATAGTGGGATTTTTGGGGTAGAGATGAAATGTGAGATTTATATGGGAGTGGTCTACTATCAACGATTACGACATATGGTTTCGGATAAATTTCAGGTGGTTTTTTTATTTCCTTTCTTTTTCATTTTTTAGTTTTGATTTCGAATCATGTTTTTATTTCGATGTCGATTTTGCTTTCGGTTTTCGTGTTGGCGTTTTTTTTTTTTGATGTCAATGCAATAAATTGCGGTTTGATTAGATGATTGTGTGACGTCACAAGTTTGTTTGCAATTAAAGTTCACTAAAAAACGATTTTTTAATCAACAACTTTTTCTTTTTTTTTTTACATTTTTTGGCTCTTTTTCTTTTAGGGTCAATTTGCAGTTTTCATTCAAAGTAATTTTTTAATAATTTGATTTTTTTCTCTCTCCACCCCCTCCCCGCAAAAATAAGAGAGAAAAAGAAAGTGGATGTCAAAGTTAACACGTCGTGTATTTTCTTTCTTCTGTTTTGAGTGTTTTCTTCACTTTTTCTTAACTCTTTCTTCTTTATTTTCCGACTTTCTTAAACTTTTGTTACTGCTTTTTATATTACTGTTTTCTGTACTCGTTTTGTATTGCCATTTTTTACGACTTCACTATTTCATAACACTATTTTTCATCTATTTCTTTACTATCTTTTTTTTTCTTTTAGGTCCGAGCCACGGGACCCGTAAATTCCTTGACTCAACAACCGGTCAAAGGTCGAAAATTTGGAGGAGGAATTCGGTTTGGAGAAATGGAAAGAGATGCTCTCTTGTCGCATGGAACGGCGTTTCTGTTAAACGACCGTTTACATAAATGTTCCGATTTTCACGTAGCAGACGTATGTTCTTTGTGTGGAAGTATGTTATCTCCGTCGATTGAACCTCAAACTCGCGATCCAATGACTTTGATGAACTTAGGTTCTCAAGATAAGGTAGGAGGGAGACGTCGCGTCACGTGTCACATTTGTCACAAGGGAAGAGGAATAGAGAGAGTTGCGATGCCGTATGTTTTTAAATACTTGGCCGCGGAATTAGCCGCTATGAATATCAAACTCACATTGACTTTGAAAGAGGCGTAGAGGAGAGAGTGGAGAGTGGGAGAGAGTGGGAGGGAGTGAGAAAGAGTGGGAGTTAGTGGGAGGGAGTGAGAGAGTGTAGGAGAGGGTGAGAGAAGAGAGAAGGAGGGGAAGAGAGAGAATTTTATCGGTTTCTCTTCTTTTCTCTTTTTTTTCCAATTTTTTGGTAGGTTTTCGTTAGGTTTCAGGAGAGATGGAAGTTTTTGTTCGGATGAGGAGCATTAATGGAAAATGAAAAGTTTGACATTGCAATGAGTAATGTTTCGGCAATTGTTTTTTTGTTTATATGTATTTTTTGAGGTTTGCGGGATTTCATGTTTTGAATTTGGAAAAGTTTTGTTTTTGAGATTTTGTTTTTGTGAATTGGACTATAATTTGGAAACTTTCGAGGTTATCGGGAAAAATTGGGTTTTTGAATCTTGAAGTTTCACGCTTAAAAAGAAAAAAAAACTGATTGCTCGGAACTTATGCAGCCAATCACAAACGTGGAAAGAGTCACGGACATTGGCGTCACATTCGGCAGCCAATCAGAAACGATTTTTTCACACGTCTTCAAAAAAAATTGCACGAGGGAGAGCACACGCTATTTTTTTCCTTGCTCGTCACGCGCATGTACGCACAAAACTGACAAGCATGTACGGAAATGACTTCGCAAGAGTCTCGGAACTACAGTTTCATTCATGGGTCTTTTGCAAAAGTTTATGTCGTCCTCGTCTTTCCCCCTCCTCACTCGATTTCCTCTCTCTCTCTCTCTCTCTCTTCTCTGAATGAAATACAACACTTATGGTATGAAATGAAAGAGCTTTTTCTTTTCTTTTCTTTTTGAATACCTTTGGTCGTAGTTTGATGGCATATCCAGTGATAAATGATAACAAAAATAATTCGGGAAGCCGTGGCGTAAAGTTTTCGTACTAATGACGTCACAAGGTATCATGACTTCGCAATGTCACAAAACCCTGAACATCTACAATGTCACAAAAAACTCGACGTCTATAACCGTCGTTGTTTTTGGCGTCGCCAATTTTCGTAAGTTTCGTAGTCGTCTTCAATCGTCACAAATTGTACCCACGTCAACAACCGTCATATTTTAAAAAGTTACTATTTCGTTCTTGGACATGGGAACACTTTGGAAAGTACGACAGAGAATCTTCGCTAAAGTCCAAATTTATATTAAAATGTGACGGTTGTAGACGTGGGTACAATTTGTGACAGTTGTAAACAATTACAAAACTCGGGACAATTTTTTAAGTTTACAAAATAGCGACGGTTGAAGACGCCTTGTTTTTTATGACATTGTAGATGCTTAGGGTTTTGCAATGTTATGACGTCATGCTCACTTGTGCTGACGTCGACGTCATTGATTCAAGAACTTTAGGCCATAGCTTCCCGGTTTCGTTTTTTTAACTTTTCTCACTCGACCTGCCATCAAAATATGCCCAAAAGTATTCAAACGAATCATTTTCCAAAACTTTTATTGCATACCGATATTGTCGTGTTTCGCTCAAAAAAGTGAGATAAAAGTGATAGTGTGAGAGGGAGAGGGAGGGAGGAAGGCGTCTTCACGGACTTCGCTTTTGCGAAATGGCATCCGTTGCTCGAGACCCCTCCGCGGCCCCTGAACGGAAAAAAATCCGTACAGGTTGCAAAATATTTTTTAAAGGCCAAAATTTTAGGGATATCCCATCGGATATGAAATGCATGTTTCCGAGAAGAAAAAAAAAACTTATTGAGCAAAGATATTGTCAGTGATTCGGAATCAAGGATGGTTAGATTTGAAAATTTGCACAAAACGTATAGGAAATTAAATAACTAGTGTATTTTTTCTCTTTTTGTTTTTGGTTGACAAAATTTATAAATTTGTGGAATAACTACTAGTGATGAACGCTAAAAAAGGATTTTACAAAAATTACACTTGTGCAATAAGTGGTACGATGCCAAAAATTCAAGAACTAGTACTAAAATCAAATTATTAACACTAAAAGCGATACACGATGTAGTGATCAAAATCTTGAAATTCTTAAAAATATTTCGTACTAATGTACGGAAAGGTAATTATTATTTTATCCGAGAGTACAGAAAAGTAAATTAACAACCTTTCTTTATTTGATTTTTACTGCAGCAAATAAGGCACATAATTGAAAACATTTAGAAGATCTGTAATGAAAAAAAAAACAGAACCAAAAAAAAAAAATGAAGTGAAAAGCGGATTCTTATAATTAGTTAATTACTACGGGAAAACCTCTGTAACTACAGTAACAGAAAACTACCCGGAAGTTTGTCTTTTAGTGAAATCCGAATCAGTACTTTGACACGTCATGACGAACTTTTTTTTTCTTTATCACCAATAGGATTGCACGATTTCAATTAATTCGTCCTAAATTTAATTCGATCCACACCATTACTGGAAAAGAAAAGAAGAAAGAAAAAAAACGAAGAAGAAGAAGCATTTTTTTGTCGTTTGACCTTTTACAAACATTTTTATCAAAACCACCGTCAAAAAACTAAAAAAACTCTTGAAAAAACCCTCCACCTGTCTCCCCGCACTATATAACGTACTAATTCAATCAAGCCATATAATACATATAGTACAAACGAACCACAAACACCATTTCGAACTTTATTTGAAACGTTCCAATCGCATGCAGCCGCAGATCTCGGCGATTTCATTATCCCACATCGATTTCCCAAACGCTCGCCGCGCCAAACTTATAAATTAAAATTAATTGTATAGAAAGAGCATACTTACCTGGGCGGGGTCAATCTGGGATCCGTACGGCAGATGGCCTAGAGCCAGGCGCGCCATTGCACCGCGGCGAGCCAACGCGCTAACACGCCGGAATTCCCGGTGATGTACGTCATAATTTGTGACAGAGGGGGCCTGCGCTTGCGCGGCCCCTACCAACAAATAAATCGAGTGAAAATATCGAAGAAAGTGCTGTTCTTTTAAGAGTTTTTTTAATAATAGATGTAATGATTCTTCTCGAGGTCTTGGCTACGGGCAAAATGTTTAATGGAACTTTTTGTGTTATCATTCACATTTGTGTGGGCCATACTGATTAAGAAATAGGGAATTTTAGGAGTTGATGAAGACAAAAAAATTGGTTTTTTTTCTTTTTTTTATCCGATGTGCCGATGCAATTCTGAAACGAATGTAAACAGAAAATATATTTTTAATGTGTCTCTCCTAATGTGGCGATGCGATGTGATACAGTACGGACGATATATCGCCGATAAATCAGGTGTGCCGATGCGATATAAATGCACCGATGTGGGTTAAGTTTTATGGTTGGAAGAGAGTGAGGGAAGGAGGGAGGGAGGGAGGGAGGGAGGGAGGGGGGGTGGGAGGGAGGGAGGGGAGACGGGGAGGGAGGGGGGTAGATGGAGAGGGAGGGAGGAAGAGAGAGGGAGAGGAGGGAGGTTTGGTGGGAGGGATGGGGAGAGGGAGAGCGCAGTTTCCTTCTCACCCCCCACCTTTTGTTCGCCGATGCAAAAAAAATTAGGGTTCGCACAGAGGGAGGGGAGAAGTGGGGGAGAGAGGGAAGGAAGTTTGGGAGGGAGGGAGGGATGGATAACTGTTGTTTCCCTCCCTCCCTCTCTCCAATTCACCGATGCGGATTTTATTAGGGTTGGGAGAGGGGTGAGGAGGGAGGGAAGGTAGAAGCAAAGGAGGGTGAGGGAGGAGGGGAGGGAGGAGGGGAGAGATGTTGAAGAGGAGAATAGATGGCTCCTCTATCTTTCCCTCTCTCTCCCACTCCCTTCCTCCTCTCCCACACTTTCCCTCTCTCTCCCCCTACCCTTCTCGCCTTCGTTTCCCTCTCTAACCCTCCCTTCTCTTTCCTCTCATATGTCCCTCGGGTTCAAGGTTTCAAGCTTATAGTTTAGGGTTTTGGATTTCGAGGGTTAAGTGGGTTTCCCCATGTATTAAAGTATCAACTTTTTCTTGTAATTTGGCCATACGAAAAAATCACTTTTACCACAGTACAGTGAACGACAATTCGATACTTTGAATGTACTCTATGATTGTCGTCATGTGAACGCATTTTGGCGTTTCCCTCTTTTCGACCCCCGGGCAAGAGAATCCAGCCCATCAAAAACCTTCATGAAAAATCACCTCGCGAGGTAATTTCAGTTAAAGTGTCGCCCAAACAACAAATGACAAACGATCCACGCGCGCGCCACACGAGTGGGAAAGATTTAGGACGAGGGAGAGTATTCTCTATTTTTCTCACCGCCCATCACGCGCATGTGCGGAAAATAATTTACATATAAACACTAATAACGATTAGCGGTGTAGTGTTTTTGTAATGTCATATCGAATCGGTAAGCTAAAACTTTCATATTCGCATTGCTTATCGACGGATACGTATCGATGGTCGCATAGCAGAGGTCACAATCGGCTACCCAAACCCGTATCTTATCCGTACCTGGCTGGCCGCGTCGGGTCCGTAACGGGTTCAGCTGCCAAATTTTGGGGGTCGGCCAAATTCGGCCGGGTGATTCAAAAACGAAAAAAAAAAAAAATGGGTAAGGCCAGGTTCGGTTACCCGATTGTGACCTCTGCCCCATAGTGTGTCAACTAATCGGGTCTTATGAGATGCGCTGCGCATGCCTATATGTATTTTTTCTGCAATAACTTTTTTAAAAGATGTTGTGTTGATATTTGGGTATTTTCTAGGTCTGTATTAGGATAGAAAAAGAGCTGAGGCGGTCTGCCTCTAACTCCCCTATCCAAGCCCCCACACTTGTTGTAGTCACTGAAGGCTGGATAGGGAGCTAGAGCCATGGCTGCCTAGGCTCTCTAGAGAAGACAGGGGGAGAATTAGACTTACCAAAAGTAGGCTGCCGGACGCAGGAATTGATCCTGGTACCTGCCGTACGTCAGTCGGCAGTAGCCGTTAGCTCTAGCCGTTAAGTCTAAGAATGATATTACGATATATAAGGTTTAATAAATATATAAATCTTTGTATGTAGATAAATCCGTTTAACGGCTTATAGATACTTTGTACATAGATACAGTTTCATTTAGTACGAAGTACGGTATGGGGACAGAACGGATACCGCGCATTTGTTTCGATAGCGAAACGAATACCGCGCGTCGAATTTCAGCGGCTAGGATTATAGCCGGTTTTGATCGGACGGCCGCGATAGGCGCCGCGATCACGGAAATGTACTTTTGGCGTTTTACGGTCTTTGCCACGTCAGATAACACGTGGCGTAATAACATTGGATTACGGGAATTCCGGAGATTACAGGAACTAATCCTGATTTGACACGTGTCGACATTTTGGCCATGTCGTACAATGGCCGTACAGAAAGTACACCGGCACCTGTACTTTTCTGTACGATACAGTAATTTGATTGGTGCCGTACTTCAGTAGATAGAGTTTTAGAGAGGGAATAGGACTTAGAAAATTTTGGGTAGTCAGCTGCCTCTCCCAGAGAGCACTCTGTATAAATGGCAAACTTTGGCCAGCCATATCTATCAATTTACTTGACCATTTTCAGTGATTCTTTTTGCTGCGGACTCAGGGGAGTCTAGGCTACACAGGGGTGTAGTCGGTCAGAGTTTTTGTCTGCCAGGGTGGCTGTATTTCTAAGGGAAAGTCAAAGTGGGTGAATGTGTCCAAATCTCATATTCTAACTTTGCATTCTGTGGTGGAACTGAGCACACAGAAAGTGTTATTTCACAGGGGTGAATCTATATTGGGGTTCTGACTGTCAAGGGGTCAGTCACTTGGGTTTATATTAACTTGGAGTCGGCACTATCTAGATTAGCTTCTTTTGGATCTGCATACTCTGAGGGCCAATGGAGGTCTCAGAGTTTCAGGTTATGGGCCCACCATCTAGGGTGCCTATGTTTGATGGAACAGGCTTCACGTATTGGGCGTTTACAATGGAGGGATTGCTTTTCGAGAAGCACTTATGGGGAATTGTTGCGGGACAAGTGAGATGTCCGCCACCTAGCTTTGGAGGAGCTTACTACGGAGAATCATCTGAGACTGCCCAGAATATCATCCGGAGTTCAGATGTAACGGAAGGTGAAGGGAAAAACCTTTCCGTGGATGGGGAAATAGGGGAGAAGGAAAAAGGGACACCTATGGTGAGGGGAGCTAGGCTCTCAGCTATGGTACCACATGTAGGGACTAAAACTGAAGAAAATGACACAAAAATATGGGAATACAAAAACACTATAGCAAAACATCTCATACTTAGATATGTGTCTAAGTCGATAGCTATCACTCTTTTAAGTCTAACCAAGTCTTCAGAGATATGGGAAGCACTAACTCAGATTTATAAGAGTGAGACTATTCAGAGGCAGCAATTAGTAAAACAGGAAATAGATGCCTACGTTTATAAAGGCGGTAGCATGATAGAGTTTTGCAATGATATTGCTGCGTTATATGTTGAGCTTACTAGTGCGGGATATGTAGAATCTGAGGAGAGTAAGATTAATACACTGATTATGAAACTCCCAGATGAGTACGAAAACATAATTTGTCGTATGCAGGCAATGGATGGCTCCTCATGGACTTGGAGCTTTACCATGGGGATAATTCTTGTGAAGGAAAGCACTTTGGAGCTTCGTAGGGGAAAGGACAGGGTCAATGCATTTTCAGCTGGTGGTGATTGGCGGAAGCGTGATGAGAGGAACGGCGGTGACGAGCGGAATCGTGATGAGAGGAAAGGTGGTGACGAGCGGAAGCGTGATGAGAGAAAGAAAGAAAAAGGTAAACCTTATCGGAACTTTGGTGGAAAGAGAGGGAGAGGAAAAGGCACGGGAGCTTTGAAAAAAGGGGTTTGCTTCTTTTGTAGGGAACCGGGTCATTATATGGAGGAATGCCCTTGTTTGGAAAAACTTAGAAGTTGGAATGTGGATGAGGAGGACGAAGATGAAGAGGAGAAAGAGGATGAAGAAAAATTGGAGCTTCTTCACATCGGTAGAATGGGGAAGGGAGAAAAGTACACAGAAATTGCTCGAAGGCAACAGTGTGCTTTTGGAGGTATAAGGGAAGTAAAGAGAGAAGAGGTACTTGAGGATGTCAAGGAGTGTAGAGTATATGATTTAGAAATGAGAAAGTCAGATCTAGGATCCATAAGTGAAAACGGGAAAGATAAAATTAATGAGGATAATTTTATAGATAATAGGGAAACAGAAAACTGGTCGGAAAGGGAGACTTCAACGGATTCCGAGGAAAGGGGAGAAGTGAAACTCGAAGAGGTTTTAAAGGATAGGGGAGAAGAGAAATATTTGATTAAAGGTTTAGGGGAGAAGAAATATTTATTGGGAACTAAATTAGAAAGTAATAGTGGAAAGAATTCCATGGGAGAGAGTGAGGGAAGTTCAGAAAATGGGGTAATTATCATGGATAAAAATATGAGTACGAAAGATATAGATCTTATGAGGAACTTAGTGGGGACTAGTGGTTTTTGGGAATATTTGGGGGTGGATGGATTTGACATCACTACTTGGTGTGACGAAGATGTGCCTGTAAAAGGGTTAGCATCTGGGTGTATGTTGCAGATTGAAAATGGGGCTGGCTGTTTGGATCGCAAGAGGGAAATCGGTTTGTGTGTGGATGAAAGAGTGATGAAGTGGATAAAATCTTTGCTCGGATTTATGGAAAAAGGGATGTTAAATAAAATGCGTGATGCAATTATCATTTCAGTTCATTTAATGCACTGTGTTAAATACTTAAGTTTTATGAAAGGAAAAGAAAAAAGGAAAAAGAAAAGAAAAAAAAAAAAAGGGAGGGGGTGTTTGTTTACTTGTTTGTGGAAGTTGAAAGAAAATAGACTAGAAAATAAGGGGAGTGTTGATATTTGGGTATTTTCTAGGTCTGTATTAGGATAGAAAAAGAGCTGAGGCGGTCTGCCTCTAACTCCCCTATCCAAGCCCCCACACTTGTTGTAGTCACTGAAGGCTGGATAGGGAGCTAGAGCCATGGCTGCCTAGGCTCTCTAGAGAAGACAGGGGGAGAATTAGACTTACCAAAAGTAGGCTGCCGGACGCAGGAATTGATCCTGGTACCTGCCGTAAGTCAGTCGGCAGTAGCCGTTAGCTCTAGCCGTTAAGTCTAAGAATGATATTACGATATATAAGGTTTAATAAATATATAAATCTTTGTATGTAGATAAATCCGTTTAACGGCTTATAGATACTTTGTACATAGATACAGTTTCATTTAGTACGAAGTACGGTATGGGGACAGAACGGATACCGCGCATTTGTTTCGATAGCGAAACGAATACCGCGCGTCGAATTTCAGCGGCTAGGATTATAGCCGGTTTTGATCGGACGGCCGCGATAGGCGCCGCGATCACGGAAATGTACTTTTGGCGTTTTACGGTCTTTGCCACGTCAGATAACACGTGGCGTAATAACATTGGATTACGGGAATTCCGGAGATTACAGGAACTAATCCTGATTTGACACGTGTCGACATTTTGGCCATGTCGTACAATGGCCGTACAGAAAGTACACCGGCACCTGTACTTTTCTGTACGATACAGTAATTTGATTGGTGCCGTACTTCAGTAGATAGAGTTTTAGAGAGGGAATAGGACTTAGAAAATTTTGGGTAGTCAGCTGCCTCTCCCAGAGAGCACTCTGTATAAATGGCAAACTTTGGCCAGCCATATCTATCAATTTACTTGACCATTTTCAGTGATTCTTTTTGCTGCGGACTCAGGGGAGTCTAGGCTACACAGGGGTGTAGTCGGTCAGAGTTTTTGTCTGCCAGGGTGGCTGTATTTCTAAGGGAAAGTCAAAGTGGGTGAATGTGTCCAAATCTCATATTCTAACTTTGCATTCTGTGGTGGAACTGAGCACACAGAAAGTGTTATTTCACAGGGGTGAATCTATATTGGGGTCTGACTGTCAAGGGGTCAGTCACTTGGGTTTATATTAACTTGGAGTCGGCACTATCTAGATTAGCTTCTTTTGGATCTGCATACTCTGAGGGCCAATGGAGGTCTCAGAGTTTCACAAGTGCAATTTTTTTTAGCATTTTGTGAGCTTTTCTACCCTTTTTAGGCTCCCTACGTAGAAAAAACATAATGTGAATAACCAAAAATTATAAATTTAGTTTAATTTCATAACAAAATTTGTTGTAATTAGTTGGCCCTTTCTTAGTGTTTGATTTCTAAAGAATGATGGCAAGGAAATTGTCCTTATTCAAATAAAATAAATTAATCATAAAGATTAGGGTCTTACACCTTAGTACCCAGGAAAATTAAATGCTGGTCACGATTCAATTGAAACCTTCAATTGTAAATAGATCGAACAATGGACGTTGGATTTTCTCGCAACTTGAACGATCCAACGATCATTTTCTCACCAGTTGCACATTATATTACGAACATTAACCGCACTCCACTATTCTTTTACCATTCACATAAATAAAGTATGTCGTTCAGACAAAAAATAACGTATGGTACGATGACAAAAAATCCAAAATGATATCACGAGTTTCTAGCCGTTTGTAGTTTAAGGGTTGTGATTTTCCGTATTTTTAATTTACCTGTGGTATTTATTTTACCAACATTTATTAAAAGTACTTCAATATGGGTGTTACAGTAGATAGTGCTATATGTTTGTTTATATTTTATTAATTTGACTACAAGGTATCCAGCCTTTAAAAAATTGGCCCTCTACAACGAGCTCCACCATGTATCGCTATTAGTGTTAATGTTTTTTTTGCCAACTTAAGACATCTTTACTCCTTGCACAGTCGTTAGATTGTCTAACCCACGGTTGTGATCGAAAATTAAGATTCTCACCTAGCGATTGGCGATCTCCCATGGAAAATTGGAGATGTGTGCGCGGAGAACAAATGCTTTAAGCGGAGAAAAAAACATCAACGCTATTAGCGATCATAGTGTATCCTTTTTTGATGCTCTTGGCTACTCCGAAAGAATTCGTGAAGAAGCGACGAGAAAAAGACAAAACGCCCATAAATTGCGGATGAAACGGCTAGATCCGCCAGTTTTGGAGAATACCGACGGTCCTTTTTAACGGTTATATGCGCTAAATCTCGCCAACCGAATTTTCTGCATGGTTTTGAAATTGTGAATGCAAAAACACGACTTTGAAATAAAAACATGATATTCGAAAATATCAGTTGTACAGAATATTAGTGTTGTGTATCGGCAAGAAAAATATCGCGATGAAACCGATACCAATAGTTATCGTTTATTGAACGACAATGGTAAGTTAAGTGTGTTCGCAAGTGTAGAGTGATTAACGATTTGTTATGAGTTTGATGACAACAAATTGCGCCGTACAAGTTATGCAATGTGGATATTCAAATTTAAAAGATTTTATTTACAGGGTTAGCAACTACAAATAACGTTTTTGTGGACAATCAAAATTTGTATAATTTCTATAAAGTATTTACTCTATATTGCAAAAGAAAATTTAAAATGGATACGGTAATCAAATTAATGTATAAAGTCGATAATAATGAATTCTCTGCAATATTTGTGTGAGAGCGAGCGAACAAGAACAAAGAAAAGAGATTTAGAGAAAAAGAAAAGAGAAGGAAGAGAAGAAAAGACAAAAAAAGACAAGAAAAGAGTTTTAAGCGGCGGGAAAAAATTAAACAACACTAATAGCTAGTGTTGGGTATCGGGTAGTTTCATATCGCGATAATTTCGATATTCGATATATCGAATATCGATCGAGCAGATTCCTCGATATATCGTACCGGGACCAACATAAATTATCGCGATATATATCGCAAAAATTGCATATCCGTACAGTCAGAGTACGGAAAACCGTACGTAAAAGAGTACGGAGAATCGTACGAAAAATCGTACGGATATTTTGCCCCCCCCCCCCCCCCCCCCCCCCCCCACTGAGCGCGGGGGGGGGGGGGGGTTTGAAAAAAAATTGTAAAATTTTCATTTTCGATATATCGTCGATACGATATATTGGCAATATATCGGCGATATATCGCGATAATTTGAAATTCGATATATCAAAGCGATATATCGAATATCGGGTACATGAAATTCGATATATATATATCGAATATCGGCAATGGGTCCTCGATACCCAACACTACTGATAGCGATACATGGTGTAGTTTGCGCCACAAATTGACAAGCTCGTTTTCTTTTGTTTGAAATCACATCCAAAGGCTCCCTAACGCTATACCGCCCATCGTTATTAGGGTTAAACATTTTTCGGGCAATCAAAGCTATTTTTCTTGTCACATAATTTTCCGATTTTCAACCATGACGTTATGATAGAAAGGTAGGATCGTCACCTTTCGACTGCTTGCCTCAAGGAAAAAATCCAACGGTCCATCGCAGAGATAAACGCTTTTTACTGTTCGAAATTTGTTTAGCCATAATAACGATGCACGGTGTACTGTACTGTACTTTACTGTACTGTATTGTACTATACTGTACTGTATTTTACTATACTGTACTATATTGTACTATACTGTACTTTATTGTCTTGTTTGAAACTGTTTATGATTTGTCAGTTCTGGTCAACTCAAATTTCTTTTGTCTGTCTCCAAGAATATTCAAATTTCAATGCACTGGAAGGAAAAAACAAAGTCCTCATAATTGGAACAAACTTTTAGGATTGCGAGACCTTATCGTACAGTACCTTCTTGTCGGATCTGAGCAGCGAGACAGATACGAATGAATGCTAAGACCATTTTTGTCTCTTGCCCAAAAAACAAAGTGAGGATCTCCTGCATTATAGACAGCCTGGCTTGTCCCCCGAGTAGAAGCATATCGCAGAATTTCCGGAACTAATGATAGCCGTGAATAGTGACAGCTCGGAAATAAACCTAGTTTATAAAGTGCGCACTAAATTTTCGAACATTTCGTATGAAGGTCGCTTGAAAATTGAACCTTAGGGCGTGTCCCCATGTAAGCGATATTTTGAAACGTTATTTTGGAATTTAGCGCTGATTTTACGGTGTACTTTTCAAAGTGTGCCTATGTCAATCGTTACTTGCGCGTTCATTATTTTGAATATGTGGCAGTTGTACACGTGGCCAATACTTGCGACACCTGTAGACGCCAACAAACTGCTGACATTTGTAGACGCCAATGATCTCGGAACAAAAACTGCGGACATTTGTACGCCGCAAAGAGCTCCTGATATACTGGGACAATTGTCGACGCCGACTGTCATTTGTTGACGCCCACACGTGAACGACATAAGCAATCGCCTACGTCTACAAAATGACATTTGTAGACGCCCACAAGTGGACAACATAAGCAAACGGACAAACAAAGTTTTTTTCGTGTATTCTCCCAACTGCAAAAAAACAAATGAATTTTTTTGACGCGTGCAACCCAGGCTTTCTATTCGTCAATAGGGTAGTATTTTGATTAAAAGCAGATCGCGATTTCATTTCAGTGCAAGTGTGAAGATGAACTGGAAGTGGGTCGCGATGATAATACTGCCAAATCGCCGTACCTTTCAAGTTCCAAGATGACGCAAAATGTATTTGAGTTTTTGCCCATTTTTAGTACGGCGTTATATTTTCAAGTAGGAAGTCCCATTTTCTGTGTAAACGACGGAAAAAAACCCTTACTTGAACACATGGGGACACGCCCTTAGGGCCTTAAAGGTCGATTTTAGAGAAGGCCACTTTTTGCGCCTATGGGAATGTCGGATGACTGCGGTTAAGAGCCATACATAGAATGCCACGTGGTATATACAAAAAATATGAAAATAGTACGGCAAAAAACGAGAGTAAAATTATATTAGTGTCCTGTAGGAGTCCCAATCATTACCACCGCGAATCGTTTATTAGCGTCAAGGTTTTTTTCGCCACTTAAAACATCTTTTCTCCGTACACACTTGTCGGATTGTGGATCTGACGGTTGCGATTGAAAGGTAACACTCTCAGCTTCTGATTGGCGGTCTCAAATTGAATATCCGACAAGTGTGTACGGAGAAAAGATGTATTACGCGGCAAAAAAAACCTTAGACGCTAATAACGATTCGCGGTTGTACTTTCGAGGTTCGATTTCTCCGCGGTCATCGAATTTTTGCAAAACGGCCTTTTGGCCATAATGCGCCAAAACGCCTAGGATAAGAAATTTCGTGCTGAAAAGAGAGCTCCCCGTAATATATTGTCCGCTTGAATTTCTTGCGCACTGTACGGCTAATAGATGATTCTGTCGGTCACGTCTCTTATCCAGAATGTCGTCTTATCCACGTCAGCATAGTTTACATCGGCCGAAGTCTCTATCTGTTTACCGTTACAATTATGATTCTTTTTTCCAGAGACGACCAAAAGGTACGTCTGTCTTTTTCTTCGATTTTAACTTTTCTGAACGACTTTTCTTTCAACAGGTTCGGTCTGTCCACGCTCTACCGTTTAAGGCATTAGCACTTCAAATTTGTCGTTTAGAGGTCGTCAAAAACAGAAATTGACGGCCACGATCTGTATACGGTGACGATTCAGAAAAGGTACCAATTTCTGAACCCTAAGGGAACGGGCTGCGCAGTTCTTTGCCGTCTAGATGAAAGATCTGACGGTCGAGAAATGCAGTATCACAAAGCGTGTACGGAAATCTTTCAAATTTTGATGAAGTCGTGGAGGCTCATCTGACCGTTAAATTGCAAAATTGTGTTAAATAAGGAAACAAATATCGTATCGGCATAAATATCGCATGGGGAGGACAAATGGGAATCAGAAAAAAACGAACACATTGCTGGTTTTTTAGGGGAGATTATATCGACGGCGGTGAATCTGCTACACCTTGAATCGCTATTAGGGTTAATAAATTTTCCGCCACTCAAAACATCTTATATCCGTACATACTTGTCCGATTTTCAATTTTAGACCGCCAATCGGAAGCTGAGAATATTACCTTTCAATTTCAACCGTCACATCTACAATCGGACAAGGGTGTACGGAGAAAATATGTTTTACGAGACGAAAAAAACATTAACACTAATAGCGATTCACGGTGTGTATGACTAGAAATGTTTTTGTCACGGATTTTTTGAGCATACAACAGGGCAACTCCGTACATCACATTTGTCGTTTTGTGACTTACAGAAGTACACAATCGTACAAACTTGGCGTACTTTGTGCGGGCAGTTCTAGGGTTTTGTTCTACGATGCGTAATGTTACGACAAGTATTACGTCAGTCAAAACTCAGGGTTCAGGTTCTAGTTTGTATTATTGTCAGCGGATTTTCCGGAAGTCCGGGTTTTCGTCGAGTCTTGGACGTTAGGGTTTTGGTATTTAATGCGCGTCTTGTCAACGATCTTCTCACTCGTACTTTTTAAAATATAGTCAAGCTTTTTGTACTTTTTGTGATTATGTGGATGTGACGTAACAAATGTGATCATTCTCTTGTAACAAAAGTTTCAAAACGCAGCAACGTTTATAAACCAAATTTAATATTTGCTAAATATAATACGTGTCCAAAAGCTTTCGTAGTATTTAGTACGCTAAATTTTTTTGTCGCGGGTTAAAAAAACCCTAACAAATTGAACCAAAATTGTCTACCAACCGCAAATGTAAAACCGTTATCTTTGTACGGTCCTGCCAGGATTCTTAATTTCTAATTCATCTCAATACGATATATTTTCACTCCTTTTTTATTTTACCTGCCCGACATAAACGCTATCTCCCAAATTCTGGTTTTTTTGTCGGGCTGTAAATTCACTAAATTGTCACGTAGCAAGTACCTATGGCCAATTATTGACCACGAAGTCACGAAATCGGGACCCTTAAAACGAGCCACAAACAAATGAATTAAATCTAAATGTGAATACGTTAAATGAGGCGCTTCCAAACAAAACCTGATTGGTCCTTCGATCTGATTCCCACATGGAGCTAAGACTTTCCCCTTGGCGAACATTGTAAATCTCGGCCGTCCGATTTACATTCTCAATTTCGTTTCCGCTACAACCGTGAATCGCTATTAGGGTTAATGTTTTTTTCGCCTCTTAAAAGCATCTTTTATCCGTACACACATGTCGGAATGTGGATCGGACGGTTGCGATTGAAAGATAAGATTCTCAGCTAACGATTGGCGGTCTCAAATTGAAAATCCGTCAAGTGTGTACAGAGAAAAGATGTTTTTTAAGTGGCGAAAAAATTATCAGCACTAATTTCGATTCACGGTAATTGTAGCATCGACGGATCCGATTTCCTCCGACATAATTGTTTGACTCGCGAGCGCTCCAAAATTTGCGAATCTTTTGTGTCGGTGACGGTTGAGCGACGAGTCGGGACCTAGATGGTCAATACTAAACACTGCTGTACACGTGTCCAGTCGCCTGCTGTAGAAACGTACCTTCGTTGACCACCGACATCGCGAGATCCTACACTCTCAGATTCAGCAGCGGTCGTCAAAAAACGACATTAGCTTCGAGTGACAGCTGTAGAAACGATACCGTACCACTAGGAATCAATCATCGCCTTACGTACAATTTCCAAAAGGATCCAAAATAGTGTTTCTCTCAATCAATGCGCGCTCTAAAACCCTAAAATCCACACTATTTAATAAGTACACCAAAAAGTCTTACGTGGCCAGAACTAAACCATTTATTTTACAGTTTAGAAATAGCATATATACAAGCATTTAGCATTATCTATTTTGTTTTGTCTTTAATTACAAGTACGCTAGGCGACAAACACCGTACAGGGACTTCCAAAAACTCGATAAGTACAAAAACATGCAATAGTTGAACAAGTACAAAAACTCCACATAGTCCAAAAAAGCGTACGATATCGGGTACGACCAGTGGCGCCAGCGTCGGCCGACAAGTACAGAAGAGACCGCCGCTTCAGCCATTCTGCGGCCGCCACGTCACCCCAGACCTCGATTTTCGCGCCCAATCATTTCTCCCTCCCCGTATCGCGTATAAAAGCTCCCGCAGACTTATTCTTCCTCAATTCTTCCCTCTCCTCTCCCTCTCTCCCTCTCTCTCTCTCTCTCTCGTCTACCGCCTCCACCGTATTCTCTCTATTTCTCTCCCTCTCTCTCCCTCTCTCTCCCTCTCTCTCCCTCTCTCTCTCTCCTCCTATAAAACAACATGACGCACCGCCTCCCCTTCCCTCCCTCCCTCCCCCTCCCTCGCCTCCCCCCCCACCTCCTCCCCTTCCTCCTCCTCCTCCTCCTCTCCCTCCTCTCCCCCTTCCCCCAATCCGCGTCCGCCGCGTGTCCCGCGCAACTCTACGGCACCGACCTCACCACTCTGCTCGACATCCGTACAGCACTAAACGGCAAAACCGGGTACCTCTCCGACTGGCGCCCCAATAATACCGTTGAAGCCTGCTGCTGGGCCGGCGTGATTTGCGGAAGGCCCAGGATCCAGTATAGGGTCCGGGAGCTCCGATTGGCCGGCGGGATTTTTGACGGCGGAGAGTTGCCGGCCGCAGTCGGCCGGTTAAAATATCTCAAGGTTTTGGATTTATCCGGGAACGGGTTTCACGGAGCCGTACCGAACAGCTGGCAGAAGTTGACGAGTTTGACTTCGTTGGATTTGAGCGGGAATAAAGTCAACGGGTCGTTGACTTTTTTGGGGAGTTTTTTGGGGATGACGGAACTGAAACTGAGCATGAATCGGTTGGAAGGACCGCTACCCGACAAAATAGGAGATTTGGTTTCTCTGTCGGTTTTGGATCTTTCTGGGAACGGTTTTTCGGGACCCATTCCGTACAGTTGGGCGAGTTTGTCGTCTAGTTTGACCGTACTGAATCTCGGAGGGAATTTGGAACTGAACGGCGGCATAGAAACGGTGACAAATTTAACGGAACTGAGTACCATAGATCTCAGTAATAACCGATTTTCGGGTTCTTTTAACGCCCTTTTTTTTCCCATTTTTCCGAAATTAAAAAATCTTTGGCTCCAAGGAAATCAATTTTCTGGAACTTTTCCTCCGTGGTTGACCGCATTTAATTTTCCCAATTTAGAGGTTTTGGATTTAGGGTACAATCCAAATTTGTCTCCTTCTGCTCTGCCTACGTCAGCTGCCAGCTGGCCTCCCAATTTGACAAGTGTCAAATTGTTGTACATGAAACTTTTCGGCCCCATTCCAAAAGTTTTGGGGTTTTTACCCCTTTCGGAATTGGATTTAACTGCCAATTTTCTAAATGGGAGTATTCCTTCCGAATTCGGAAACTTTAATTATTCGGGTCCGGAAGGTTCCGGAATCGCACTCGTATTGCGACAAAATCGAATTTCCGGCGTTTTACCGCCGAATTTCAAAAATGGTTCCTTTTATACTTTGGATTTGAGGGACAATTTGATTTCTGGAGGCATTGAATTTTTTATTAATGGACTTTGTTCGGGACCCAACGCCGATTTTTTGACCTATTTAGATTTTAGTTCGAACAAATTTTCGGGATCGATACCTTCGAAGTTTTCAAAATGTTCGAATTTGTACAACGTTCAACTTGGTCAAAATTTTCTAAATGGTTTTATTCCAAAGGAATTAAGTTCCCTTTCGTCTCTGGCTTCTTTAGGTCTCGAATTGAACAATATATCGGGGATTATCCCTCCGGAATTAGTAAATCTCCAGAATTTTCGCGAATTTACGGTATATAACAATGGTTTATCGGGCGCTATACCACAATTTACCCAATTAGTTGCATTTTATGCCTTCAATAATAAATTAAGTGGTCCCCTTCCTTCCTCTTTTTCCAATTGCCCTTTGGAAGATTTACGACTCCAAAACAATCAATTAAGTGGACCTATATTAGCGTTGTCGACCGCGACTAGTCTTTTTTATCTCGATTTGAGTAAAAATTTCTTTAACGCAACTTTAACGCTAATTAGTAATTGGCCCAATATGTTGTATTTGGATCTTTCCCAAAACAATTTCACGGGAGCGATCCCGACAACTTTTTTGACAAACATGAAAAATTTGGTCGAACTTAATTTGAGCACAAATTCTTTCGTGAATCCGATTCCAATGTCGTTGTTCGGATGTTTGTCGCTTCAAACTTTGTGAGTTGAAATCATCCCCCTTTTTTTCTTTTTCGTACTTATGATTTTAGTGTTTCTTTTTGGGTTTTTGTAGTTATGTTTTTTTTGTCTAACAATGTTTTCTATGTTGTGTTTTCTATGTTTTCTTGTTTGTTTTTGTTTTTTTGTTTGTTTTCGTTTTTTTATGTTTAAGTCTATTATAATATCTACCATTAAGACAGATATATCTCATTATCATCTCTTCATTTTGTCATTTTCCAGTTACTTTATCGTCAATTTTTTTTTTTTTTGGAGAAGAAATTAAAGATTATATAATAACTGAAAATATCAGAAACTAGGCAGGCAAAAGTTTTCACTAATATTTTTAATGGTTCGTTTATTTATTTGAATCCCAAAAAACAAAAGACAGGAAAATAAAATAAAATAAAATGGTAATATTAATTATAAATTTGTTTAATATTGAATTCAGGGATTTATCGGAAAATCAAATCTCCGGAACTTTATCGAGTACAATCGCAAATCTCCGATATCTCACCGACTTGTAAGCGACGGTTTCTTAACCGATTTCCGTTGAATTTTTCATAAAGATTTTTTTTTTTTTTTTGCTTTTTTAATGATTTTTAGTTTTTTCATTTGTTTCTGTTTACTTTTCCCCCCAACTCCCTGTCTCCCCCGCTCTTTCTCCCCCGCCCTTTTCTCCCCCTCACTCTCCTTCTCCCCCCCTCCTCCTCTCTCCTCTCTGTCTGTCCCTCTCTCTCTTTCTCCATCTCATATTTTCCCCTTTGTTTTTCTACCGTCTTCTATTTTCTCTCTCCTCTCCTCTCCCCTCTCCTCCCTCCCTCCCTCCTCCCTCCTCCCCTGTCTTCCCCTTCGAAGCGATTTCTTCTGATCTTCATCTTGTTTTTTTTTTCTTGTTTTTTGAGAGACGGTAACCAACTTTCCGGACGACTTCCGGTTTTGTCCTCTCTGTTCAATCTACAAAAAGTGTGAGTTAAAAAAGTACGCTTTTGATTTTTTTCGTACAATTTTGACTTTTTTCATGTCCCAACGACAAATATTCCAAACCGTACTGTACGGCACTCTGCTGCCCTTTCCTCTTGTATCATACTCCGTACAGGGACCGTACAAGGTGCTGCCAGCCTTCCGGACAGAAAAGGAATAAAGAAAAGAAAAAAAAAAAAAAGGAATAAATAAAGTTTTTTTTTTTTTTTTTTTTCTGTTTCAGTCATCGTATTTTTTTTATCTGACCGTACATATGTTTTGTGTTTTTTTCCTGGCGGGCCAATCAGATCGCTCGCCAATAATTTCTTCACGGGCTCTCTCTTCTTTTCTGTCGTTTCCGAAAATTTTAATGCTGACGTGTCATCTAACTTTTTGTCGGGACCAATCACCGTCCAGCGAAACGGACAGCTGTACTGTCCTGTCGTTTCCTCCAATTGTCTGACCGGCGACTCCTGGGGAAGGTGTCCATTCAAGCCGCAGAAAACGACAGAAATATGTACGGATTTTTGTAATGCCGGCAATCCCGATGGAGCCTGCGGAGGTCACGGCTCGTGTGACGTGACACTGAAATCCTGCACGTGTGACGAAGGGTACAAAATTAACGTCGGCGGCAAATCATGCATACGTACGGATACTTGAACTTCATCCTACTTTGTCGTTTATTGATTTTGTTTTTTAGTGGTGTAATTCTTGGGGAGCGTATCAGTTACAGCGGATATATCTGAATAACGACAAAGATATTTAGGCTGGAAGGTTATCTTAAAAGATTCACAAATTTGTCATTTTCTGACAGAAACGTACAAATAAAAGTGTACGGTAAAGTACGATTTTACGGAGGGGCTAGTTGTCACACGTGTCTCTCGATTTAGGATATTTTTAAATCGAATCGGTGGTAAAACCTTAATTTAAGTCCGAATCAAAAGAAAAAACAAATCCCTCCATGAGGTGTCAAATTGCTAATTTCTGATTTGCTAAAAGACAAAATCCCTGGTGGTTTCTACTTCCCTTACAGTTTCAGTTCAGTTTTTTCTCTTACTATTTTTTTTGTTTTTTTTTTTCCATTACACTATTTACGATCTACTAAATGATTTCAATTTGTTTCTTTTTTTTGGCTGCAGCGACTCAAATAAGAAAAGGCTGTTAAATTACCTTTCCGTACACCCGGAAAAATATTGATTATCTATCCGTACACCGGGAAAAAACAATGATTACTTTTCCGTACATTCGGAGAACTAGTACGGGCTTGACTCACGCCTTAACTTCAGTTTTCTATAGAGGTTTGTGACCGTTATTAAAAAAGATAAAAAAAGGGGTATAAGCTAGAGGTGGCAATAAATAAGAATAGAGAACAAGAAAGATAAAGTCTCCTTTTATTTTAAAAAGGTTTTAGAAGGAATTTTTGATAACCTTTGTGTAGGGATTTGATTACTCTATACATACATGATTATTCCAAAAGTGTACATTATTTAAGGAGGATCAAGAGGTTTAAAAATTTAGGAAGACACCTTTGTTAGATTGACAACCCTTGATTGTTCTTGTTCACCATTTTGGAGTGTTATGTACGATTGTTTGAAAAGTGACACGGATGAAAGTTAAAGTTATAGTGGTTTTGTAGACCATAGGAATAAAAATAGTGTGGAGACGTACTAAATTAATGTTCTTTCCTTTTCTTTTCTTTTCTTTCCTTTTATCAAGATGGTTTTCCATCTCAACTTTTGTTGACAAAGACGATTTTTGGTATTTGAATAGAATCCGTTTATAACTTTCAACTTTATAATACACAAACAACAATTTTTGGTTTGTTGACATTATGGACCACATTAATTAATTACAGTCAAAACTTATACAAATACACTTGTATCTGACAACATTAATACTCACCCTTTGATTGTTAACATCGAACCATTTTATTGCATATTTTACACACGTATATATATATATATATATATATATATATATATATATATATATATATATATATATATATATATATATATATATATATATATATATATATATATATATATATATATATATATATATATATATATATAATATATATATATATATATATTGTGCGATTGTCTTTTCAGTGTCAACCACAATTATTTGATTCAAAAATCTACAACTTTTGTCTAAAAAAAAAATATAGTAATCAATTATTTTTTTTTGCCATAAAAAGGTTTTGGTCCTCGATAAAAACGAGATTTTCATAAAAACTGTTTTTCTCCATTAAAAACTCCTCAGCTTTCCAACAAGAATGTCCTTTTCATCAACAATTTCTTTTTCATACGAAAAAATTTAAAGAATAAAACAAAAAAATATGACATAAACTCTTTAAACACCTATCAATTCCATATAAGTTGGAAGCGGCCAAAGCTGGACAAAGTACGAAAAAGTGTGAAAAGGTACAAAAAGGTACAAAAGGTACATGAGTTACTTAAAGGTGAAAAGGGCAAAAAATGGTACGAGTGTGCACAAAAATGTACGAAAAGTACAAAAAAAGTACAATGCCTATCACGAACAATAAAATAATTATTAGTTTCCAGGAAAAATTACGAAGTAACACACTAAATTTCGTTTAGAGAAAAGGGGAGACTTATCCGCCATTCGTGTGACTCTCCAAATGTTTATAAAATTATTTTGTGATTTTTGTCGGGAAAAAAGTCGAGATCAAATTTAGTGATTTGTTATTTATATTCCTAGTTTTTTTACTATTGTTCTCATATTCAGGTTATTGTTATTACTATAAGAAAAGAACGATTTTTGTTAAAAAAACATGATGATATATATCTGAGTACAGAGGAAAACAAAAGGAAAGGAAAAAACGAAAATAGAAAAATGAGCTCGGGTAGAAAGAAATAGTATTTCCAATGGTAGCAAACAATAGTCATCCTCCCATCCCTCCTCCCCCTCCCTCCTCCCCCCCCTCCTCCCCACCCCACCACTCAAAAGCAATGATATCTATCGCATCGCAGACTATGTCGTTCGCCTGAATCAACTCTCCCCCATGGTTGGAGAAATTTCCTAGACCTTCCTAAGACCTTCTTAGAAACTTCTTAACCTTTCTAAAACATTCATGAATCCTTTCTACGGCCTTCCTAAGACCTACCTAACCTTCTTAGAAACCTTTTTAAGACCTTCCAAACCTTTTTAGAACCTTCCCAAGAGCTATTATCAGTCCCATCTTCCATTTTTTTTATAATTGATCGCGAGTTTCGAGTTCACTTTATTTTTTTTGCCGTGGACCCGGGATTTGATCCCGATACCTGCAAATCGTCAAGCTGGCCGATAGTGGTCAGCTTTATCCTAGTAGACTAGGACCAATGCTAAATGCTATAGTATGTGATAGATATATATATATATTTAAGAAAAGCAAATCCATTTAACTAAAATTGTGTAGAGCGTGCATGGATACAGTTTTATGAATAAACCAATTCAAAACGGATACCACGTAATTTTTTTCGACAACGAAACAAATATCGCGCAAGTATTTATTACGGCCAAGATTGCGTCTCGCTGCAAATCCAACGGCGCACATCATCGCCAAAATCACGGAGTAGTCACTTTGGCGTTTAGTGATGTGGCATGACCTAGAGCCACGTGGAGAGATGACATTCGGTCATAGGAATTCCGAGGAATGTACGGACGAGTGAAAAGGAAACACGCGTCCGCTTAATAGTCATGTCGTACATAGGCCGTACAAAAGGTACACCGACAGTAGTACTTTTTGGTATGGTACAGTAATCTGATTGGTCCGTACTTCAGTAGATAGAAGTTATTAGAGGGAATCAGGACTTAGAAAATTCTGGTAGGCAGTCACCTCTCCCTTTGAGAGTTTGTATAAATTGGCATTTTTACTGCCTCATAACTTATCACCTGGTTGGGCGTTTTCACAGATTCTTTTTCATACGGACTCAGGGGAGTCCAGGCTGCACAGGGGTGCATTCATATTGTCAGCTTGATTGCCAGGCCAACAGTGGCTGTGGGTTAAAGTGGGCCTAAAAAGAGTAGAAAAACTCACAAATTGATAAAAAAATTGCGCTTGCAACATCTGTTAAAAAAGGTTTTGCGTATAAAAAATTTCGATGGTACACCGTGAATCGCTATTAGTGATAATGTTTTTTTGGTCTCTTAAAACAACTTTTCTCCTTACACACTTGTCAGATTGTGAATCTGACGGTTGCGATTGAGAAGTAAGATTCTCAACTTCCAATTGGCGATCTCAAACTAAAAATCGGACAAGTGTGTACGGAGAAAAGATGTTTTGTGGCGAAAAAACTTATCAACACTAATAGCGATACACGGTGTACACATCGGGAAATTATACAGAAAAGCGTAAAAACGAGAAAACCCTTAACCCTCCAACCCGAAACCCTAAACCACAAACTTGAAACCCTGAACCTGAGGGACATAAAGGAGGAGGGAGAAGGGGTTAGAGAGGGAAACGAAGGCGAGAAGGGCTAGGGCGAGAGGGAGGGAAAGAGTGGGAGAGGGGGGGAGAGAGTGGGAGAGAGAGGGAAAGATAGAGGGGACATCTATTTTCCTCTTTACCCTCTCTTCCCCCCTCCATCCCTCCCTCTCTCTCGCTCCCTCCTCCCTCCCTCCCTCCCTCCCTCCCTCCCTCCCTCCCTCCCTCCCTCCCTCCCTCCCTCCCTCCCTCCCTCCCTCCCTCCCTCCCTCCCTCCCTCCCTCCCTCCCTCCCTCCCTCCCTCCCTCCCTCCCTCCCTCCCTCCTCCCTCCCTCCCTCCCTCCCTCCCTCCCTCCCTCCCTCCCTCCCTCCCTCCCTCCCTCCCTCCCTCCCTCCCTCCCTCCCTCCCTCCCCTCCCTCCCTCCCTCCCTCCCTCCCTCCCTCCCTCCCTCCCTCCCTCCCTCCCTCCCCTCCCTCCCTCCCTCCCTCCCTCCCCCCCTCCCTCCCTCCCTCCCTCCCTCCTTCCCTCCGTCTGCCTCCTCTCTCCTCCCGCTGGGGAGCGATCAGCTCTCTCCCTCCCTCCTCCCTCCTCCCTCCTCCCTCCTCCCTCCTCCCTCCTCCCTCCCTCCTCCCTCCTCCCTCCTCCCTCCTCCCTCTCCTCCTCCCTCCTCCCTCCTCTCCCTCCTCCCTCCTCCCTCCTCCTCCTCCTCCTCCTCCCTCCCTCCTCCCTCCTCCCTCCTCCCCCTCCCTCCTCCCTCCTCCCTCCTCCCTCCTCCCTCCTCCCTCCTCCCTCCTCCCTCCTCCCCTCCTCCCTCCTCCCTCCTCCCTCCTCCCTCCTCCTCCTCCCTCCTCCCTCCTCCCTCCTCCCTCCTCCCTCCTCCCTCCTCCCTCCTCCCTCCTCCCTCCTCCCTCCTCCCTCCTCCCTCCTCCCTCCTCCCTCCTCCCTCCTCCCTCCTCCCTCCTCCCTCCACCCCTCCTCCCTCCTCCCTCCTTCCCCCCCTTACTTTCCCCCTTTGCTTCCACCTTCCCTCCCTCCTCCCCCCTCTCCCAACCCTAAACAAATACGCATCTGCGAATTGGAGAGAGAGAGGGAGGGAAACAGCAGTTCTCTCTCTCCCCCATCCCTCCCTCCCAAAATTCCCTCTCTCCCGCACTCCTACTTCTATGCGAGCCCTTTTTTTTTTGAATCGGCGAGTAAAAGGTGGAGGGGCTATCTCCCTCTCCCTATCCCTCCCACCAAACCTTCCTTCTCTCCCTCCCTCTTCCTCCCTCCCTCTCCATCTACATCCCTCCCTCTCAGTCTCCCTCCCTCCCTCCCACCCTCCCTCCCTCCCTCCCTCCCTCCCTCCCTCCCTCCCTCCCTCCCTCCCTCCCTCCCTCCTCCTCCCTCCCTCCCAACCATTAAACTAAATCCACAATGGTGTATCCATATCGCATCGGCACACCTGATTTGTCGGCGATTTATCGTCCGTACTGTATCACATCGCATCGCCACATTAGGAGAGACACATTAAAAATATATTTTCTGTTTACATTCGTTTGAGAATCGCATCGGCGCATCGGATAAAACCAGCAAAAAATACCCAATTTTTTGTCTACATCAACTCCTAAATGACATTAACGGTCGGAAATAGTTTCATCCGATGTGATGCGACACTCGTCACTAGCAACAAACACTCACATATCAAAAAATTAATCTTCGATTCCATCCCTTTTTTCTTTATCAATATGGCCTTCACAAATGTGCACAAATGTGAATAATAAAACGAAAAGTTGCGACATTCAACACTTCGTTCGCAACCTAAGACCTCAAACAAATTTGGAATTCTGCCATTAAAAAATGAATTTACAAAAGCTCCCAATTTTTTTCAACCTTCTTTAATGATTTATTTGTTGGTAGGGGCCGCGCAAGCGCAGGCCCCTTCTGTCACTAATTATGACGTACATCACCGGGAATTCCGGCGTGTTAGCGCGTTGACCCGCCGCGGTGCAATGGCGTGCCTGGCTCTAAGCCATCTGCCGTACGGATAGCAGATTGACCCCGCCCAGGTAAGTATACTATTAAAATATAAATCATTTAAATTTATAAGTTTGGCGCGGCGAGCGTTTGGGAAATCGATGTGGGATAATGAAATCGCCGAGATCTGCGGCTGCATGCGATTGGAACGTTTCAAATAAAGTTCGAAATGGTGTATGTGGTTCGTTTGTACTACATGTTCGTATTATATGGTTTGATTGAATTAGTACGTTATATAGTGCGGGGAGACAGGTGGAGGGTTTTTTAAGAGTTTTTTACTTTTTTGACGGTGGTTTTGATAAAAATGTTTGTAAAAGGTCAAACGACAAAAAAGTGCTTCTTCTTTTTGTTTTTCTTTTTGTTCTTTTTCTTTGTCTTTTTCTTCTTTCTTTTTCTTCTTTTCCAGGAATGGTGTGGATCGAATTAATTTTAGGTCGAATTAATTGAAATTCTGCAATCCTATTGGTGACAAAGAAAAAAAAGTTCGTCATGACGTGTCAAAGTACTGATTCGGGTTTCACTTAAAGACAAACGTCGGGGTAGTTTTCGTTTTCAGGTAACTACAGAGATTTTCCCGTAGTAATTATAAGAATCCGCTTTTCGCTTCATTTTTGTTTTTTTTTTTTATTCTTTTTCAATTACAATTTCTACGATTAGTACTATACGAATTTAGTACGCATTCCTAAACTTTTGACTACCACTTATTGCATAGATGTACTTTTTGTATAATCGTACTTTTAGCGTCCATCAATGTTAAAATTTTGTCATCAAAAAACAAAAAACAGAAAAAAAAAAACGCTAGTTATATATTTAATTTCCTGTTTACGTCTTTGTACAAATTTCAAATCACTTACAATATTTTTTCTCCACAAGTTTTTTTTTTTTTTCTCAAAAATATGACTTACAACCTCCGAGGGGATATCTTTCAAATATTAACTTTTTCTCTCCTATAAAAGGTTTTAGTCCTCGGTAAACAAATTCTTCATCAACATTTTGTTTTAGTTTTTAACAACTTATTGTCAACGTTATCAGCAATTTTGTCCATTTCATCAACATTGTATCAAATCTATAAATAAAATAGAAATTATAATAGAATTAAAATAGAGTTTATGGCAAAAAATAGAAAATATGTTTCTCACTAAAAAATATGTTGCTTAAAAACGCGCCAATTTAATATATGTCGAAAACAGTAAAAGTACAATACCCATCAGCATTAGTAAAAAAAACAGAAAAAAAAAGAAAAAATTAAGGAGCTACTAGCCTAAGGGTAAAACTACAAATTTCAATACTAATTTGGTGTAAAGAGAGGTGGAACCTTCCTTTCTAAGACCTTCCTATAACCTTCCTAGGACCTTACCTTCCTAGAACCTTCCTACAACCTTCCTTTAACTTTCCTAACCTTCCTAGGATCTATTATCGCTCCTATTGTCGGTTTTTTTATTATTTATTTCGAGTTTGGAGTTCACTTATATTTTTTTGCCTTTCATTCGACTGCTGTACCCGAATGATTTGCCAATTGAACTTTTTAATTCGAGCTTTCCTTGTCCCCTTCCTCCACCCCCTCTCCCCCTCACCCTCTCCCAATTTTTTTTTTCGTTATTTTGTTTTTTTATTGTTATTTCATTGTGTTCTATTTTTTTTTTTCTTATATTTAATGCTAAATTCCCTGACAGAAGAAACAAATCAGAAACAAAAAAAAATATATTAGAAAAAGGAATAAGCCAAAAGAAAAAATAAAATGCAAAAAATACACTCCAAAATTCATAAAATTTCAAGAATAAGCAATTAAATTAAATATGAGAATCTTAGGGTTGCAGATGCGGCGAAATTCCTTTAAGAATTTTGAAAAAAAAATTAAGAATGATGCCAGAAAATTTCTTCCTGTTCGGATTTAATACATGCTTGAAAAAGTTTTTTTGAGGTTGACAGTTCAATTTACTTATCTATTTTCTTTATTTCCTTACTTCTTTTCTTAATTTTTTTCTTTATTTTTATTTCTTTCGGTCGATTTTTTAGCCGCATTATAAAGTTTTATAAGCTGGATTGATAAGTCATTTTTCTTATTTTTTGGGTTTCTAAAATATAGTTTTACACTTAAATAAAAACACGTTAAAAGATAAACAAATTCTACTTTTAACTCCTGATTGATTGTGTCATAGAAAATTTTGAAAGGATGTAAATTTATCAAATTTTCGACTGTAACTATTCCCATCGAGCTTCTCAAAAAAAAATAAAAAATCTTCATTCAAAGTCCCAAGAAAAATAATAAAAAATGATTTCTCATTATCACATGTCAAAATTTATCTCTTTTAATTCCCCTTTAAATTTTTGTATTTTGGAAAATTTCTCGATTCACAAAAATATTTGAAAACTAGCGTCATTTGTACATACTAAACAATATACATAGTTATATTTTTATCAACAAAATAATAACACCCAAAAAACAAAAAAAAGGGAAATAAAAAATTATCTCAGAACAAATAAAACATTTAAAAAGAAAAATACAAAAAGAATTCTATTATAATCCTACGATATATAATTCCCATTAAAAAAAAAATAACGACACATTTAGTGCGGTCAAAAGTTTTAACGAAATAAATATCTTTTTTTTTCTTTTTTTCCCAAAAATAGCTATTTTGCTACTTTCTTAATTTATCTTTTCCCCGGAGTCCTTCAAAATAATGAGGAAAAATAAAAAAAAAACCCTCTAATATTGCAAAAAAAAAAAATTAGGAAAAAAATAAAGGAATCCAATAAAGTTAATCGCAAAAAAAAAAAAAAAACTTTTAAAATGTCAGAAGTCTGTTTTAGAGTTCCTACGATTCAAATCAAGAAGAGGAGAATCAGAAAAA
>JBBHKE010003023.1:62813-102729 GCA_037447655.1 Zygnema cylindricum | reverse complement strand
CCCTCCCTCGTCCTCTCTGCCTTCCCCCCTCCCCTTTTTTTTCCTTTCAATTTAATTATTTCACATTTCGAAGTAGTCTTGGACTTTTTCTGACAGCTAAAATTAATCTCTTCTCACGAAAATATAAATATCCCATTTTCTTCGAGAAATCATCAAGCAAATAAAATAATATCTATCAGAAAGCAAAAAATTATAAATAAACTTATTTTTCCTTTCGCGAAGTCTCTCCATTAAATAAAAAATAGAAACAAAGTCAAAACAAAAACAACATGAATAGCAGAAAATGTTTGAAAACAAGGCACAACCAAAGGTTTGCATTCTATGTTTATTTTTTTCCTACTATTCAGGCCCAACCCCTTGCAAAATTGGGACAATATGAAGAAATAATAGATCTAAGGATGGTTAAGGACTACTATTTGGAGAATTTAAAAGATTTTATTGAAGTCCCCCAACTTTGTTCTCGAGACGACCCAAAATTGAGGCCTCAAATGGATTATGTGGTACGAAGACTCGAAACAATCTTATTTTCTTTAGGAGGAAATACTGTAAACATCGATATCGAAGATAACGGAATCGGAAACAAAGAAGGTCCTGATTTTCAAATTTCTTCGCCGGATTCGAACATCGACAGCTTTGTTCCTCCGGTTTCCCAAGCCCCCCATTGGAGATAAAATTTTAGCTTATAACTATTTTATTCTTCCTTTTTGCTTCATTTTTTCGTCTTTCGTACATTCATTTTATTTTCTCCCTTATTTCCTTTCCTTCCCTTCTCTTCCTTTGTTCCTTCTTTTTTCCTTCCTCCTTTTCTCTTTTTTTCTTTCTTTCCTTTTCCTTCTTTCTTTCCCTTTCCTTCTTCCTTTCTTCTTTCACTCTTCTTTCTTTCCTTCTGTATCTTTTATTTCCTTTTCTTTCTTTCCTTCTCTTTTTTTTCTTCCTTCCTTCCTTCTTTCGTTCCTTTTTTCCTTTCCTTATTCCTTTCCTTTTTTCTTTCCTCCCTTCTTTCCTTCCTTTTTTCTTTTCTCGTTACCTTATTGCATTCCTTCTTTTGTTCTGTCTTTCTTTTTATGAAATTCAGTACATATATCGCTATAGCATGTACAAGACTTGAGTCAGATTTAGCTTTGAAAGTCAACGGCAAAAAAAATTGATCACTGTTTCCGGACGAAATTCAAATAAAGATAATGGAACTGTGTCTAAAACTTCGATCCTGAGACTTTAAGGCTAAGATAAGTTCTGTGTGGTTTTTAAAACAAGAAAAACGGGCAGATTGTTTAGCACAGTGATTAGTGTGGTTCAACAATATTAGTTATGGTTGCACATAATAGATAATGCGACATTCATAATTTCTGAAAGTATTTTTCCTATTTATTGTTATTCTGATATTATTCTTTTCACAACAATGTGGTATAACAAAAATGTCAAGGTGCTTGAAATATCCATACAAGTTGGAGAATACTTAATAAAAGCATGACAATAACAATCTTGTAATTTTGTGTAAAATTGCGCAACGTGATATCCTATTTTGAGATATTAAAGAATTTAAAATCGCAAATTTGAAAGTGAAATAAGATGGCATACACATGTAAACTGTTTGTACCATGAACGAGTATAGTGTAAATAGTATGTCTAGAAGTAAAAAACTTCTTTGGGTTTTACTTTTTCAATCTAATCACCAGATTTTATAAATACCATGTTCACTTTCCAACGTACTCCCTAACTTTTCGACCATAAATGAATCTTTTATGGCGGCAAAACTCAATGCAGTATTTCCCACGAGTCAACTTGAAACATTTTAAACTCCTAAACAACAAATTTGGATCCACGAGAAGTTCGTTTTTTCTTTCACTGTTTGGATTGCTATTTCTCTTGCTTATCTCATAATCGCTGGCTAATTTGATTTTTTTTCAAATCACACCGGAATTTCTCGCGTTGGGAAATTACATACTGGAGAAATTTGGGCAATTTCCAGACTTTGCAATGGACGCTGATATTGTTTCACGCATAAAAAATTGACCACACTAATTTCAAGCTCTTCTTTCTTTTAGTGAAATATCATTTTGTATTTTCCATGTTCCATTTGGTTGTATTTGAATGCAATGTGAAGACGATGTTAAATTTTGGGTTTGTAAAAAAAGAACCCACAAATTACAATATAAGAATCAAAACGAAATGTTTGATGTAATCAAGAGTTAGTAAAAAGCAATCATTCAGAACTGACTGCAACTAGTGTTGACATTTTCAATGATTGTGAATACGTATCATAAGAAAAAAGACTGAAGTGAAAAGAAAACTAAAAAATAATTATAAGCTTTACTTAAGAAAAATTATCTCCAATGAGGCGCTTGGGAAATCGGAGGAACAAAACTTTCGGCATTCGAATCCGTCGAACAAACTTGAAAATCAAAGCGTTCTATTTTTCCCTTTCCATTTTCTTCAATATCGATGTTTACAGCATTTCCTCCTAAAGAAAATAAGATTGTTTCGAGTCTTCGTACCACATAATCCATTTGAGGCCTCAATTGTGGGTCATCTCGAGAACAAAGTTGGGCGACTTCAATAAAATCTTTTAAATTCTCCAGAGAATAGTCTTTATCCATCCTTGGATCGGTTATTTCTTCATATTGTCCCAATTTTGCAAGGGGTTGGGCCTGAAAAGTAGGAAAAGCAATAACCATAGAATGTAAATTTTTGGTTATGTCTGGTTCTAATACTTTCTGCTATTAACACGGTCTTCGTTTTGACTTTGTTATTTTTTTTATTTATGTATATATACATGTATTTTTTCTTTTTGTTATTTAATGGAATGACTTCGAGAAAGGAAGACGAGGAGGTTGATCTCATTGTTTTTGCTTTCGAATCGTTATTATTTTATTTACTTCATGCTTTATCAAGATCATCAGGATAAATTCAGGCAGAAAGATGGGAGATCAAGGAGAGGGGGAGAGTGAGAGGTAGAGGGAGAGAGGGAGAGGGTGGAAGAGGAACAGACGGAGAAAGGGGGAAATGGAAAGTGGGAGAGGGAAGTGGAGAGTGAAGGAGAGGGAGAGTGGGAGAGAAGAGAGAGAGATTCTTACCCATCTCTTCACATGTACTATCTCGCCTGTCATTTCCAGTTCCTTTTGAACGTCCTTAAAAACCGGTCTCCTTCCCGTTATTAATTCCCACACTACCACTCCAAAACTGGAAAACAAAAACAAAAAAATCCCATGAAGCCCATTTAATCCCTTGTTATACTTTTTCATATTGTTTGTATTAAAAATAAAACAAAAAAAAAGGGGGAAAGGAGAAATAAATGGGCTCACCTATAAACGTCCATGTTTGCATTTACGGGCACTGCCGGACTAATTCTGGGGTCCATATACCTGCAAAACGACAAAAAAAAAGTAAATAATCAAATGAATGAAATAATAAAAAACGTACCATGAAAAAATAATTGATATATATATTTTTTTCACTCCCACATTTTTTTTTTGGCATAATTAAAAAATGCAAAACAAAAGAAAAAAAAAAGTGGCAAGACGAAGTACAAATCGGATAAATAAGAAAAAAGTACATAGAATTAAAAAAATAGATTTATAATTTTCTTACCCCAAGGTTCCCACTCTTCCCGTATTAGTTCCCGTTAACTCGTCCTCTGTGGGGAGCCTCCGGATAAGTCCAAAATCCGCCAATTTTGCCTGAAAATTTTGCCAGGTGTCCAAAAAAGAGGGGAAGGGGGAGGAGGAGAGGGAGGGGGAGGGGGAGGGGGAGGGGGAGGGGAGAGAGATATTGTCTAAATATTTTCTTTTACAGTTGATGTGAAGAAAAAACGTAACATCCATACTTATTTGAGTTAACCGAATGTCAAAAATCCAAAACATTATGTACAATTTCCTTGTAAAAAAATCCACACTAAATTTGGTTTTCCTGTGAAGAAAAGACTTTTACCTCCCCGTAGCTTTTTCCCTCTATTAAAACAGATAACTCAAAAACCCACACACCATTAATGCTGGTGTCCTTTCAGAAGAAATGGGAGGATGTTTAATTCCATGTTTTCCGTCATAGATACACAACAATTCTGGTTTCCCTAAGAAAGGTTTACCTCGCTTGATTTTTCCCACTATTCAACCGAGGCTCAAAAAACATACACTTATTCCGATTCCCCTTGAAAAAAAGAGGATTGGGAAAAGATAGAGGAGAAAGAAAAGAAAGAGGCTTGAGGAACGAGAGAGGATAGAAAAAAGAGAAAGAGGACTAAGAAAAGTGAGAGCGAGGAACTTTTACCATCACAGTGGGAGTGAGGAAAAAGAGAGAAAATTGAGAAACGAAAGAGAGAGGACCGAGAAAAGTGAGAGCAAGAAATATTTACCATCATAGTGGAAACGAGGAGAAAGTTTTCCGATTGAGAAAGAGAGGAACGAGGATTGAAAAAATTGAGAGAGGGATTTATACCGCCATTGTGTGAGAGAGGAGAATGTGTTCCGGATTGAGAAAGAGAAAGGGTTAAGAAAAGAAAGGGGATTGAGAAAAGGGCGAAGATTGAGAAAAGAGAGAGGATTGAGAAAAGTGAGAAGATTTTTACCTCCATAGTGGGAGCGAGGAGAACGTTTTCCGGATTGAAAAAGAGAGTGGACTGAGGAAAGAGAGAGGATTGCGAAAAGTGAGAGAGGAATTTTTACCTCCATAGTGGGAGTGAGGAGAATATTTTCCGGTTTAATATCTCGATGGACGACAGTTTCCTTAGCGAAATTGTGGAGGTAGTGGAGGGCTCGAGCCGTACCGGTCGCAATTTCTACTCTCTGGAGGAAGGTGAGAGGAGGCTTGCCACCACCTGGCAACACATGGAAACACCACTCCGTTAAATCACAGTTTTTCCACATTTTCGACAAAGTTTTGGCAAATCATTTGGCAAAATATTCGGCAAATTTTTCGAGAATGTTTCGACATATTTTGACATATTTTTTTGAGAAGTTACTAGAAAGTTTTTGGAAAAGTTTCAGCAAATTTTTGCAAAGTTTCGGCAGTCTTTTGGCCAAAAATCGACACGCTTTTGCTTCTTTTTCGGAAATTGTTTAGGCAAAATTGTGGCGCAATCGTCTTTGTTTTTGGGAAATTGATTCATATGCTTTAAGACAATGTGTTTGCGGGAAGTCCAAATAATTGTTTCGAAGAAATTCTGACAGAAATGCGACATAAATGGAAATAAAAAAAGCAAACATAAAAATAATTTCAGTGTTTTTCAATAAAATTTTGACGTGTATTTCGGTTTAGTTAATCTTGGTCTATGTAAAAATTTTGTGGACATTCGACAGAATCATAGTTTTGAATTTTTTTTGGGCTTTATAGGCGCTGAAAAAGGAAGTCATTTTTTATTTTGGCAAAATTTAGCATATTTCACATATAAGAACACACGTAAAATAATGTGGATTCATAACCTGCCCTTAAATACAAAGCTATCAGTACATTATTTATCCACATTAATTTTGCTAGAGACCTACGTAATAAGAAACCCGATATTCCTCTCAAATGTTCTCTCTCACCATATTTAGTATGATTCCCTGTAATAAAAAATCCTAGGCTTAACATCCCTAGGAGAAAGACCACTTAAAACTCTCTGAATTCAAAACGCTATAGAAGAGACTTTTGGGATCAAAATTCCTGAAATTAAGTCTGATTCCTACAATCAAACTCCGGAAATTAACGTAAAGTTTGAGTGCTAACCATTGACGTTAATACCTGATTCCTACCATTAAATTTTATTTTATTTTGCTAATTTTCACGTAAAATCTTTTTATTCATAGCATCCACACTCTTGAAAATAACACAATTTTGATTTTGAACATTTAACATCTTGAAATGAAGGTAATGTTAAACTTGCTGACATTTGACGTGAAAATCTGATTCCTAACATTCAACTTTCTTGAAACATTAACATTCAAATTTGATTTCTAAGATTAAAGTTCCTGAAATTCACGCAAAAAACGACTATTAACGTTAAAATTCCCAAACTTAACGTACAAATTTGATTGCTAACATTTGACTTAGGAATTCTCCATTTAAATTCTTGAAATCAACATAAAATATTTATTACTAACTTTAAAATTCCCCAGCTTACCATAAAACTATAAAAGTTAACATACCATTAAAATGCCCAAAATGAAAATAAGAATTTGATTCCTTATAGTAATATCCTTGAAAATAAAGAATAAATCCTAGCATAAAAGCTTTCAAACTTGCTTTTTATAAATTTTGAACTTAACTTTTAACAAATCGATTGCTTGAAAATTTGATTCCTAACAGAAAAATTCTTGAAATATACAAAAAAAAATAAAACATAAAATTTGCGCACCATTCCCGGCGTTGAGATGTTGCCGCAACGTCCCATTGGCCACAAATTCGTATACCAAAATCTGTTCGTCTTTTTCCGTACAAAACCCCAAAAGCTCCACCAAATTCCTATGCCTCATTTGAGACAAAAGTTCTACCTGCAAGCGTGACGCGACAATATCAAAATTCCAAGTTTTTGTGCTATCTAGCTCATTCATTTATTTTTTGATTTAAAAAATATTCGGTTTTGTTATGATGATTAATGTTAAGCGATTCAGGCCGAAGTCGATTATGCAGGAAAGTTTATTTCGGCGAGAGGGAGAGGGAGAGGGAGAGGAGATAGGGACAAGCAGAAAGAGAATGATGGGGTGTGCAAGAGACTGGCAGAGGGAGAGGGGGAGAGAGAGAGAGGGGGGGAGAGAGAGAGAGAGAGAGAGAGAGAAAGACAGAGAGGGAGAGGGAGTCAGGGAAAGTGTAAAACGCCTTACTTCTCTCCAAAATTCCGCCATCGTTTCACTTTTTTTATGTGCTCTTTTCACCGCCCAAAGAGTTCCATCCGGTAAAACCCCTTTGTACACACTCCCAAAACCGCCACTCCCGAGCTCATTTTCTTTGCTAAAATTATCGGTCGCTTTTTTAATTTTCGAGTACGGAATTATTTGAAGCGCACGGAGATCTGAAATCAAATTGAGAAATTTGAAAGTTGCTTAGAGAAAAATTCGGGACATTACATGTAATCTCTAAAGGACAGGAAAAAGGGGAAATTGGAGGAAATCTACAATTTTTTCTAGTTTTTTCTGGGTTTTTCGGAATTTCATTGGTTTTTTTTTTTTCGACTATGATTGTTCTCTGCGATTTTAGAGGGAGAGGGAGGGAGGAGGGGCGGAGGGAGGGAGGAAGGGAGGGAGGGAGGGAGGAAGGAGGGGTGAGCGAAAGAAAGAGGGAGAAAGTGGGAGACAGAGAGGATGACTTTTGCTCACCTGGCAAGTATTTAAGACTGGTGTTTCTCGATTTATGTTTGCGGTGCTTTCGGAAAATACAGAGAATAAGGACAAAAAGTACAATTATACCGGCGGCTCCTCCGATGGCCCCTCCAATAATCGAGCCCAAATTTCCATTTGATTCTGTTTATTTTTTATTGAACAAAAAATCCTGAACCTCAATGTCAGAAATGGAATCTTATTTCTTCACTTTTCAATTGTTTGAGTCATCTCTTTTGTTTTATGTTTCATGTTTCCGATGGTCAAACTCTAGAAAATTATAGAAATGGAAAATGTCCTCAGATTTTAAACCTACATTGTACACCTAATTACTCTGGAATTAATTAAACTAATACATTGTACTCCAAAATAAAAGGACTTTGTTCCACATATTTTTTCTCCCCTTCCCTTTTTTCTGTAATTCATACTAATTAATGTGACGTTACTTGCAATCGGAGAACCAAAAAGAAAATAACAATAACAAAATAATAAAGAAAATATTCAGATTCCTAACATTATCTAGAAACTTCGTGTTTTTTTTTTTTCAAATATACATATTTACTCTACACTCGTCATACCTTCAATTGGTGGGGAACGAGGAGGAGGAGGTAGGGGAGGAGAAGGAGGTAGGGGAGGAGAAGGAGGAGGAGGAGGAGGAGGGGGGTCGAGAGAGAGAGAACACGTATTGTTTGTTCTGCTCCAAGCAGGGACTACCAAATATCTTGAATTCTCATTTCCATAGATATTGGAAACACCTGAAAGTAGGAAATGGAAGAGGGAGGGGAAGAGGAAGGAAGGGGGAGGGGGGAGATGGAGGGAGAGGGGGAGAGGGGAGGGGGGAGGGGAAGTGGGAGGGGGGGAGGGGGAAGGGGGAAGGGGAGGAGGAAAGGCAGTGGGAGGAAAATGGGGAGAGGGAGAGGGAGTGGGAGAGGGAGAGGGAGAGGGAAAGGGAGAGGGGGAGGAAACGAAAAGGGGGAGGTGAGAGATGAGAGGGACAAAAAATTTGGAAAGAATCCTTCAATTCGAGAAACCAAAATATGAACCATGCAATGCAAAACTTGACATGTTTGCGTTTTCATTTTTTCAATACCTGTTCTAAATATACTCGTTTTAATTCTAACGTGCAACCCAATATCAAATCATCAATGTTCCTGTTCAATACTGTTTTGCCTCGTTATAATTGGCTTAAAAAATTCGATGCCGAATTTCTAATTCCCATTTGTTTAATATTGGATGTTCAACAGGCACTGTTGAATTTCAAATATTCCCTGCTGAACATTTTCTAACTTCGTACAACTCCAAATATTTAACATCCAATTTGTCATCCTGATGTTTACTCTTCAAAAATTGTTTATCATTTTTAATGCGAAATGTTCAATATTCAATCACTGGCACTTTTCAACCTTGTTGGATCGTGTTCTAATAATAATACTAATAATATAATAGTATACATAATAATACTATAATATTACATCTGCAGTGACCAATGTGTAATATCTGTTAATCCTCTAAGCTAAAAATGTTCCAATGCCTACTCTTCAATGCTTCGTAAACCTGCAAAATGTTAATTTCTATTGTTTCATATACATGTCTAAGCTCTTCTATTTATTTAGTGTGAGATAATTTTGAGTATCTTGTGTCCAAGGTCCATAGTTTAATGTTTGCTACGATTGTAAACTTACAAATGCCCCAATGTCCAATGTTCAATGTTTGTTAAGCTTATTGAATTCTAAATTCTATCCAAATGTCCAATGCTCAAAGTTTGTTAGAGTTTTTCAATTCCTAATCTTTAACATCAATTTTCCGGATAACAATTTTATCAATTTTTCATGTAACAATGTTATCAATGTTCCAAATAACGATGTTATCATTCAGTGTCACCAATTTTGCAATGAGCAATGTTTTACTCACTTGAACTTGCATCCACAGTAATGAAACTGTTATCCGATTCACAAAAATAACCAATACTGACGTTGTTAATGTCATGCCAACCTCTCCCGAATGGATTTGTGACCGTATTAAGAATTTGTTTACTCAATTGAAAAATGACGTGATCCGCACTTGCATCTCCGTTCGGCGGTTTATGTGTCTCGTTAAATGTGTACGGACATTCATATGGACATTTTACCGATCCATCGTAGACCATAATGTACTTAAGGTTAGTTCCAGTAAAATCATGCGTGTAATTGTAATTTTGGCTGCAATACGAGCAGGCATCTTCCACCTGAAAGGAGGAGACAGGAGTTATTTCGAATATGAAAAATAAGAGAAGGCAAGAGAGAGAGAAACGCAATGTTTTTGGTTTTTCCGGTAGAAAATTTTGCTTTTGGGTTACATTCACAAATTGGGGCGTGACATTTCCGGATCAGGTGCAAAATCCACCTTAATTGATGTTTCCGTTAACTCAAAGAAGGACATAAACTGATATATATGAGGGAATAAGCCAAAAGCAAAAGAGGAGAAGGAGAGAACAATAGAATCGGTGACTGAAAAGATAGGAGGTCATCACAAAACTAAAAAAATAGATATATATGACCGCGACTCTAAAGCAAATCCGAAACTCACTCCGAATTTAATTTAGCCTTAGAATTCTAAATGCAACCCTAACCATAAGCCATAAAAAGTTCCCAGTATAAGGACTTATCTTAATCCTCTCCACGCCAATTATAAGTTCCAATCAATTTTGGGTACATTGTAACATTTTTTATTCTTTTTTCAACAATCCTTCAAGCATAGAAAACGAAGCTCAAAATACCATTTTTAGCAAAATCTATAAAGATCCACAAGACAATTCCAACCAAAAACTGTCCTCATTATCATTACCATTATCATTGTCATCATAGAAAACGAAGCTCAAAATACCATTTTTAGCAAAATCTATAAAGATCCACAAGACAATTCCAACCAAAAACTGTCCTCATTATCATTACCATTATCATTGTCATCATAGAAAACGAAAATCAAAATCTCAGTTATGAAAAAACCCACAAAAAACCACAAGACATTCCACAATTCTCTCATCATCATCATCATCATCGTCACCCTCACTACCTAACGTTACTACACCCTGTATCACTATTAGTGTTAATATTTTCTTCGCCACTTAAAACATCTTTTCTCCGTACACTCTTGTCCGATTTTCAATTTGAGACCGCCAATCGGAAGCTGAAAATCTTACCTTTCAATCGCAACCGTCCGATCTAAAAACCGACATGTGTGTACGGAGAAAATATGTTTAAAGAGATGAAAAAAACATTAACACTAATAACGATTCACGGTGTAACATTGCAACAATGTTCGCTTTAACCACTATTTATAGTCTTTTCCCATGTGAAAATTCTCACCGTTACGTTATCGCTAACAAGAATTGCATAGATCGCATTGGAACTGTACGGTAATATTCCTTTCGAGGAAGACACTAAAGACGAAAGGAGAATCTGGACGGTATATGTCGTATCCAAAAAAGACAAACTAGATGTTGTGTTCGAATAATCCACTGTCTCAACCTCAAAAGCTTTTCCAAAAGAAACAACATCATTAATATCATATTCTGACCCATAATAATCCGTCATAATATTCCACCAATCACCAAGGTTTGGGTATAAAGCGGTGTTTGATTGCGAGCCTAACGACTCGACGAAGCTTTGAATTATGTTTTGACTAGAAGTTGACCAATTTCCAAAATAGATTAAATAGATTGTGACTCCCCCATTCATGGGATCATACCCCCACCAGTTCAAGGTGCTAGTGTTAAAATCTGCCAGCTGTCTCCTGGTTCCTGATTCGTCGAATCTCCCTCGTATAGAGGAAGCCATGGCATTTCCGGAAAGAAGAAAGAAAAATAAGAAATAAATTGAAGACAGTAAGTTCCTCCTTCTCTTTGCTGAAGCCATCAGAGGGAACGTTGATAAGAGCCCGCCGGAAATTGAAAAAAAAATGTTTCAATAAATTTATGAAGGTTATCCTGGAGGGAGAAGGGAAAGTCAAAAATTTGAAACCCAGAAAGTAAATTCAAAGCAGAAGTCCCAAACATGAGATAATTTCACTAAAGACAAAGTACAACTGAAACGAACGGCTTCATCTGCTCCCCTCCACTCTAACTCCTCCTCATCCTCCCCCCACCCTCCCTCCCTCCATCCCTCACTCCCTCCCTCCATTCCTCCCTCCCACCCTCCCTCCCTCCCTCCCTCATTCCCTCCCTCCATTCCTCCCTCCTCCATTCCTCCCTCCCCTCCCCCCCTCTCCACTCCCTCCTTCCATTCCATTTTGTCCTTATCCTTCCCCTCCCTTCGTTCCTTCCTCCTCCCTCCCTCCCTCCTCCCTCCATATCCTCTTCCCTCCACTCCTCCTCCCTCCACCTCCTTCTTCTCCTCCTTCCTCCCTCCTCGCCCCACCTGTAGCTGGCATGTGCGTTGTGGAGTGCGGGAGAGGATGACCCGGGCGGAGGAATCTGAACAAAGGGAAAAGTGGAGCCACCACGACCAAACGGCAAAGCAATCTTGTCAAAGCGAGTCGCGTTGACCCGAAACGACACTCGTATTTTATTCGTACTGTATTTCCCGCGTGATACACCGTGATACACGGTTTAAATCGTGCGAGGGTATGTAATTTGAATAGGGTATTGATCATGGCAGTGACCATTTTGGTTGCACAGTCAATTACGTCACTTTGTCAAAGATTGTACGTTTGAAGTACACATTGGTACAAGTTACGTACCGTTGAGTTTAAATTTGACGGCCAATGAGTTAAACAGTTTTGACATTCAGCATCTTGTTACAAACTGTTAAATTTTGCCGCGCTTGGGAACGTTGACCGTCATAATAAAATCAACAATTCACACGGCCGGCCAAGGTTTACGGGTAACAAAACTGAGGCAACCACATGTAAATAAAAGTGTTGGTGGCCTTTAAATTAGCCGCAAAATTGTCAATGTAAAAATGTTGATTCGTAGAGAGTGTGGCTTGATTTGGTCCCGCGTGACGACGCGCGTTTTTTTCATTTAGTTTCAATTGATATTTTTAAGCCTTTCCGTTTTTTTATAGTGTACAAAGTTTATTTCGTTTCGTGCGACTTAATATGTCCGTACAATATTTCTAAGGGTTTTCTTTTCGTGCGACTTAATATGTCCGTACAATATTTCTAAGGGTGACGTTCCATCAGGCGAAAAGTGGCGTAGTTTACAGAAATCAGCAACCTTCCATACCAAATCGTACCGTCTATTTTGTTTTTATACGAAAAACAACATTACAGAGAATCTTGCCGATACTCTTTGAAGGTCTTGGAGGTAATACTAGCCATCGGATGTTCATCTCCGAGGAGTTCGCTTCGTTCGTGACACGCTGGACGATTAAGCTACGTGTCATGGTGGAAAACCAACAAAAAATCTTAAGATTTGCACATGACACGCACTTTCCAAAATAAAAACGAGATTTCGTAACATTCCTTCGTCACGCTATTTCTCTCAAAGGACTTTCGTTATGTTTGAATACAGAAGCCCTAAATAATGAGTTGCGTACAGACTGGCGTTTGCAAAAAGTATAAAATTTTTGTCATATGATTACTGATTACTTCGTACGCAGGTACATGGTACGAGAGTGAAGATTTGAAGCTAAGTTTGTTAGTGCTAAAAATCTAAAAGATATTCAATATCGGATCTTAGCTTGCGTAGCGCCAGTCATTTTAGAACACGTGTCAAACAAACTCGACATGATGGAACATCGATTCAGGGTTACCTTCTATCAGGCGAAAAATGGGCTTGTTTACTTGAGAAAGTTCCTTTCCGTACTAACCCGTACTGATTTTTTTTTTTTTACAAAAGATGTTTACCAAAAATTCGTTAAGATTCTCCAGACTTTTTGGTGAAAACTGTTGTTCATAGCCCTTTTCAGCCATGAATGCACCCTCGGAAGCACCACAGACTACACCAAAACAACCTCCTTTGATTCCTCTCAGAATTCTACAGAATAACCAAACCAAGCTGAAACTACACAACCAGATAGTTCCTAGTCCACTTAGTATTCTCACCAAATTTCATATAATAATACCGAACTGAATAATCACAACACTCAGTCAAAGTTGCAGAAAAACAGTCTGCCATAACTTTGATATATCTGACCAACTTCACAATGAAGCCCCAAGCAAAACAGAGACACAATAGGTCTGAAAATTTGACACAATATTGCCAACACACAGAGGATAACACACGCAAAATTTCAGATAATTCTGCCAATAAAACTGAGAGCAATTCTCAGATGAAATTCCCAAAAAAGAGCAGAAACAGTTTCTGTCCAAAAAGTTCCTAAGTCTAGAAATGACTAAGTCCTACAAATATACACTACAGCTTACTACTAACTGTACGGAGGCATACCAGCCGTACGCAATCAATCAACTACCTCTATTAATGTGAGTGTACCTGAGAGCTACAGTAATAATTAATACCCTGTCAAACATTGTTAAATATTTACAAGTCTTACAAATTCTTTCAAACGAATCAGGACCGTCCAAAATAAATATCATGTGATGGACGCGATTTCACGTCCCTCACCAAACTGACGGCGCAGTCGTCCGTAGCTCCGGTGGCGTCTAATTCATCACATGTTTGACCGCCGCATTATGTTTCGTACGGCCGACGTACAATTTAAATCATTTCAAATATTAATCATCGGATCGCTTCGCGATGCGCCGTCCATTTCTCCAACACATTCCGCACCTTCGTCTATGTTTCTTTGCGTCACTTGAAGTCCAATTTCGTACGTTCCAATAAACTTAGTACCTAGTACGCAAGCTGGTATGACTGCGATGTGACCAGCGCAGCATGGCAGCAAAATATCTTTATCACACACGCTGCTATGGCTGCGATGTAACGAGCGCAGCATGGCAGCATAGCAATGTGATACAGAGAGGACTAAAGGTTTCCAAAAACCAACAAAAAATTCCACCGTCCGATTTTGAAATTTCGAAGCAAACGCCCCTTCTATCCTGTACCCTGGCAAGTCTCCTCCGACTCTCCTCAGGAGGACACATTGCGCTTATTGGACGCGTGTATTGCTCCACTTGTAAATTTCAGAGTCGATCCACAACGCACGTGAAGCTATAAACTTACATGTGGCAAATGGCATGTACCTTCTAACATCAAAGCCACCTTGTTCAACGACAAAATCTTGGTTGTACGACATACAGTCATGACTCGGCTGGTTCAGCGATAATACATGAATGTACAAATGGTACATTCATAGACATTTGTACGAATTTTCAATTTGCAACGGTTTTCGTGACCGTTGGTACAACGCCAAATACAAAGTCGTACAAATTATACATTAGCGTGACGCTACTAGTTATTTTAATCTACGTCCGTCTTTTCAAATACGCGATTGAGATTTTGTACTTTTCTAATCTTTCATTAATCCAAGACGGCTCAACAAGATCCTACGTGGTACTAATCGCAATTTAACACGTAATCAATTTTTGCCTTGCTGACACAACCTGATGAAAAGGTGTTACAAATATTACTGCCAGTAAATATCACCGTACGATTACTAGGAACGCCTGATGGAAGGTTACCCTTAATCGACCCGGTCTGTAAAATTTGCCGTACAATTACAAAAACGTATCATGGAACTTCACCCTAATACTTTAGTTTTTAGAGGTTTCATTTTGCGTAGTTCTTCGATTTGCATTTAAGTTCAACTTAACGCTTCACTGTTAGATTTCATTTTTGCGGGTAACTTAAAAGCCAACATGTGCTCTCAGTACAGAGGTCACGTAAAGTGATAAAGTGACAGTGGGCAACACTTTTATTTACATGTAGTTGCCGCAGTTTTGTTACCGTATAATTGGTCGGCCGTGTGAATTGTTGATTTTGTTATGACGGTCGGCGTTAGCAAGCGCAGCAAAATTTTAACCGTTTTTAACAATAAAGTTGTTGAACTAATTGACCGTCAAATTTAAACTCAACGGTATGTAATTTGTACTAATGTGTACTTCAAACGTGCAATCTTTGACAAGGTGACATAAGTGACTATGCGCAACCAAAATAGTAGTGTTGGGTATCGAGGACCTTTTGCTGATATTCGATAAATATCGAATTTAAGGTTCCTGATATCGATATATCGCTTTGATATTTCAAAAATCAAAATATCGAGATAAATATATCGTCGATATATCAAGGCATTAAAAAAAAATGAAAATTTTCACAGGTCTCTAAAGTCAAGTGCCTTCGGACAAGGTGATCGTAAAATCTTTGCCGAAAAGAAATACAATTTTTTCTTGAAAGTCAGCAGAGTGAAGGATATCTCTGAGGTACATTGACGCGGTACACTTGCGAAGTACACGTACAAAATACGCAAGTACGGATTTCCATACGAAAATGGTCGATTTTCAAATCTGTGACGATTTTAAAGATTTGATCGTTAACTTGCAAGGAACCACTCAAATCAGAACACGTATGTAAAAACTTGTTTTTTAGACAATACGCGATGTAACCGAGGCCTTTGTAATACATATATTTTGTTGTCCGTACTATTACAAAGACCTCCTGATGTAACCATACCCCAAATAAATAACTATATAAATCACGGAAGTAGGATTTTTTTGTCCGTTAAATTTTGCGGCGTCTATTTTTAAGGGTCAAGTTCCATCAGTCGAAAAGTGGGGTAGTTTACAAAATTATGCGACTACCCGTACCAAACCGTACCGCTTATTTTGTTTTTTTACCCAAAACAATATTACAGATAATCTTGCCAATACTCTCCGAAGGTCTTGGAGGAAATATTGATCGTTGGATGTTCATCCGCAAGGCGTTCACTTCATTTTTCTTTGTAACTGCCAACGTACCTGTAGGAGGTGGGTTGGCAGATACAGGCAAAAAATAATCATGACACGCTGGACGAACAAGCTACGGGTCATGATAAAAAACCAACAAAAATTGAGGAAATTTACACATGGTATGTACTTTTCAAAATGCAACTGAAAATTAAAAAAGTAATCTCGAAACAGTCTTTCATCTCGCAATTTCTTTGGTCACACTATTTCTGGCAATGGATTTTCCTCATGTTCAAAATCAGGAACACTAAAAAATGAGCTGGCGTAAAAGACTAACGTTTGGAGAAAGTGCAAAAGTTCTGTTCTAGTATGCGCAAATGAAGATTTGAACTGCAATTTGCCGGAGTGAAGATTTTAAAAAGATTTTAAATATCCGATCAAAACCCAAGTGGTGCCACTTAATGTTGTCGAGCGTGCCTGAGAAAAATAGGAGAAGGGCCCCTTGCCCAAAGCAGTTGGCATTGGAGTCATGCAAATAACCCCCAGAATGCGAATGTTTCCCATAAAAATGATTATGCCCACTGCTGCCCTCATCCCTCCTATAGACATGCATGCAGAATGAGAATGGGTGCATGGGAGGGCAAAAAGATCTTCCCTCCCTTCCTTCTTTTCCCCACTTGACCGGGGAACGGGATTGGGTTTTAGGAAATTCAGCCGGTGTCCCAATTGCTGATCCGCTAGAAGTCTAACAAATTTTCCCTCAAAACCCACTGTTCTGGTCCAAAAGATTCTGGTAATTAACCCCGGCTGAAATGCTACCGAAGCCCAAAAAGGACTACCAAAGAGAGAACAAAGACACTCCCACGCAGAATAAAGGATAAATAAAAGAATAATAAGTTGTTTTAGAATTAACAATATCAATTTGCCCTAGAAAAATAGAGATAGAGATAGGATTAAGAATAATAGCAAGCGAGCTGAACATACCCCAAAAAAGAAAGTTGTCTACAAGAGGAGATAAGATCTCTTTCAAAGACACTAAAACAGGTATTGTACTCATTAACTCCTTTGTTTTCGCAACCAAGAACCGACAAGACCCCTCTCGGTATCAAACAGCCACAAATCCCAAACTGCCCAAAAAAAAAAGATAGTGCCAACTACCCAACCGAACTACAATTTCCACAAAAGACAAAGGCAAACCAAGATGGCAATAGGGTCACAATCACATGACAAACAAAGGTTCTCCAAAAGAAGATTTGCTGGAATTTCTAAGGATTTATTCAGGAGACAATACTGAAACAACAACTTGTCTCCTTCAACCCCAAGTGCCTTATACAAGCAAAGTTTGTCCTATCGACAGTACCAAAGTCAAAGCAATACTAGGAGCCAATCAGCGGCCACAAATTGTTATCGTAGGAACATAAGACAAAACAGGTTGGACTACACTCAATGCAAAATGTTAGGTGACTAGCTCCGGCTAGATTTGAAGCAAAATGTCATTTTATGATACACTATTGCGCACAAAGTTTTGAATGGACATGAAACGCCTAACTTTGACTCAAAATAATGAATGCTCTACCAGTCTAGTGGACATGAACTAACATTCTCCAGGCAGCCAACAACAAAATCTACTAGACTATCCCCAATGTTACGTGGCGTTCCACAATGTGGCCGAAAAAAGGGCAGGTGGCAACTGGTGGCATGTAACACAATTGTAATATTTGAAACGAAATAACTCCGTTGTTCAGCCTCCGTTAGGCGCGAAACAAAGTGCATTCCGCTTAGTTTGGAAAATAGAAGAATCTTATCCGGTTGGGTACACTCCGTTCTTTTTACTCCGATGACCATACAGAGGGAAAGGGGCCCGGAAATCCTTGGTGAAATAAAGGAGTGCTGGTGAAGCACACAAGCTTGACAGCTGTCGAGCGTGCATGAGAAAAATGGGAGATGGGCCCCCTACCCGGAGCAATCGACATTGGAGTCCTCCAGATAACTCCCAAAATGCGAATGCTTCCCATAAAAATGATTATGCCCACTGCTACCCTCATCCCTCCCATAGCATGCATGCAGAATGGGAATGGGTGCATGGGAGGGCGAAAGATCTTTCCTCCCTTCCTTTTTTTCCCCACCTGACCGAGGAATGGGATTCGGTTCTTGGAAATTGAGCCGGTGTCCCAATTCCCCCCCTCTTAGTCAACTGTGATAAACACATCAGAACAATTACCCGCCCAATTCGCAGTTCCCGTATAACCACGTGGTGGAGGGTATTGTGCGTGGCTCCCATGAGGAGGGGAGACAGGCTGAATGCCAACAGTGACCGCACTGATGGCAGATCAAGAAATGGCCCTGCGGAGGGGACATGCTGCATGCTGATGAACACAAATGAGGATCAGCAAAGTAAATTAAGTGGAAAGTGGGTTCGTCCTCCAATCCCCAAAGGTGGCAAGGGGCCACATTGATCTGATTCCCTTTAATTTTTCGACCATCCTTACCTTCCACTGTAAGAACTCCCTTGTTGAAAACCTCTATCACTTTCAAAATCACCTGTCTGTTGATATTTGTGTATTTTCTAGGTATATTTTAGAATAAAAAAAAGGATTAGGCGGTCTGCCTCTAACTCCCTTCTCCAGCCACCACACTTGTGGTAGTCACCAAAGGCTTGGATAGGGAGTTAGAGTCATGGCTGCGTAGGTATTCTAGAGAGAGTGAGGTAGAAACTGGTAGATTTACCAAAATTTAGTATGACGAACCCAGGACTTGATCTTGGTACCTAGGGTTTGACAAACCTAGTAGCCGTTAGCTTTGTCTGTTAAGTCTTAGGCTACTGATAAATTATATTGGGTTTGATAGTTATAAAAACGTTTACAAGTACGGTATAACATAGAACAAGTTGTGTACTATAGTATCGCACGAAAAAAAGGTTGTGAACATTTATTTCAACGACAAATATTCAATCTGGACTTCATCGAACGGCCGTGATAGGAGCCGATATCGCGAAAAGGGCATTTTGGCGTTTTACGGAAGCCGTCACTCCGTATAACACATGGCAGCATCGCACGCGTTTTCGGAATTTTCGGAGAGTAAGACAACATATCCGAATGTGACAAATGTCACTGTTTTGTCCATGTAGTACCGTTACCGTACATAAAGTCCTAATGTACTTGTACTTTTTGTACGTTACAGTCCCATGATTGGATCGTAATTCAATAGAAGGGGTTTTAGAGAGGAAATAGGACTTAGAATATTTTGGTAGGTAGTCGCCTCTCTCCTAGAGAGCATCTGTATAAATAGGCAAACATTGCCATTTAATTAAAAATTCACTTTGTTGACCAAATTCAATAATTCTTTTTGCTGCGGACTTAGGGGAGTCCACACTACACAGGGGTGTAGTCGGTCAGAGTTTTAGCCTGCCAGGGTGGCTGCATTTTTAAGGGAATGTGAAAGTGGGAGAATGTTTCCAAAACTCATATTCTAACTTTGCATTCTGTGGTGGAATTGAGCACACATAAAGTCTTATTTCACAAGGTGAAGTTGTATCGGGGTTGTGATTGTCAGATGGTCAATCTTTTGGGTTTGTATCAACTTAGAGCCGACACTAACTAGATAAGCTTCTTGAGAGCTGCCTACTCTGAGGACCAATGGAGGTCTCTCCTCAATGGAGGTCTCAGAGTTTCAGGTTATGGGCCCACCATCTAGGGTGCCTATGTTTGATGGAATAGACTTCACTTATTGTAAGTTTACAATGGAGGGATTGCTTTTCGAAAAGTACTTATGGGGAATTGTTTCGGGACAAGTGAGGTGTCCGCCACCGGGCTTTGGTGGAGCTCACTATGGAGATTCATCTGGGGCTTCTCAGAAAACCAACCAGATTTCAAATGCAACGGAAGGTGAAGGGAAAATCATTGCCATGGAAGGAGGAAAAGGGGAGAAAGGAAAACGAACCACTATGATGATGGGAGCTAGGCTCTCGGGTACGGTCCCACTTGTAGGGGTTATAACTAAAACTGAAGAAACTGACAATAAAATTTGGGAGTATAAGAATACTATAGCAAAACATCTTATGCTTAGAATTGTGTCTAAGTCTATAGCTGTCACTCTTTTATGTCTAACGAAGGCATCATAAATCTGGTAAACACTAAGACAGATATATAAGAGTGAGACTATATAGAGGTAGCAGTTTGTAAAACAGGAAATAGGGGCCTATGTTTATAAAGGTGGTAGCATGATAGAGTTTTGCAATGATATTGCTGCGTTATATGTTGAGCTTGGTAGTGCGGGATATTTAGAATATGAGGAGAGAAAGATTAACACACTAATCATGAAACTCCCAGAGGAGTACGAAAACATCATTAACCGTATGCAGGAAATTGATGGCTCCTCATGGACTTGGAGCATTACCATGGGGATAATTCTTGTGAGGGAAAGCACTTTGGAGCTTTGTAGGGGAAGTAACAGGGTGAATGCATTTACAGTTGTTGGTGACAGGCGGAAGCGTGATGAGAAGAATGACGGTGACTTGCGGAAGCATGATGAGAGGAAGAAAGACAAATGTAATCCTTATCGGAACTTTGGTGGAAAGAGATGGAGAGGAAAAGAAAGGGGAGCTTTAAAAAAAGCGGTTTGCTTCGCTTGTAGGAAACCAGGTCACTATATGGAGGAGTGTCATTGTTTGGAAGAACTTAGAAGTTTGTATGTCGATGAGGAGGAACAAAGGGAAGAGGAGAAAAAGGATGAAGAAATTTTGGAACTTCTTCACATCGGTAGAATGGAGAAGAGAGAAAAGTACACAGAAATTCTACGAAAGCAACAGTGTGCTTTTGGAGGTACAAGGGAAGTAAAGGGAAGGGAGGTACTTGAGGGAGTTAGAAATAATAAGGATAATTTCATAGATATGTTGGAAACAAAAAACTTGTCGGATAGGGAGACATCAACGGATTCCGAGGAAAGGGGAGAAGTGAAATTTCAAGGGGTTTTAAAGGATAGGGGAGAAGAGAAATATTTAATGAAAGATTTGTGGGAGGAGAAATATTTATCGAGAATAAAGTCAGAAAGTGATAGTGGAAAAAATTCCATGGGAGAGAGTGAGGAAAGTTCAAAAAATAGGGTGAGTATCATGGAAAAAAATATGAGCACGGAAGATGTAGATTTTATGAGGAACTTAGTGGGGACTCTTGATTTAACAATAAGTTTGGGGGGTAATGGCTTTGACATCACTAATGGGAGTGATGTCATTTATGAAGGTGTGCATGTTAAAAGGATAGCATCTAGGTGTGTGTTGCAGATTGGAGATGGGGCTGGCTGTTTGAACTGCAAGAGGGAAATCGGTTTTTGTGTGGATGGAAAGAAGATGAGGTGGATAAAATCTTTGCTCGGATTTATGAAAAGTGGGATGCTAAATAAAATGTGTGATCAACAAGATGGAATGTTTATTTCAGCTCATCTAGTAGACCTTTTAAAACATGAGAGTATTTACTTAAAGTTTTATTAACAGAAAAGAAAAAGAAAGAAAAAGGGGGAGCGGGTGGATTTTTTTTGTGTGGGAGTTGAAAAGAAAATAGACTAGAAAATAAAGGGAGTGTTGAGATTTGTGTATTTTCTAGGTCTGAATTAGAATAGGAAAAAGGCAGAGGCAGTCTGCCTCTAACTCCCTTCTCCAAGCCCCCACACTGGTTGTAGTCATTGAAGGCTGGAGAGGGAGCTAGAGTCATGGGTGCCTAAGCTATCTAGAGTGACAGGTAGCAGATAGGGTAGATTTACCAAAAAGGTGCTTCACGGACCCAGGAATTGATCCTGGTACCTACCGTCCGTTAAGGCACCCGCAACCGTTAGCTTTGTCCGTTAAATCTAGGACTAGTGCTAAGGTATAATGGGGTTGATAATTATTTAAATAGTTACAAGTGGATATTTCCATTTAACTGAATTACGGGTTCATAGGGCATATAAACAGTTGTACTTTAAGTACTGGACGAAACAAATGGTACGGAAATTTGTTTCAACGGTCCGTATTAAATAACGATATAAATCGGACGACCGTGGTTAGCGTCGGCTTCCCGGAAAGGACAATTTGGCGGTTTGCGGACGTCGCCACTTCGGATGACACGTGGCAACATCATACGGGTTCACAAAATCTTCGGAACAGAAGACAACAAATTTGGATGTGACAAATGTCGCATTATGGTTGTGTCGTACAAAGTCCGTACAGAAAGTACTCCGGCACTTGTACTTTCTTCTATAGTACAGTCCTGTGATTGGTCAATATTTTAGTACTACGGGGTTTAGAGAGGGGTTTAGGACTTCAAATATTTTGGGTAGGTAGCCGCCTCTCCCAGAAAGCATTTTGTATAAAAGGCTTACTTTGGCTAGCCATAACAACTAACTCAGTTGACCATTTTCAGTGATTGTTTTTGCTGCAGACTCACGGGAGTCCAGGCTACACAGGGGTGTAGTCAATTAGAGTGTTTGCTTGCCAGGATGGCTGCATTTCTAAGGGAAAATCAAATTAGGGAATGTTATGCAAAACTTATATTATAACTTTGCATTTTGTGGTGGAACTACGCACACAAAAAGTCTTATTTCACAGGGGTGAAGCTGTAATGGGGTTTTGATTTTCAAGGGGTCAATCATTTGGGTTTATATAAACTTGGAGTCCACACTATCTAGATTAGCTTCTTTGAACCTGCGAATTCTGTGTGGCAATGGACCCCATAAAATTACATCCGTTACACGCGCATGGACCGTGTCCTGTTTATCAAAACGTTTAGGTACTATTGTACTATTCTAGACGTCCATATTGACATTTGTAGACGCGACCCAAATCGTACATATTCAAACGGACGGCTAGCCGTTTGAACCGTTTAGTGACGTTGGCCGAGGGACAAAGCTACCTGATCGCTGACATGGGCTGGGGGACAACGTTACGCGTTTGTTGACGTCGACCGAGGGACACAGCGTTTAAGGGTACAAACTAGCAGAAAGTCAGCCTATTTAATGGTTTTCAAACGGACGACCAAAGGTTTATAATTTGAATTAAGTAAGGACCAAGTTCCATTGGTCGAAAAGTGAGGTACACCGCTAATCGTAATTAGAGTAAAGAAAAAATTAGAGTAAAAAACAAGAAAAAAAAAATTAGAGTTATGAATTCTAATTTATGTGATAGAAATTTTTCAAAAAGGAATTTACTCTAATTTATTTAAGTATTCTAATTTGACGCGCTAAGTATCTCTACTGTAAATTAGGTATTCATACAAAATTTGACAAAACGTACAGTTTATCATCACTATGACGTTTGCACTACGCTGTTTGTTAAAAAGTAATTACATGATAACGACCTGTATTAAATCATTATTTGTACTTTTTTACTTAATAAAGTACAATTTTGCACGGTCATATACCAACCGTACGCCACACTATTGAAAACAACACTTTATTAGAGTTATTAACGCTCATTCAAAAAATACATTAAATAACGTGAAGAGTAATTTAGAATAATATACTCTATTTATTGTGATAGAGTCAAAATTTGGGATGACGTAATTAGCGTATATTACTCTAATTATGATTCACGGTGTAGTTTACAGAAATCTGCGACTATCCGTACCAAACTGTACTGCTTATTTTGTTTTTATACGCGAAACAACATTACAGAAAATATTGCCAATACTCTCCGTAGGGTCTAGGAGGTAACACTAACCGTCGGATGTTCATCTACGAGGCGTTCGCTTCATTTTTCTTTGTATCTGCCAACGTACCTGTAGGAGGTGGGTTGGCAGATAGAGAAAAAAAGTAATCGTGACACGCTGGAAGATTAAGCTATGTGTCTCGATGGAAAACTAACAAAATTGACGAAATTTGCACATGGAATGTACTTTTCAAAATGCAAGTGAAAATTAAAAAAGGAATCTCGAAACGGTCGTTTGTTGCGCTATGTCTGGCAACGCACTTTCGTCACACTATTTCCGGCAAAGGATTTTCGTCATGTTCGAAAAAACGAACCCTAAAAAATAAGCTAGCGTAAATGACTGGCGTTTGCAAAAAGTATAAAATTTATGTCGCATTATAATTTGGTACGCAAGTACATGGTACGCAAGTGAATATTTGAAGTGAAATTTGTCGTTGTGAAGATTTTTGAAAGATTTTAAATATCCCGTCAAAACCCACGTGGTGCCACTCAATGTATAACAAGTGGTTTACAGACTCTTCGTGATGGAACATCGACTCAATCAACCCGGTCTGTAGAGTTGGCCATACGATTACAGAAACGACTAATACAACTTTACCCTAATTTGTATAAAGATATGTACTTTTCAAAATGCAACCGAAAATAAAAAGAGTATTCCCGTATCGCTCCTTCGTCACACTATTTGTGCCAAAAGACTTTCCAAATTTTGTCATGTTCAAAAACAGGAACCATAAAAAATGAGCTGCGTCTTCAAAAAGTACGATTTTTTGGTCGTGTGATGACTCGGTTACGCATGTACCTGGTACGCAAATGAAGATTTGAAGTTAAATGTGGTATGTGTGAATATGATTTAAAGATTTGTAAAATACAATAGTAAATATTATGTGGTGCAACTCAATTTAAAACACTTACTTTACTAGCTCTACGCAATGGAACATCTTCTAAAATATAACACAGAGTAAAGCTTGTCATACGATTACATAATTTCATAATGCAACGCCAGGTTAATACGCCTAATAACTCTTTTGCGCTAACGCTATTACATGGAAAGTTTCTACAAAATCACCTTTGTAGTATTGCGCGTGACTCAATTTGATGTCCCACTCCTTATCGCGAATAAATTTAGGGAATTGCTTATTGCAGTGGCAATTTTTGCGCAGATAGTTGAGTCAGCTTGTCAAAAATTGTACATTTTAAGCACAAATGAATACAATTTACTTTCCATTCGGTTTAGATTAGACGGTCAATCTGTCAAAAAACTTTAACTTGCGAAATATAGTAACAGCCGGTTAAAAAAGTGTCGCGCTTCCGAAGCTAAACTGACATAAAAAAACAACAATTCACACGGCCGACCAAGGTTTACGGGTAACAAAACTTCGTCAACCACATGTAAATAAAAGTGTTGCGCGCAGGCACTTTCTCACTTTACGTGAGCTCCAATGTGAGAGCACATGTTGGCTTTCAACTTAGCTGCAAAATTGAAATCTAATCGCGAAGGGTAATGTTGAACTCAGACGCAAAATTAATGGACGATGTGATACGGATAAATAAATTCGCACGAAACGAAATAATCTTCGTTCACAATAAGAAAATGAACCTGCATAAACATATTGATGACTCTAATTTAAAAACAAGTGCTTTGTCACGCGTGACCAAATCAAGCAATAATATTTACGATTAGCGATTAGATTTCAATTTTACCGCTACGGGTGGCATTCCATCAGTCAAAAAGTGGGGTAGTTTACAGAAATCTGCACCTATCCGTACCAAACCGTACCGCTTTTTTTTTTTTTTAACCCAAAACAACATTACAAAGAATTTTGCCAATACTCTCCGAAGGTAAAGGAGGTAACACTAACCGTCGGATATTCATTCGCGAGGCATTCACTTCATTTAATACTATAGCTAACAACTTATCGGTAGGTGGTGTGTCAGTACAAAAATAAAATGAATCGCAACACGCTGGACAATTAAGTTGCGTGTCACGATAGACAATTAATGAAAATTTAAAAATTTTGCATATAATATGTACCTTTTAAAATCCAACCTAAAATAAAAAAAAGTAATCTAGACACGCTCCTTCGTCACGCTATTTTTGGCAAAATTATGTCGTCACACTAATTCTGGCAAAAGACTTTCTTTATATTCAAAATCATAAACACTAAAAAATGAGTTGGCGTAGAAAAATGACGTCTGCAAAAAGTACACATGTTTTGTCGTATGATGACTTTGTACGCAAGTACATTGTAAGCGAGTGAAGATTTGAAGTTAAATTGGTCGGTGTTAAAAATTTAAAGGATATTCAATACGTGACATCAAGATTAGAGTCGCAAATCCCACCACCAAGTCTTTGACCCAATACTAACAGTATTCATTTCGCAAATCGTATTCGAAGATAAGAGCTGCAAATGGTACTCTATTGCAAAGTGTTAATTATGCACTTTATATGGTGTTTCCACAAATATGTCAAATTATCATGTCAATTTTATGCGACATATCGTAATTATTGGCTTACTTATACGTCGTACAGTGTTACAAAGAGCTAATTATACACTTTATACGGTGTTTCCACAAATATATCAAATTATTATGTCAATTTTACGCGACATACACTAACATTGGCTAATAAATTGGTGGAAATCAAATTGTTATGTCAATTCCACACGACAAATCCTAATTGTTGGCTTACTCACATGTTTGAAACAATAAATCGATATTTTGAATTACTATTTAAGTTAGAGAAACTTGACCACAATTCAAACAAAACCAGTCATACACCAAAATTGAGAAAAATATCCTCGCTTCCTTTAAAAACTAAAACGCAAAATAAGCTTCAAAAATCAAAAAACGGTGAAACTGCTCAGTGTTACCTATTGAAAGAAAGCACTGGCACTTCAAATTGTTCGAAAAAATTTGAACATGCCTATGAAGTTAAAACATCAAATAAATACATGGCAAAGGGGGGAGGTTTTGTGGCTTGTAATACATGCGTCATAACTTATCAATACAAGTAAACAAACGGTACTTCAACAATTAACAGTCACACATATTCAACTTTGGGCCGACACGGACAATTTAAGAGGACTTATTCGTAAGTTTTTTTCAACAACGGAAGTGAAAGCGAAGGATAAAAAATAAAAAAATGGTGGCGTTGATGTGTTGCGAGGACCTTTGACAATTTTCAATAGTCAACCGTTTAGTAATTTTTTTTTTTAATTCTCTTTAGGATGGCTTTAATGTGTATAATATTACATATTGCTTTGTAAATAAATTTATATATTTTAGCTTCATCGATATTTTCTTATCGGTAATTTGTATTCGTACTTTTCTTTTATTTAATTTTTTTATTATTTGTTTCTCATGTTATTGTTTTTGATTTGCCTATCGATATAAATCATTTGCCTTGGTAAAAACCTTCTTTATTGATCATGGTTAGTAATTGTACGATATTTTGTTATTGTTTTTTTTTCACGTTTTAAAACATTTTGTCAAACATTATTTGATGTTGGTGTTTCGTCTAACAAATGTGTTGACATTGATCAACTACTTTGTGAATAGTGTAAAACACTACAATATATCTTCCTCCAAAGATATTCGTAGTTTGATGAAACTGGAACTTAGAGAGAATATTGATAGCAACATATTTGTCGCATCTACGACCGATCTTCTGAGACAATAAAAAGAACCTCATTCATTTCAGTAACTGCTCTTTTTATCGACAAATTATTTAAACTTCATGCACGCACACTTGAAGTCAAACATTTTTCTGAGGTAAAACATACCACAGAAAACGTTTTAATTGCTTTTAAATATTGCTTGACCAAATTTAAAATGTCCAATTTTGATGTTTTGGACAATTGTTGCCCTTTTGTGAGCGACAGTGGCTCTAACATGTGTGGGGTTGAAAGTCTACCGAGTATGTTTTTTCGGATACCTTGCACGGACTATAAAATTGTTGCCATTGTGATCTCGATTTTGATCAAGGGTTGAGCTTCTAAAAAATAGAAATGCGATGTGGAGGTTATTGAATTGATTGATTTAATTGACTCTTGTAAAACATTGGTCACATTGTTGAAATAGAGTAATTTACAAAATCTTTTAAACTCTTTAAAACAATAAAACACAACATGGAGTTCTTTTCTCCGAATGTTTAAGAGTATTTACGATGTATTCGATGCAATAGGATCAATCGCTCAAGCATAAATTAAATTGACATTTTTTGCTTGTATCGATAAGACTTATCTTACCGAAGATACACAATTTTTGGAAAGGTTTCAAGAAGGGAGCCTAAAGTTGGAAAAATTCAAAGAATCAACTTTATATTTGGTTTTTTTGAACGGTTGTCTATTCATAAAATAAGGAAAAAATCTTATAATGATGGTGAAAAAGAATGCCCCGCCCATTTGCCAAACTTGCAAAAGTTGAAAGAACTTTTTATGAAATTTGCACAACCGAAGTGGGGTCTTCACGAGTATCATATTGCCGGGGCTCTTTTAAATCCTTGACAAAAACATATGTTTGAAATAAGTAGGGTATCAAAAACCGAAATCAAAAACGGGAGGGTCAAACTTTGAGAATTCGTAAACAACCTAGGTGATGACATTGACTTTGTTAGTCCTTAACGTAAAACAAAAAAACAAAAAACATGGAAAAGTATGGGCGGCTTCCACATTTTTTTAGGTGAGAGCAATGACGAAAACAAAGTACTTATTACAACCGACAAGAAACTGCTCGGTAATGATGAATTATAACGCTACTTTGTTTTAAAATTAACCAGCGACGGATGATTGAACTTTAACATACTTGAATGGTGGAAAAAAAAATCAAGTGTACGTGCGAAAGATGAAGGATTCATCTTCTAGCGAGTTTTTTGGCTTCTATCTCTATGTCCGAATGCAATTTTTCGGATGTCAAGAACACGATCACAAGAAAGAGGAGCTCACTGGCGGCATCAATTGTTAGTGATGTTTTGTGTGTTAGATATAGCCAAGATATTTTAAACGCAAAGTTTTTTGTTTTGTTTTGTTTTGTTTGTTTTATTTTTTATAACATATATTTTTTTCTTTGAATTTTTTGTTGTGTTTCAAAAAGTGTAGTGTTTTTTTTTTCTTAAACCGGATTCCTTATTTTTAAAAGCGTAGTAATTATACCAAATTTAGATTTATAGATTTTCTTTAGTTTTTAAGTTTGAGTTTGAAAAATTGTATGTTATAGTCGAAAATGGGACGAGGATTTTTTTTGTTGTGATTTGTTTATTGCTATATTTCATATTATTGACTAACTTTGTTTTTTATTGCCCATTTAAACGTGTTTTTTGCTAATTGACTTTCCATGTGAAAAACTAAGATTTTTTCTTTAAGTGTACATCATGATTTTTAACATTTTACTAAAGTTGAAAGAAAAACTCTCCAAAAAATGTAACCAAAAATTTAGATTTGTGAGACAATAAACATTAATCTAAGAGTTACACGTAAAATAAGGACAAAAAACTCTTGAGAGAGGTGATTGTCGAGGAAGGAAACTATTTTCAAAGAGCGATTGCAAAAAGACAAAATAGCAAAAAGAAGAGGTACACGAACTGTTTTTATGCAAAGGGAGATGTACCACTACAACGCTCATATTTATTAGTGTTAATAAGTAGCAACTATTTATAGGCAAAAATCACAAAATCGAGTTAACAACATTATTTGAAGACGTGGATTACAACCTGCCACATCTCCTTGCATTATTAATTAATAAACATAATATATGAAATATATTATAAAATAACATAATATTAACAACATTATTAATTATGTTAAGAATCGATCAAGTGCTCACATATATGCTCACACATGATGAATTAAATCTCACAGCGGAAGCTTAAATAAACAAATTCCACATAAAACACTCACGGCTCACAATAAAACATATCGGCCAAATATCAATATATTAAGCCGAAGATTTCTCATACAACCTCTCTCCTTCACAGTTTTTCCCTCTTTAAATCTTCTTCTCTCTCTACATCTTAATGTGTCACTTCTTAACACATGATGCATCTCTATAAAAGACTGCATGATCCATTTCCCCAGACTGCATACAAAACTGATAGTAACACACGCTAATATACCTTCTTCGACAATTAGTGACCACTTACTCCACTAATGACCACTTACTCCACAAACTCAAAACAGACGAGGGCGTCGAAGTCCACATGTGGACGTGCGTCTAAAAAGACATTCTAGCGCCGAAACAAAGTGACGCGCACTAAAACACACTAGACACGTACAGAGAACTAAATATCATAGTCACCGTTCCAGATTATACAAAACAAACGAAACCAAACTGAACCATCACACACATAAATAATCTATGTATCGACTGGTACTGAACCTCCGTACATTGAACAAACCAAAGGTACTCCGATTCAAATCGCGAAACCATACTCAAAATCGAATCGCGCTAGGCGAACCAAAACATTAATAAACCCGCGGACGACCAATTCTCCACATCCAACCAAAACATGATTTTGGTTGTTCCGCCGATTTTCCCAATAATCCTAACAAATTATAATTTCCCATCAACACTAATAAATTTTTAACGGTAATGACAATGAGCGGTGTAATTTTGTGCTTATTAGGGTACGGGCGGGTTAGGGTAGTCACAGAGAACTCCAGTTTTGGTTAACTTTTATTTTCGTAATTGCGTGTTGGTTAACGGGTAACAATTTAGGAGCGTGACATAACCCGGTCGGGTTTCGGGTGTTCAGATTTTTATTTTTTGTCGGTTTCGTGTATTTTAAATTTTGATTTTTGCGACCTTTGCTGGGAGTTAACAATGACTCTCGGGTATTCATTCCCGTTGCATTCACTCCAATTTTTATTGTTGTTGACAAACCGCCTCGTCAATTTTTTGTTGCGACACATTAGATGATTAAGCTACGTGTCACGATGGACTACAACGATATTCCCAAAATTTGCACATGATATGCACCTTTCAAAATGCAAACGAAAATACAGGAGTAATCTCGTAACGCTCTTTCGTCCCGCTATTTCTAGAAACGCTCTTTAGTCACGCTATTTGCGAAATTTACCAGCGGAACGCCACCGTTAAGCCGAAATTCCGTTAGCGGTTTCAGTAAATGTACGGATACGTTTACTGATGGCCGTGATGGCCGTGTCTTCCATGATGGCCATGTCTTCCGCGTCAGTAAACCACATTTTATTTGCGTGGTTCATTCTGGTTGGTACCACATCGCCCAATATTAGATGCTAAAAATGTTGAAATAATCTTCGAAGGCAAAGTCTGAATGCAATATTTGTACCACCAGAGGTAATATCTGTACCACCGGAGGTAATTAACGACGTGTACAACCGGAGGTATTATCTCTAACAGCGGAGGCAATATTTGGACCAGCGGAGATAATTAATGACGCGTAGAAATGGAGGTATTATCTGTACCACCGGAGGTCTGTACCAGCGGAGGTAATTAATGACGTGTACGGAATGCATTATAATGTACTACCCAAAATTTAGGGTGTGTCTCCATGTACTTATAACTTAGCGAAAAAACTTTGTTTTTTAGCGCAAATCCGGCGAACCCGGATTTCAGACGTCCCTATGTGTACCAAACGAAGTTGTCACTTAAGGGCGTGATAATTGTATACGTTGACAATGCCCATGACGGTTGTTGACAGTGTACAATTTGTGATGACGCACGTTATTTTTTGTAACTGCGTGTGACGTCGCATGGCTTTTTGTGACATTGTAGACATACCACCATTCATCCTGTGCCGATTCACGGTTGAAGAAGATGCAATTTGCCTTTGCGTCTCTTGTCAGCTCGACGTGAAATGGCATCAGATCTTGAGACCCTTGGCAAAATAAAATCCATACCAGGCGCAAACAGGCAAAACCAAACAAATTGTGTAATTTTCTTTGTCGTATTTGAACGCAAACGGGCAAAACATAACGGATCGTGCACTTTTCATCGTCGCTTGAATTCTTTTGAAATTTTTTGTTTTTTTTTAACACGTGCGACTACATGTTTCTATTTTTTTTTCGAAAATTCTTTGTTTTAAAACACATCTTCCCGTGTTTTAAAGAAAAGTTCGAAGATGACGTTTTTTGGCATGGCCTTGGGTTGAAGAACACAAAACGACAACATGTCGTACATCTTAAATTTGATGATGACGCAAAATGTACTTCTCATTTTTTTATATTTTTGTACGGTTGAAACTTACGCGGTACAGCTCTAAGTTTTACAGGAAAACGACAGAAAAAAACCCTTACTTTGGCACATGGAGACGCACCCTTAGAAACGCAACGAAAAAAAGGCGGCGGCAAACTTTGATGGTGGGAGCGTGACGAGATAATTTCCTTAAATCGCATCCACCCTGGAAGGCACATGGCACATGCGACGTGTATGCACATAATCGTGCGCTCATCGTAGACTATTTATCACTAATCCATGCGGCCCAAATTTACACGTACGGTGTGTGCAAAGTGTCCTCGTTGGAGACATTCGCCACACACTCATAGGTTAGCGACGTGGCGTCTCGGATAAAAATATTAATGCACTTGACGGCCAGATTTTACGCCTACAACGATGTTGATTCATCCGTAAAGATGTTTTTCCTAAAAAAAATAAAAAATTACGGACTTGTAAAAAACGTTAAGTCACTTAGTAAACAACCCCATTTTTTCGCTAATGGAAGTCCGACCTTATTGTAAGGTATAAAATGTGTTTGTCCTAATGGCCCTTTCCCATGTGCTAAAGTTACATTTTTTTTCTGTAGTTTTCCTCTATAACTTCGGAAAAAACGTGAAAATACGCAGCCGTACCAAAAAATTGAAGTTACCACCGTACAAGTTGCTTTATCTTGAAACTTTAACTGTACTATAGTTTGTTGTCTAGCGCAATGCAGTTTGTCGTTAAGCGCGTTTCGACCAACTTTTGCGTCTTTCCGGCTCATCTTCAAACTTTATATTAAATCACCTCGCAAGGTGATTTAAACAAAGTTCCACGACGTGGGCGAATATGCATATGATTTCGCACGCGACGGAGGTTTTTGACAATTTTTGTGCCCGGAGAACCAAAAAAAAAACCTACTGCACATTTCGAGCCCGTGCGAGACTTTTTTCAGTGCACTTTTTTCCGTATAGTAACCGTGGAGGGGGTCTCGACCAACGGACGCAATTTCGCAAAAGCGAATTCCGTGAAAGCGCCTCTCTCTCTCTCTCTCTCTCCCTCTCCCACTAACGTGTATATCTCACAATTCATGCAATGAAAAAATGCAAGAAAGGTATCAAATGAAAGATCTCTAAAAAGTATTTCTGTTGGCTATCTTTTAGTTTATTTTGATGGCAAGTAGAGTGAGAACAGACGATAAAACAAAATTGGGAAACCATGGCGGAATGTTTTAGATTCAGTGATGTCGACGCTATCATAAGTGAGCGTGACGTCAAAATGTCACAAACCTTAAACATCTACAATGTCACAAGTAGCTAGACGTCTACAAACGTCGCTATTTTGTAAACGTCATCAATTGTCGCGAGTTTTGTAGTCGTCTACAAACCATCACAAATAACACCCACGTCTACATCCGTCACGATCTAAAGTAACGATTTGATTTTTTTACATTCGAATGCTCTGAAAGTAGTACGGAGAATCTTCGCTAAAAACAAAGTTGCAAGACTAAAGTTTAGTGCCCTTAGGCCATTTCTCCATCAGGCCGACAGCTTTTGTTTCGTACAAAATAACACAAAAGAGTACAACACCTGCGTCGTCGCGGAAAAGTGAGCGGCGTCGACACGGAAAAGGGCACTCATAAAATCTGTACCAATAAGAACATCTATGGATTTCTCCGGCCATCCCGCTGTGAAAATGACTGTGACATGAGTCACTTTTGGGCCCAATGGGCGAAGCCGATTTACGGCAAATGTCCGCTGTACGGAGAACCCTTCGGTTTCTTTGTTGCACGAAATAATTGTAGCGATAGCGATACGGCAGCGATACGATAGCGATACGGCACAATGCGATTCCATTGGTCGACAGTTTTGTGCTCGAGGGAAAATGCTGACGCGTGCGTTAAGTTTTCGCGGCGACGAGGCGAATGGCCATTCGGACATATGCGAATAATGCAGCGAAAATGTCGGTGGAAGCACCCGGCGCGAATTGAAAAGTGGTCGGCGGAGCCCATCTGGCGCGAGATTCAGAACAAGAATATTGGCACGTGCCATCTCTCCTAATGTCGGTGCCGAAGGTTACAACGCATAAAAGAGAGGGAGCTTCAGCCAAGAAAGAAAACAAAGTACAGATCTTTTTGCAGAAAGAGAAAATAGGAGAAGCTGAGAGATAGAGAGAAGGAGAGGAGATTGGAAAATTAAAGAAAGAGAAATAAAAGACAATTGCGAGACAAGAAAAAGAAAAAAAATATTGAGAGAGAGAGAGCAAATACAAGAGAACGAGAAGGAAAGTTAGAGACACAGTGGAGAAAACCATGGAATTTGAGAGGGAGAGAGAGAAGAGAGAGAAAGAGACCCCAAAATGGGTCACGTGAAGAGCTTACTGTCTTCCAAAACCCTAACCTTAATTTTTGGAATTTTGGTATCACTGTGGATGTCGCCGAAAGTCGCATGCCAAGGCACAAGTCCGACGGATGATGAAATTTACAAATCTCCATGCACTCTAATTACGGATTCCGTTGCAGTTTACAAAAAATGGAGTGATCCTAGCACGTGGGAAAGCGGAATTGTCCTCGGTGTGGGCGACGGAACTGACATAGATGCAGTTATTCCGTGTGACGTGGCAGTACAGTTGGATCTTCCGAATATAACTGTCGGAATTCTCCAGGTTAAAGGCTTTCTAAGGTGCGGTGGATACTTTTTCAAAACTCGATTCCTTTAAATTTTGATTTATTTCTTAAATGTGAGGATTTCTTAAAATGTGCATTTCTTAAAAAATGATTTCGCGAGGTTTTAATTTCATTGATTCTAATTTCTCCATCCGAGAATGTCTGAAGCCTCCAACTTTCAAACTTCTTTTCTAGATTTACACATCCGAATTTTTGTAATTGTTGGATGGTTTTATAGGGGTGAATCCCTACATTTTGATGTTCGAAAAGTCACTTTGATGTGCGATAGAAATAAAGAGAGTTCAGACAAGATAAAAGGAATATTTTGCATGCATTATTGTGTAGGAAATAATCCACTCATCGGCTTTCTCCGACGATTTTTACCAAAAGCCCCTTTTTGGAGCGAAGCCCATTTTGAAACCTAACCCACAAATGTAAATCTGAAATCCATTCTGTTTGCAAAGTACAATTTGATATTGAATTGTGCTAAAATGACAAATTTTTAGACGATCACGATCTGGGAGACATTTACTTGAAGGCTCGTCACGTCCTTGTCGAAGGAAGACTTGCAATTGGAACTTCTGAAATCAGTTTAGTCAACTGGCAACTATTCAGCTTACTCCTTCTCCCGAACGAGATGAACTCCAGTTCACCAGTTTCTCCTCGGCCGATGGAGAAAATCCGCGATTCCTCGGCCATAAAGCTTTCGCTGTGGTACTCCCTCTTTTTTTCTCTCTCCCTTTCTTACTCTTCCCTCTCTCTCCCCATCTCTCCCTCCCTCTCCCTGTCTCTGTCTCCGCCGCATGGTGCCTTCCCCCAATCTTGTTTGTAATTGTGATGGTTGAGTAATCGGGTATCGTGGTATTGGGTTTTTTTCAGGTGGGCGGTCAGGTAGACCTCCACGGAATGCCCGAAAAAAGCGCCACTCCGTCTTGGTGCCAGCTGGCAGCAACCGCTCTGGCACAAGATTTGAACATAGTGGTGGACAATGAGCTTGCCATCGATTGGCCGGTGGGAGGCCAAGTGGCCGTGGCAACCACCGCCTACAACTACAATCAAACCGAATCCTTCAAAATTACCAACGGTAACATTTCAAACTGTGAAAACATTACATCAGATCATATTATCAAAATGATACATCAGAACATAACATCAAGCATACCTCGAAAATTTCCTTTGAAGCATAACTCCACCACATCACTTGTAACAGCAAAGCATACCTGATTTTAAACCATACATAATACAAATAAATACCATTAGAATATGACTATAGGTAGTTACGTATACAAAATGCCAACTAGCAACATCTAATCACTATGTATAAAAAATAAAGACATATATAAAGGAGAAACCGTGAATAACATCAAAAAATACAAAACCTCAAACATGCATAACATTAAAAACACCAAATAACTACTGTCCGCTAGGAAACTTGAAACATTGTATGAAGAAGTCATTTACCTCTTTTTCCTTTTCTGGTCAATTTGGCGAAAATTCCCTTAAAATTTTTAAAGGTTTCTAACTTGTGCTCGTCCTAGATCTGTGGGAATATTGGTTTTTCAGTCACCGTTTCTTCGGATGGACATGTGGTTATTGGACTCGATAGTCCTTTGGTCTATTCACACAATGGAGTTCAAGTGAGTGATGGAATGGGAGGATGGATTGATCAACGCGGCGAGGTGGCGCTTATTTCGAGAAATATCGTCATTACGGGAACAGACGAGGAGGAGCCATACAAACTTGAAGGTTAGTGAAGTTCAACATTTTGAAGTTTTGATGTTTGAAAGTTTTGACGTTTTCCTTCAAGCCTCTAATGTTTTCTTTCACACAAGCCGATATTTTTGTTAAAGTTTGTCAGAAACTTCTAAGAAAGAAAGCCAAGTAAGTGATCCCACCGACACAAATAACTACTACCTTGTGGAATTTTACCTAAAACATGACCTACAAAAGAGATCTCCCACTGAAAAAAATGAATGAGAACGCCTTCAAATAACTACTACCTTGTGGAATTTTACCTAAAGCATGACCTATAAAAGAGATCTCCCACCGAAAAAAATGAATGAGAACTCCTTACTGTTTCTTTCGGTATGCTCGTAACTTGTGGGCCGAAAGAACGAGAAAACAAGATGTGCCTGGAGTCTGCTTAGTGAAACGTGGAAACAATTGTGTACGTTGACATCTAACAAATGATTCTGTTGGTTTCTTACCAAAATGAGTAACATGTCTCATCGTCGGTTGTTTTAGCAAGTGGAACCACCAATTTCACGATTTTTCACTTTTTTAATATTACGTTTGTTTATGTTTTATATTTGTAGGTGGACATTTCTTCATTTTTAGGACACCCGACCCGCCACAGTTTATTGAAGAAGTGGAGTTTTACAAAATGGGTCAACAAGGAAAATTGGGACGTTACAGTATGCATTTCCATGTGATTGGTAATAGTCCCCAAACCGTCGCCGTCAAAAATTCCATCAATCAAAGCAAACAAGTGGGTAATCGATCTGCCCTCTCTCTCTCTCTCTATCTCTCTATTCCTCTCTCTCTCTCTCCCCCTCCCTCTCATTCTCTCTCTTTCTCTCCCTCTTGATTTATTTTATTACAAATTACATATATAGAAATAATTCACTGACAATGGAGAGATTATCTGAATATAACTGATTTTTCCGCATAATTCAGTGTCACATTTTCGAATGTTTTTCGATACCGAGATGCGCGATCTCGCATTCCGGTATACAGACCGTTATGATTTACGGGTTGCGTTTTCGTTACTTGGGCGATACCTTAGGGGATCTGCCCTATCTCTATATACACGGAAATATGCGGCAATTTGTGTAGAAATTAATGGTCTTTTAAATATTTTTAGGTCTGAATAGAAATACAGAAAGAAGCAGAGGCAGTCTATCTCTAACTTCTCTCTCCAACTCCCACACTTGTCGCAGTCATTGAGAGGTGGAGAAGAAGCTAGAGCCATAGCTACCTAGGCTATCTAGAGGGTTATGGGAAATAGATTAGTTGATTCATTGAATGGTATTTTATTTACTAAAAGGATTAGTGATGCAGCCAGGATTTGATCGTGGTACCTGTCGGACGTCAGGCAGGCGGTAGACGGTAGCGTTATCCGTTAGGTCTAGAGCTAATGATACATGCTATCGCGTTTAATATAGATTTACACATTACCACGTAAGATGTTTCATTTAACGGCAACTGCTTACAGAATACATAGAGTCAGTTATGTAGAAGTACGGATTACGATACGGATAAGAAACAAGTACCGCGCATTTGTTTCTTTAAACAAAACAAATATCGCGCAAGTACTGATGACGGCTCTGATTGAAATATGCAATCAATCGGACGACCGGGAAGAAAGCCGAGATAGCAGAAGAGAATCTCAGCGGTTTGTGGTTATCACCACATTCGATGACACGTGGCGACATTGCGTTGGATCGCGGCATCTCCGGGAATTACGGGACCGAATCTGGATATGACATGTGTCGACTTTTAGGTCATGTTGTACAATATCTGAACAGAAAGGACACCGACAGTTGTACTTTTGTGTACGGAAGTGTAATCTGATTGGCTCCGTACGTCAGTAGATAGAGTCTGTGAGAGAGATAGGACTTAGAAAAATTAGAAGATAGGACCCTCTCTCTCAGAGAGCTTCTCTACAAAAGGTCAACTTTGACCCTCATAACTTACTGCTCAGGGGAGCAAATTCAGAGATACTTTTTGCTATCGACTCAGGGGAGTCTTGCCTTCACAAGAGTCAAGTTGGTCAGAGTTATTGTGTGCCAGGGTGGCAGTTATTTTTGGTGAAACACAAAGGGGTCAGGGTTATCCTAGAGACTTCTGGGAAGCTGTCCTTTCTAAGGACTTATGGAGGTCTCAGAGTTTTAGGTTATGGGCCCACCCTCTAGGGTACCAATATTTAATGGAACTGGCTTCATATACTGGGAAAATATGATGATAGGAGCTCTATGCGAAAAAAGGTTTTAGGGGATAGTGAGTGGACGGTTGGGGCGTCCATCAAGTCTTGGAATTCTTCCAAGGTTTGGAGGAAGATGATTCACCAGGAAAGAGGATCCACCTTCAACAGAGGAAACAAAAGAAAGAGAGGTGGTGGACAAAAGAAAGGAGAAGGTGGCGACCACATCAATAGCAACAGGTTCGGCATTCGTGTCACCTATTCTGAGGAAAAAAGAGAATGATACTGAAACGTGGGACTTCAACAATATGGCGGCAAAGCACTTCATCCTACGCCATCTCACTGAAGGACTTGCATGTCCTCATTTGCCAGTAGAAAGGGCGTCCGATCTTTGGTTGGCTCTCATAGAGATGTACCGAAGTGGTACGATTGAGCAACAACATTTGGCTGATCAGAAAGTTAAGGAGTATGTATACAAAGGGGGGAAGATGTTGGATTTTTGCAATGAGTTTGCTACACTCTTCATGGAGCTAGAGAGTGTGGGAAAAGATTTTAGTGAAAAAGAAAAGGTTAACTGTTTACTGATGAAGTTACCCGATGAATTCGAGAACATAGTGAACCGTGTGCAGGACTTGCCGGACTCAAGGTGGATATGGAACTCAGTGGTAGGGATGATTCTCGTTCGGGAGAATACGATTGAGATCCGAAATGGAGGAAAGAGTGGCCAAGCCTTGGTAACTTCGACGGATTGGAGGAACAAAGATTCCCGGAAACTGGTCGGAAACTATGGGGTAGGGAGCAGAAAAATCAGACCGACGAGTTCGGACCAAGGGCTCCCAATGGTTTATGTCATTTTTGTAAGAAACTTGGGCACTATATGGCAGAGTGCATTAAGCTAACCGAGCTTCGGTTAAAGAAGGGGCAGACTGGTGGTACCCTAGAGGAGAGAAAAAGGCCCTTGTGACACAGGTACATGAGGCGGAATCCGAGGACGAAGACGATGAGCTCCTTTTAGATGAGGAGTTGGAGGCGAAAAACGAGGTCGAAATTCCACGCAGGCAGAAATGTGCTTACGGTGGATTGAAAGGTGAAGCATGCTGGATTGTAGATTCAGGTGCCTCCATGTACATGTGTAAGGATAGGCACCTGTTCACTATGATAAGAAAGATTCCCACCGGAGAGATAGAGTACGGGGATGGGAGTATAGTCACCACTACTCTTGTAGGATAGGTAGATTTGAAAGTGTTAGTAGAAGGAAAGACATCTATAGTAACATTCTCCGATGTATTGTTTATTCCGGAGCTGAACAAAAACCTCATCTCTACATCTGTATTAGATGATAAGGGTTTTTTTACTAGGAAAGGAAGATGATTGTGAAAGTTTAGATGGATAGGATGTTCTCATCACCACTGATATGAGGGTAGGGGCATGAGATAGAG
>JBBHKE010003023.1:37289-62803 GCA_037447655.1 Zygnema cylindricum | reverse complement strand
CATATCGCATGGGCGCCAAAGTGAAAACTTTGGTTAAATGGCAGGGCCGGTGATCGAACCTGGGACATTGTGTTAGACATACACTAGCTCTACCAACTGAGCTACCCGGCCGATTATGCATGCAAGCGCCAGAAACCATGTTAAGATTCCTAAAATTGGAGGATAGAATGGACGATCCCAATAAAGGGATTGATGAGCTGGCCAGGATTTGAACCTGAGACCTTTCACTATAGCTGTGAATGTACTAACCACTGTACGTGAGACCTTTCACTATAGTTGTGAATGTACTAACCACTGTACCACCAGCTCAGATGTTATGTTGGTGTGTCCAATTTTATATACGTTGTAGTGTGGATTTTACCACAATTCTGGGTATCGATCTGCACGTTTTATGTACGTCAAAATTAATAATCTGGCTATTGAAATAGAAAGGTAAGATTTGATTGGTTGTCTCAAGAACTACATACGCAGGGAGAAAGTTTACTTCATGTGGCGAAAAAAAAAGACATCTTCTCACAGTACACATTGCGTACTTAATCAGAATTCATGGAGTCATGGCAAACCTGCTGGTTGTGGAAGAACAGAAAATCTTACATACCACACTGTATTCTCCATACACGTAACAAAAAATCGGACAGGCATGCAATGAAAATTTAAACGTGCTTGGCAAAAACAATCAACACTAATAGTGATACATTGTGTACTACAAGGAGAGAAAGCTTACCACACTGTCCATGGAAACACCAAAATTTTTGGTGTTAAGTTTCTCGCACTCCTCGTGACGGTCGCTAAAGGTAGTAATTTCTGCAACCAATCCATCAGCCTTCCAAAGATTAAAAATGCAAAATTTTATCTCTTTACCTTTATTTTTTCCTCTTCCCCTTCTTTTCCCCTTTTCCTTAACTTCCTTTCCCTTATTTGACCCTCTTTCCTTTCCCACATCCGCTTTTCCCCTTTTCTCTCTATTTTCGCATATGACTACTAAATGACTAGTGCTACTTGAATGCACTACATAGAAAAAAAATAACACTCTAACACAAGGAGAAACACAACTTTATTGAAGATAAACGCAAAAAGCCAACTATTTCTTACTTACACTACATTGCGAGTATACAATACAAAGGACAAATACATTGCATTAAAAATAAAGAACATTACAAATACAAATTACAAATGCACATTTCAAATCCACATTGCAAAAACACATCACATTACAAACACATACCTTTTCTTTTCCACTTCACACAAAATAGTTGTATAAACCATGGCTATTTTATATAATGAACCCTAAACCTCCGGGGGAGGGAAACAAATTTATGGAGAAGACGTGGAGGGCTGAAATGCGTGCGGTGGAGTGAAAAAGTTGCGATGAAGTTAAAATTAGCGCGGTGGAGAGCGGTGAGAGTGCGACGAGAGAGAGTACGGACAGCTCATAGCTTTTTCGGAAAGTTGTGTTGAAATCACTAGATTTAGGGGAGGTATTTTCTAGGTCTTAATTAAAATAAAAAGGAAAAGAAAAGCAGAGGCAGCTTGCCTCCACCTTCTCTCTCTGACCCCCATACTTGTTGTAGTCATTGAAAGAGAGAGAGGACGGTGGAGCCATGGTTGCCTTAGCTCCATAGGCAGGACTTAAGAGTGATCTAAGTCACTCTCAACCAAAAAGGTTGAGTCCGGCAGGACTCGAACCTCCGACCGGTAGGGCGAGGCATAGCCGTCAACCCTTACCAGTCTGTCGTAGTAGTCCGTTAGAATACATAGGGTTCGATAGCTATTTAAACAATAGATAGACGACTAATCCGATTAACGAAATTACAATAGGATACATAGAAACTAGTTGGGAAATTAAATGCGCACGAAACAAATGTACCGGACATTTGTTTTTAACGGCTGGGAATTGAAGCCGACTTAGATCCGCCGGCTCAGATCATCGCCGAGATCATGGAATGACCGCTTTGGCGGTTTGCGGATGTAACATAGCCTAGCCACACGTGGAAATATGTCATTGGGAAGCCGGAATCCCGGGGAGCGTGAGGACAAGTCCGGAGGAGACAGGCGTCCACTCCATGGCCTTGTCGTACACAGGTCGTACAAAAAGTACATCGGCCATGGTACTTTTCTGTACTATATAGTCTTCTGATTGGTCTCGTACTTCAGTAGATAGGGGTTGCGAGAGGGTTTGGGACTTTGTGGATTGAGGAGGTAGCCGCCTCTCTCCCAACAAGCTTGTATAAATATTGGCATCTTTGCCACTTGATAATGAATCACCTAGGAAGGTGTTTTCTGTGATTCTTTTTGCTGTGGACTCAAGGGAGTCCAGACTGCAGAGGGGTGCAGTCACGTTATCTGTTTATCTGCTAGGGTAGCAGTTGCTCTCGGTGAAAGTGGGTTAGTCAAAAACTACCTAGAGGCTTCCTCATTCATGGTCCATATAGAGGACACAGAATTGCAAGTTGTTTTGCAGCCACCAACGGGGTTGGTCCGTAAGTTTTGGTAATTTTTTTGGCAGTGTGGTATTTTTTTTTTATCGTCCCATACTGCTTGGTTAGCCAATTTGAGGCTGTATTTAGTGTGGCCCTCAAAATTGCAAACACTAATATGACAGATTGTCCTTTCGTAAGTTGTGTTATGGGCTTTTCATGTGATCATTTTAAATCGCCTATTTTGATCAGCGACAATCCGATCGACTAAATCTGACGGTTTAATAAAAAGTTCCTCAAAACTCACAAAAATATTTTTTTTTTGTCCGATTTTTTTTCAAAATTTAGATATGTCATTTAATTCTCTATTGATCGATGTGCAACTCCACCCTGTTCCTATTTTATTTTATTTTGCGGCCAATATTATATGGGTCTTAAGGGCATATTCTATGTTTTGCGTACAATAGGCATATTGTATGGGCGTACGGTCACCTACTTTTGAACAATGGTCTTGAACACTTTTATTTACATGTGGTTGCCGCAGTTTTGTTAGCGTAAACCTTTGTCGGCCGTGTGCAACACTTTTATTTACATGTGGTTGCCGCAGTTTTGTTAGCGTAAACCTTTGTCAGCCGTGTGAATTATTGATTTTAGGGAATTGCTAATCGCAGAGACGATTTTTGCTGCGCGCAGGTACACCGCCAATCGCTATTAGCGTTGTGTACGCTAATCCCGTCCCGCTTTTTTTATTCTCAAATAGAATTATCCACACTATTTAAAAGAAAACCCTAATTCCTAATTAGAGTAATCGATTTCTTCGAAAATTTCCAAATTCCCAATTAGCGTAAACCACGCTAATTATTCGTATACGCTAAAGAAACTTCTACGCTAATAGCGATTGGCGGTAGTTGTCAGAAATTGTACATTTGAAGTACAATTTTGTACAGGCTACGTACCTATAATTTCAGATCTGACGGTCAATCCGTAGAACAGCTTTGACTGGCGGATTATTGTACCGGCGGTTAAAAAAATGTCGCGCTTGCAAACGTCGACCGTCATAAAGAAAATAAAAAATCACACGGCCGGTGCAGTTTTACTGTTACCAAACTGCGGCAGCCACAAATAAATTAAATGGCTGCGCGCAGGTACACCGTGAATCGCTATTAGCGTACATGACGCTAATTGGGGTACCCCTTTTTTTGGGGCAAATTCTCAAATAGAATAAAGTACGCTAAATGTTTTTGCACGTTATTTGAGATAAACCATTTAACTGAAATGAATTACGGGATACATAGATCCAGTAATATATAATGTACGACTTACGGTACGGACAAAAATCAGTACCGCGCATTTGTTTCGTAAATGAAACAAATACCGCGCATGTATTTATTACGGCTACGATTAAAGCCGAATTTAATCGGACGGCCGGGATTAGCGCCGAGATCACGGAGGAAGATTTCGGCGGTTTGTGGCCATCGCCACATCGGATGACGCGTGGCGAAATTCCGTTGGATTGTGGAATCTCCGGAGATTATGGCACCGAATCCGGATTTGACATGTGTCGACTTTTTGGCCATGTCGTACAATATCCGTACATAAAGTACACCGGCAGCTGTACTTCTGCGTACGGAACTCAATTCTGATTGGTTCCGTACATCAGTAGATAGAGTCTGTGAGAGAGATAGGACTTAGAAAAATTAGAAGATAGGACCCTCTCTCCCAGAGAGCTTCTGTACAAAAGGTCAACTTTGACCCTCCATAACTTACTGCTCAGGGGAGCAAATTCAGAGATTCTTTTTGCTATCGACTCAGGGGAGTCTTGTCTTCACAGGGGTGAAGTTGGTCAGAGTTTTTGTCTGCCAGGGTGGCAGTTATTTTTGCTTAAACACAAAGGGGTCAGGATTATCCTAGAGGCTTCTTGGAAGCTGTCCACTCTGAGGACTTATGGAGGTCTCAGAGTTTCAGGTTATGGGCCCACCCTCTAGGGTACCAATATTTAATGGAACTGGCTTCATATACTGGGAAAGTATGATGATAGGAGCTCTATGCGAAAAAAGGTTTTGGGGGATAGTGAGTGGACGATTGGGGCGTCCATCAAGTCTTGGAATTCCTCCAGGGTTTAAAGGAAGCAGATTCACCAGGAAAGAGGATTAACCTTCAACGGAGGAAACAAAGGAAGGAGAGGTGGTGGACAAAGGAAAGGAGAAGGAGGCGACCACACCAATAGCAACTGGTTTAGCATTCATGTCACCTATTCCGAGGAACGAGGAGAATGATACTGAAACCTGGGACTTCAACAATATGGCGGCAAAGCACTTCATCCTACGCCATCTCACTCAAGGACTTGCATGTCCTCATTTGCAGGTAGAGAGGGCATCCGATCTTTGGATGGCTCTCATAGAGATGTACCGAAGTGGTACGATTCAGCAACAACAGTTGGCTGATCAGAAAGTTAAGGAGTATGTATACAAAGGGGGAAATATGTTGGATTTTTGCAATGAGCTTGCTACACTCTTCATGGAGCTAGAGAGTGCGGGTAAAGTTTTTAGTGAAAAAGAAAAAGTTAACTGTTTACTAATGAAGTTACCTGATGAGTTCGAGAACATAGTCAACCGTGTGCAGGACTTGCCGGACTCAAGGTGGATATGGAGCTCAGTGGTAGGGATGATTCTCGTTCGAGAGAATACGATTGAGATCCGAAGGGGAGGAAAGAGTGGCCAAGCCTTGGCAACAGCGACCGATTGGAGGAACAAGGATTCCCGAAAACCGGTCGTAAACTATGGGGGTAGGGAGCAGAAAAAACAGGTTGGCGAGTTCGAACCAAGGGCTCCCAAAGGTTTATGTCATTTTTGTAAGAAACCTGGGCACTATATGGCAGAGTGCACCAAGCTAACCGAGCTTCGGTTAAAGGAGGGGCAGACCGGTGGTACCCCGAGAGGAAAGAAAAAGGCCCTTGTCACACAGGTACTTGAGGCGGAATCCGAGGACGAGGACGATGAGCTCCTTTTGGATGAGGAGTTGGAGGCGAAAAATGAGGTCGAAATTCCACGAAGGCAGAAATGTGCTTACGGTGGATTGAAAGGTGAAGCAGGCTGGATTGTAGATTCAGGTGCCTCCATGCACATGTGTAAGGATAGGCACCTGTTCACTAAGATAAGAAAGATTCCCACCGTATAGATAGAGTACGGGGATGGGAGGATAGTCACCACTACTCTTGTAGGATCGGTAGATCTCAAAGAGTTAGTAGAAGGAAAGACATCCATATTAACATTCTCCGATGTATTGTTTATTCCGGAGCTGAACAAAAACCTTATCTCTACATCTCTATTAGATGATAAGGGTTTTTTCACTAGCACTAGGGAAGGAGTCTTTACTGCTAGTTTTGAGGAGGATGTCTATTTCATTGCTGAGAAAGGTAGCCATGGGATGTTTAGGCTGATCTTAAGTAATGAAACGAAGAAACTTTATTATGCTGGTGTTCATGATATTATGATGTGGCATAAGAGGCTTGGGCATGTGAATCTAGATAAGTTAAGAGAGATGAAAAAGATGGGAGTGGTGGAAGGGATTCAGTTCAGTGAGAGTGATGATATAAGTGATTGTAGTGGGTGTGCTCAAGGTAAAGCACACAGATTACCCTTTCCAAAAACAGCCACCTACAAGGGAGAAAAACTTCTAGATCTAGTACACACAGATATTTGGGGACCGGCTAGAGTGCCCTCACCGGGGGGGAAGAGATTTATGATGACTATAACTGATGATTGGTCTCGGTATTCCCGAGTATATTTTTTGAAAAACAAGTCAGAAGCTGAGGACTGTTTTAGACAATATAAAGCATGGAGCGAAAAACTCCAAGAAACTCCAATCAAGAGAGTAAGGAGTGACAATGGTGGAGAGTATACTTCTAACCAGTTTGAGGATTTTTTGAGGGAAGATGGGGTTCAACACCAAAAGACAGTGCCAGAAAATCCTGAACAGAATGGGGTAGCTGAAAGGTTAAATAGAACACTAAGTGATAGTGCTAGAAGTATGTTGTCGGATAAGAAGATAGGAAAAAGGTTTTGGGCAGAAGCAATGAACTGTGCTAATTACCTCAAAAATAGAGTTCTTACTTCAGCTATAAAAGATCAAACACCTTATGAGAGATGGACAGGCCGGAAACCAGACTTATCTCATTTAAAGGTTTTCGGCAGTCAAGTATTCAGTCTAGATACTGATCGGTCCAATTGGAAGCTAGATCCTAAAGGAAAACCGGGATACTTATTAGGATATGATGAGGATGTTAAAGGATATAGAGTTTATGATCTAAAAAGAGAAGATATAATCTTAGTAAAGCATCTAGTAGTTATGGATGAAGGAAAGTCTGTGGATCCCTTCAAATATACAAAGTCAGTAAAAATCAGATTTGAGTCAGAAAATTCTGATGACTTTGAGCTTCCTAACTATCCAGGTTTTAGAGACGATGACATTCTTGCAGGAACAAATCAGACCGAAAAGGACTCGGCTATGGAAACTCCAGTGACAACTCTACTCGAAGCGGAAGACGTGGTGGAAATTGATTCGGAATCAAGGGATAGGGGAGAAGCCGAGTTTGTTCGAAAGAATCCACGAGAACCATCTATTCCGGCCTCAGATTTTGAGGGAGGGAGGAGAAGTAGCAAAAGACTGCAAGAAAAACAGGTTAATAACAAGGTAACTAAACTATCTCATCAAGATGAACCTCAAACTTATCGAGAGGCGATGACTTGTCCAGAAAGAAACCGGTGGAAGACAGCCATCAATGAGGAGATGGCTTCAATCATGGCAGCCGATACTTGGGAGCTGGTGGACTGTCCACCTAACCGAAAACCAATCGGTTGTAAGTGGGTTTTCAAACTGAAACTGAACCCAGATAACACAATCGAGCGCTACAAGGCCAGATTAGTGGCAAAGGGATTTACACAAAAGGAAGGAATTGACTACGAGGAAACCTTTGCCCCGGTGGTCAGATTTCCCTCCGTCCGCATACTTCTCAGTTTAGCAGCGGCGGAAGACATGGAAGTGCACCAGATGGACATCAAAACAGCCTTTTTGCATGGAGAATTAGAAGTGGAGATCTTCATGCGACAACCCGAAGGGTTTGTGGAAGAAGGAGAGGAGAGTAAGGTATGCCGGCTGATTAAATCTCTTTATGGTTTGAAACAGGCGCCCCGACAGTGGAATAAGAAGCTTGATGAGTTTCTTACCGGTCTACGATATATTCGGATCAGCTCAGATCACTCAATCTATGTTTTCGAAGATGAGGAAGGTTTTATATTTATTGCAATTTATGTTGATGATTTGCTTGTTTTAAGTAAATCAATGGAAAAAATTAATAAACTGAAAACCGATCTTAAGGGGAGATTTGAAATGAAGGATATGGGGGAAGCAAAATATATTTTGGGAATTCAAGTAGAGAGAGACCGAAAAAGAAAAATTATAAGATTGACTCAAAAGGAAGCAATAGGAAACATGCTTGAAAAATTTCAAATGGATAAAGCTAATAGTTGCACAACTCCAATGGAATTGAAGAAGGGAAGTGAGGGGAGTGAGGAAGAAGGAGTCATATTCTTAGACGAGGAATTATCTCCTGAAGAACAGAAGTTCATGCAGACTATTCCTTACAGGCAAGTAGTGGGAAGTCTAATCTATTTTATGAATTGTACCCGGCCGGATTTAGCTGCAGCTGTAGGAGTGCTGAGTAGAAGTCTAAATGCTCCCACTAAGAAGGATTGGGAGGCAGCTAAGAGAGTCCTTAGATACTTGGTAGGAACTAGAGATCTATGGTTGCATTTGGGTGGGGAGAATACTGACATCACTACTTGGAGTGATGCCAGTTATGGTGATGCTCCGATGAGGAGATGTACTTCTGGATATGTATTATATGTGGGTGATGGGGCTTGCTGTTGGAGTAGCAAACAGCAAAAGGTTATTGCTCAGTCCACCATGGAGGCTGAGTATATGGCCTCTTGCTCTGCTGTAAAAGAATTGATGTGGGTCAAGTCTTTGCTTGGTGAGCTTGGTCACCTTAAGAGTGGTGTGCAGAAAATATTTTGTGATAATCAGGCAGCAATCGCTATTTCTGCCAATCCTAAACACCATTTTAAAGCCAAACACATGGACATCAGACTCAGCTTTGTTAGAGAGAAAGTAGAAAACAAAATAATCAGTTTAGAGTACAGACCAGATAGTGAGATGGTAGCAGATATGATGACCAAACCTGTGCCTTCCCCTAAGCTAATTTTTTGCAGGGAGAAGTGTGGTCTGAAATTAAAGATTGACTAGAAAATAAGGGGAGTGTAGAAACTAATGGTTTTATTAGTATTTTCTAGGTCTGAAAAGAAATATAGAAGTCGAGGCAGTCTATCTCTAACTTCTCTCTCCAACTCTCAAACTTGTCGCAGTCACTGAGAAATTGGAGAGGAAGCTAGAGCCATGGCTACCTTGGCTATCCTGAGGTTTACGGGAATTTTATATTAGGGTTTATATATTTAATTAAAATGTATGTGCCGGCGGCAGGATTTGATCCATGTACCTACCGGCCGGCAGATAGGATATAGCCGGTAGCCTTAACCGTTAAGTCTAGCAGTAGTGTTACATAGCATATAGTTTGATAATTATTTACATAAGTATATTAGGGATAAACCATTTAACTGAAATGAATTACGGGATACATAGATCCAGTAATATATAATGTACGATTTACGGTACGGACAAAAATCAGTACCGCGCATTTGTTTCGTAAATGAAACAAATACCGCGCATGTATTTATTACGGCTACGATTAAAGCCGAATTTAATCGGACGGCCGGGATTAGCGCCGAGATCGCGGAGGAAGATTTCGGCGGTTTGTGGCCATCGCCACATCGGATGACGCGTGGCGAAATTCCGTTGGATTGTGGAATCTCCGGAGATTATGGCACCGAATCCGGATTTGACATGTGTCGACTTTTTGGCCATGTCGTACAATATCCGTACATAAAGTACACCGGCAGCTGTACTTTTGCGTACGGAACTCAATTCTGATTGGTTCCGTACATCAGTAGATAGAGTCTGTGAGAGAGATAGGACTTAGAAAAATTAGAAGATAGGACCCTCTCTCCCAGAGAGCTTCTGTACAAAAGGTCAACTTTGACCCTCCATAACTTACTGCTCAGGGGAGCAAATTCAGAGATTCTTTTTGCTATCGACTCAGGGGAGTCTTGTCTTCACAGGGGTGAAGTAGTGAGACAAGAAGTTTACCGCATTTTTTTGGCAGTGGCTACTGCTGTTGTTACTTTGACTGGAAATTTTTTTAATATTGTGACCGGGGAAAGAAAAAGCATCGTGCCTGAAGCTGTTTTGTACAGTAGGAGTGTATCTACAGGAGTGTACTGATAAAAACGTTTATTACTGTCTAATCAATGTTTAAATTAACGTTTTATCAACATTTTGTTAGACTTTCTACGCACGTCAGAAACAGTTCAGGTGGAAATAGTGATCGTTAAGTGTGTGATTTTATGGAACAATAATTAGTGACGCCTCTGTAGGTTAAAGTCGGCGGCACTATTAGTAGTAGATGGATTTTAAAATTCATTGTTAGAGGACGATTTATTTATTTTTCTCAATGGTGAAATAGAATTCTTGAAGAAATTCTTTTGGTCATTTTTTTGATGATGATTGATGGATCTGTTCTGTTTAGTCCGGTACTTATTATGTATACCGTCTGAATATGTTTGCATCCACCATGACGAGGTAGGAGGAGGGAGAGGTATGGGGAAGGGGAGAGAAGACTTCATTTAACAAACAAACAAACGGCTATGTATTCTTAGAAAATCTCATGAAAAGTACGATCAAGGCAGTATTTGACCTCTTGGCCTAAAATGTACTTGTATTGCGTCTCTATTGACTTAACAAATATATTTTCAAATTTACTATCAAGGTGTAAACATCATAGAATGGTGAAGAAACTTTAGTTTTTCGATTGGGTCGCCTGTCAATAATAATCACAAGAAATCGGTTTCTTGGTGTGAAATACCATCAGTAGATTTTGTAATTGTACATCCAACATTACTGGTTGTTATATCTTGAAGAATGTTAAGTTGCGTAGAGCCAGTACCACGTGTTCTACAATGAGTGGTACCAGTTGAGTTAAGATCGGATAATGAAAATCGACCGAGATTTTTCACACCAACCAAGTTTAGCTTAGAATATTCATTTGTGTACCATGTACTTGCGTACCAAGCCATCTATTGTAGTCTTTGCACTCTTTGCAAACGTCTTTGGGGATAAAGAGAAAAAAAGGGAGAGGGATAGGAATATGGCACAATTTATTGGAGAGGGAGAGTGAGATGATTGATTTTTGAGAGAAAGAGTGGGATATTTAAGGGAGAGAAGAAGAAGGAGAGGAAGGGGGGGAGGAAAAAGGAGAGGGAAACGGAGCGGGAGAGGGCATAGTTAGGGGAGAAAGAAGGGAGAAGGAGAGGGAGAGGAGGTTAAGGGTGCGGTTCCATCAGTCGTTTCTGTAATTGTACAGCCAATTCCTTGAGGGTGGCCTTCCATTAGCGAAAAAGTGGGGTTTTTTACTGAGGGCCGTACTGTTTTGTACAGGTCCATATCATTTTTTTTTTTTCCAAGGAAAACATCTTTACGGAAAAATTTCCAAGGGTGTAGGCGTAAAAGCTGACCGTCAGATGCCATTATAAGTCTGGTTCTTGTTTCTTGTTATATTAAGTATTTTTTTTAACAGTTTCTACTTTTGATGAATCACTCGATAGGATTGCTTCAAAGTTGTTCGAATTAGATAATCCCTCGCATTCCTTTTTTGTTTATGGGATTTTGAGTTTATGGAGGTTTTTCCTAATGGGTTTTTTTTTCTTGTGATGGGATTGTTGGAGTGGAATTACAGGAGAGGAGGTCTCACCACTATTGATAGAGATTATGGTATTTTTAATAACATTCATCACGATATTGGAACTCGTGTGGTCCATCATCTCTTCCCTCAAATTCCACACTACAACTTGGTTGAAGCCGTAAGGAAAATTTCTCACTTCTTTCCTTCTTAATTCCTTATCAGTTCTTTACTTCTTTCCTTCTCATTCTTAACCATAAAACTTCTTTCCTTTATTCGATACTTCATTCCCTACTTCTTGACGTTTATTTAGTTGGACATAAGATGTACAAGTAATGAATTTGTGGTTGTTTATTTAGCTGAGACAGTTATTTCTTTGAACCTAGTTTTGGAACACTCAGGATGTACAATTTTTTCAGTACTTTCTTGTCATTGTTGTTCGAGCTTGTCAGAAATTAGTTGTCTAAAAGTGTTTTCAATGTGTTTTCCCTTTTCTTAGAATTTAAATATAAATTAGTAAATTTTGGAAGGTTTCTATAGGCGATGATTGAGATTTTTCTGAACTCTTTTTTTTCCGTATATTGTCATACAAAAATTATCCTGAATTTGAAATTAAAAAAAAAAAGACGTTTAGAACAAAAGAATAATGAGAACACAGAAAAGATTACATTTGTTACCGTCTTCATCCACCTGGAAACTTCAATAACCAGTGTTTTTTTTCACTAGTAAATCAATGCCCGTTACATGGGTATGGACCGATTTGCATGTTATCACTTATTTTTTTGCCTTAAACAACAAAGTGTATCACCATCGTACGTTTAAGGTTTTAATGATTAATTTAAGAGTATGCTATTCATTATAACAACAACCATAGGGTAATTTCATTAGCAACACAAATGCATCTCTTACCCGTGAGTTGAAAATTCTTTCGTTTTGTGTGCTTGCGGACTCCTTCGGTGACTAATTTTCTAAATTCGTGTTCGATTCGGGTAGGCGTTCTAATGTTGATATTTTTATTTCTTTGCTTTTTACTTTTGGTTGTTGCACGTTTTTTTTTTGCCCTAAACAATGTATAGAACATTGGTTAGTTCTCGTATTGTATGATGAATCTTTCAAGGTGCTTTTCATTTAAATAGTTTGTCTACACTCTACACGGGTACAAAAACCCTTTTTAATCTTCTTTTTTCGTTTCTGGTTTTTTGTTTCAACGCGCTTTCTGTTGTCCTAAACAAAGTATATTATCAGCGTGTGTTTTCGGGTTCGATGTCGTATTTTATATGTTGCAATACTTCTCGATATTCCTCTACGCTAATCATTCTAACAACAACCATAAGTTGGTTTCTTGTTTCCTCACGTTTTCTGTTGTCCAAAACAAAGTATATTATCAGCTTGTGTATTCGGGTTCAATGTTGTATTTTATATGTTGCAATACTTCTCTATATTTTTCTACGCTTTTTATGTTAACAACAAATTTAGGTTAATTTCATTATCAACGCAATTGCTTCTCTTGCCCGTGAGTTGACAATTCGTTCGTTTTGTGTGCTTGTTGACTCCTTCGGTTACCGAACTCCTTGATTTGTGTTCGACTTGGGTAGGCGTTCTAATGTTGAGAAGTTTCTTTCTTCGCTCTTTACTTTCGGTTGTTGCACGTTTATTCTTGCCCTAAAAAATGTATAGAACATTCGTTAGTTTACGTATTGTATGATTAATCTTTCAAGATGCTTTTCATCTAAATAGTTTGTTTACACTCTACACGGGTACCAAAACCCCTTTTATTCTTTTTCTTTTCTTTTTTGGTTCCTTGATCCAACACGCTTTCTGTTGTCCTAATCAAAGTATATTATTAGCGTGTGTTTTCGGGTTCGATGTTGTTTGTTACATGTTCTTTTGCCTTGAACAAAGTATAGAACATTCGTTAGTTTACTTATCTTATGATTAATCATTCAGGGTGCTTTTCATCTAAATTGTTTGTCTACACTCTACATGGGTACAAAAACCCTTTTTTAATCTTCAGTAATCATTTTTAGTTTTTTGATTTGATTATTCACTCTTTTTGTTGCTACAAAACAAAAAATGCTCATTACACGGGTAAGGTTCGTGTTGAGTGTGGCCGCGCTTACTTTTAAAGACGCTTTTTTAGGGGTCGGTACGGTACGACCCGTAGTCTGTATTGCGGACTGTTGGCAACTTTAGGCTGTGCCAGCATACAACGGTATATACTGTCGATGCACGGCATTGTAAGGGTGCGTCTCTGTGTGCTTAAGTAAGGGTTTTTTTCTGTCGTTTTCCTGTGAAACTTAGAGCCGTACCGCGTAAGTTTCAACCGTACAGTAAAATAGAAAAAAAGAGAAGTACATTTTGCGTCATCATCGAATTTAAAATGTACTACATGTTGTCGTCTTGTGTTTTTCGACCCACTTCGACGACAAAAAACGTCATCTTCAACCTTATCTTTAAAATACAGGGCCGATGTGTTTTAAAATTAGGGATTTTCCATAAACAAATAGGAACACGTATTCGCACGTGTATTTTTTTGTTCAAAAACTTCAAACGAATCCAAGCGACGTGGAAGTGTACACGATTCGCTATGTTTTGTCCGTTTTTGTCTAATACGACAAAGAGAAGTACACAGTTTGTTTTGTTTTGTCCGTTTCCATCCGGTACGGATTTTTTTTTTTGCAGGGGTCTCAAGGTTCCGATGCCATTTCACGTTGAGCCGACAATAGACGCAAAGTCAAAACGCATCTTCTTCAACCGTGAAACGGCACAAGCTGGAGGGCGGTAGGTCTACAATGTCACGAAAAGTCACGCGACGTCACAAGCAGTTACGAAAAATGACGTGGGTCATCACAGATTGTAGACGTTGACATCCGTCACGGGCATTGTCGACGTATACAATCGTCACGCCCTAAGTGACAATTTCGTTTGGTACACATAGGGACACCCGAAATCCGGGTCCGCCGGATCTGCGCTAAAAAACAAAAAAAAATCTCTAAGTTTGAAGTACATAGAGACGCACCCTAACATTGTGCCAGCGGTACAGCGGTATGTACTACCGACGCACGCCAGCGTAACATTGTGCCAACTGTACGGCAATATGAACTACAGACGCAAGGCGACGTAACATTGTGCATGCGGTACGGCAGTATGTACTGCCGACGCACGGCGACGCAACATTGTGCCTGTTGTACGGCAGTATGTACTGCCGACGCACGGCGACGTAACATTGTGCCTGCGGTACGGCAGTATGTACTGCCGACGCACGGCGACGTAACATTGTGCCTGCGGCACGGCAGTATGTACTGCCGACGCACGGCGACGTAACATTGTGCCTGCGGTACGGCAGTATGTACTACCGACGCACGGCGACGTAACATTGTGCCTGCGGTACGGCAGTATGTATTGCCGACGCACGGCGACGTAACATTGTGCCTGCGGTACGTGGTATGTACTGCCGACGCACGGCGATGTAACATTGTGCCAACCATGGCACCGTTAAATTGTGCCAGCGGTACGGCGGTCCGTACTACGGACGGACAGGAAAAAATCGAGACAGACACATTACCTATATAAGGGTTTCCAAAAAGGCGACCGGAAGTCTGAAATTTATACACTGATGTCGTAGTTTTTTTTTTTTTTTTCTGCTCCTTTCCGTTGTTGAATTGTCTCCACTAAATGAATGGATTATGTTTCAACTCTGTGTACTTACAAATTTACTTACAGGATGAAATTTTCCTATAACGTGAAGTTACTAATGCTCATAAAAGCCTTTATCGCCGTTAATGCTATGTTTTTGTTTTTTTGTTTTTTTTTTTTTTTTTTCTTCTTCTTACAGACTGAAGCAGTGAAACCTGTGTTGGGAGATAATTACCGTGAACCCGAAAAGTCTTCCGGTCCCTTCCCTTTCCATCTCTTCCGTCCTCTTGTCAAATCTTTCTCCGAAGGCCATTATGTATCGGAAGAGGGAGAGGTACACCGCCAATCGCTATTAGCGTGTACGTTTGATTAGCGTATACTATTATTTAGCGTGGTGTACGCTAATTGGGAATTTGGAAATTTTGGACGAAATCGATTACTCTAATTAGGAATTAGGGTTTTTTTGAAATAGTGTGGATAATTCTATTTGAGAATAAAATAAAAAAAAAGCGGGACGGGATTAGCGTACACAACGCTAATAGCGATTGGCGGTGTAGTTTACTATCATAAGGATCCTAACTTTTGGAGTATTCTCTTCTCTTCTCTTTTGTTTTCTCTTCTTTTCTTAAGCGGGGTTTTATACCGGGTTTATTTTAATTCTTTTACATTTGTTTGAAGGTGGGAGGTAATAGTTTGCGGTGAGGTTTTCTACTACTACGTCAAAATTTTGGGGTTTTTATGATTTAAAACAACTCAACATTCTTGCCAGGTGGAGGGTCCCCTAATGCTTAAATCTTAACCGTTGATAAAATGGATACGAACACTTTGGAGAGGGAAGGACGAGGGAGGGATATTATGTAATATGTACCAGAGTTAGTGTGACAGTAACATATATTAAGTGCTGGTAAAAGAGTACACGCGTATATCGAAGGTCGAAGTATGTTGCTAAGGCTCACCACAAACGTCAGATCTGCATCTTACGATCTGCATGCAACACGGAATTTCCGGAGTGAACCGCAAAACGTTCAGATGTCGGCGGACGATTATTTGATTGGTGGTAACCAAAAAGGGGCCACTTGTTGAGTTAGGATGAACCTCCATCAGTCGAAAACTGTGGTTCATTAATGTAAAAAGTACATTTTTGTACAGAGCCGTACTCTTTTTTTTCGATTTTATAAGATATGATTACTGGAGATTCGTCAAGATTCTCCAAACTTTTGAGCGACATTGTCAACCATCCGATTATGTGTTTTCGTAGACATGTACAGGAATTACTGACAAAAACATTGAGATGGTCGGAGGAATGTTTCCGCAAGGTAAGAATATTTCCGCAAGATACGTTCAGTCGTATCTGAATTAGTTGGTTAGTGTGTACATATTAGTTTATAATAGTTTTGGGACAAAACAGGGTTGTCTGTTGTGCATTACACTGCAAATCATCATTAGTTGAGAAATTATTAGTGTAAAGAAAAAATTAGCGTCATTCGTTCTAATTTAGTGCCAGGAGATGTGGCAGATTATGGTCCACGTCCTTAAATAGTGTAGTTTATTATATTTAAGGTATTATTGACAAAATTTTGGGACGCCGATATAGAGTTCATAACGCTAATAACGGTTCGCGGTGTACACTACACCTTCAATCGCTATTAGAGTATATAACGCCAATTCGGTGCCCTTTTTAAAAAAAAAAAAACCCAAAATACAATCCATAATTATATTTTTTCCATTATTCTAGTTAGGGTTTTTTTTCAATTAGCGTTAATAAGGGAAGTACACTGCGATGGAAATAGTGTGGCATACGGACAGGATATTGCCGTACAAAATGGTACTTTTTGAATTTCAAAGGCATAAAAAGACACTTAACATTATTGCGCACAAATGTGAATGTGCACTGGAAGAAAGAGATGCAAACTCGTCGAAAAACATCACGTTCTCATATGTTCGTCCGTCGACCGTGTGAACAGCGCGATGGCGTACGAATTGTCAGATTTTGTACAGATACACATATTACTGTAGACATTGAAAGGGGGGGTATTTATTATTCAGAACAACCCAAATTACAGTTAGGGATTAATTAGAATATATATTTTTTTTCAAAAAAAAAAAAATCCCGATTAGTGTTAATAACACTATTTTTTTCTTTACGCTATTTATTCCTTTACTCTAATAACGATTGACGGTGTACACCACCAATCGCTATTAGCCAAATGAACGCTAATGTTGTCCCGCTTTTTTTTTTTTATTCACAAATAGTATAATTTATTCTGTTTTTACCTTTACGCCATTTAGGGTTAATTTTCAAGTACCGTACAAAATGAAAGTATGTTTTATGAAATTTTGTGGTCTCCATTGACCCACAGAATGAGCAGCCTATGTAAAGCCTCTAGGATAATATTTGCCCCTTCTAATTTCCCGCTGAATAAGCGCCGCCCAGGCACACAAATATTCTGACCACTCTCACCCTTGTGAGGACAAGACTCCCCAGAGTCAAACGCAAAAATAATCACTGAATTTGCTCACCCGAGCAGTAAGTTATGGCTGGTCAAAGATGACCTTTATAGTTACAAGCTCTCTTAGAGAGAGAGGTACCTAAATATTACTAAGTTTCGGTATGCCTACTCACGACTACCTACTATTAAACCCTAGTCCAATAGGAACACTATAAAGTACAAGAAGGTACAATGGGCGATGTACTTATTGTACGACCATTGTACGACAAGGTCTACAAGGTGACACATGTCATATCGGAAGCCATGGTTCCTCCTCCCATCTTCTCCGTTATCAAATAATGTGGCGCCACGTGGCACCGCGTGACGCTATATCCGTATGCCGCCAAAAAGCTCACTTCGCGTGGCGGCTATAATGCCGGCCTGTCCCACAAAACATATTTTACACGGTTCAGATTCGCGTACATGCAGAAATTGCTCCTTTTGGTTAGTCTGCTGTCAATTAGTTGTTTCGTTAATGTTTATATATTTTTGAAACCCGTCACGTGTATCGTTTCGTGACGCTTTAATGGTTAAGGCGATAAGCTACTTAGAATATAGAGGTCGCAGGTTCAAATTTAGAACTAGGCATCATTTTAGCCAAAATACCCTTAACTGCAAAAACTGCCACTTTCTAAATATGGCGGCAGCCATGGCGCGCCTTTGATCCTTGCTCTCTTTCTTTAAAACAAAACTAAAATAGGGAAGTGAACTATTAATTACCTCTTTTCAACATTTTATTTTACATAGTGTGGTGTACGGTCGGTGTCATACTGTACACAAGTGTACCCTACTAAGTGAAAAAATACAATTTATTTTGTTTAGTAACCGCGGATGCATGAGAATGTTAGTTCTAAAAAGGATAAAATTCAGAGACGTAAAAAATCTCGTTTGAACATATTCATCCGACAACCGCGTTTCGACCGTGTGAACATACGATTTGTGTACTATTTGTCAGATTTTGTAAGAGAACCTATATTAGTGTAAGCATGTTTGCGACCGATATTTATTTTTTCAAATATCCAAATTACCATAATTAAACAATTAGCGTGTATGTTTTTTTTTTTTTTTCAAATTCCTAATTATCGTAAATCATTGTAATTTTTCATATACGCTAAAGAAACCTGTTCACTAATAGCGATTGGCGGTGTACCTAAGATGAAATGTACCACATATGTACTACGATATTGTACCGCATAGTGTTCAGATTGGTACAGTACACCGCGCATCGCAATTAGAGTAATGAAAAAATTAGAGTAAAAAACGAGAAAAAAAAAATAGAATTATAAACTCTAATTTGTGTGATCAAACTTTTTCAAAAGGAATTTTACTCTAATTTATTTAATTACTTTAATTTGGCGCGGTAATATCCTTTATGGTAAATAAGGTATTCGTACAAAATTTGACAAAACGTACAGTTTATCGTCACTATGACGTTTGCACTACACGGTTTTTTAAAACGAAGTTACATGATAACGACCTGTATTAAATTAATATTTGTACTTATTTACTTATAAAAGCACAATTTTGCAAGGTCGGACGCCATTCGTACTCCACACTATTTAAAATGAACCTATATTTGAATTAAAACGCTAATTAAACCTTACCTTAAATACGATAATGAAAAATTAAGAATCATTTACTTTATTTAAGGTGATAGAGTCGAAATTTAGGGTGATCGAATTAGCGTTATTTACTATAATTACGATTCGCGGTGCATTTAGTCCGTAAGTAGTGTCTATTTGTATAAATTAGGATTTTAGCCAATTCCTACACAATTTAACTATTAAGAAAAGTGTTTTATGGCTACTTTTGTGTTCATGTTGTGAAGTGTCTGGTTAAAGTTTGTAGATGGAACTTTGCCAGACTGTTAAGCTAACTATATGCTCCAAGAGAGCCTTGTTCGCAGTCATAAGTGGCTGTTAGCTACAAAAGATTAGTGAGTCAAAGCTGACCACTTAAGAAGGTACTCTTCGTGGTCTTGTGCTAAGTATACAATGGGTGATTCTGTAGCATCCGGTAGTGTCCCATCCAGTAGTGTCCCAGTAACAGCAGATGGTACACCGGTAATCGCTATTAGTGTTAGTGTTTTTTTCGCCACTTAAAACATCTTTTATTTCTGCATACTTGTCGGATTGACAATCTGATAGTTGTTGTTGGAAGGGACGATTTTCGCCTCCTTATTGGTTGTCTGCGATTGACTATCGGAAAAATGTGCACGCAAAAAAAATGTTTTAGGTAGGAAAAATTAGACTTCAACACTAATAACGATTAGCGGTGTAGTATCTTAGTTACTACAGAAGAACAAGTATCTACGGGAGTTGACAAATAAAAATGTTTATTACTGTTTAATCAACGTTTTATTGGACTTTCTAAGCATCTCATAAACATTCCAAGTGGAAATAGTGATCGTTAAGTATGTGATTTGATCGAACAATCATTTGTGACGCCTCTGTAGGTTAAAGTAGGTGGCACTATTAGTAGTAGGTATGGTTGTTACAATTCATTGTTAGAGGACGATTTTTTTTTTCTCAATGATGACATCGAATTGTTGAAAAAAAAAATTGGTCATTGTTTTGATGATGATTGATGGTCTGTTTATTTAGTGTGGTAATTATTATGTATACCCATTTAAATATATTTACATTCACCACGAGGTGGGAGAAGGGAAATGGAGAGCGAGACGGGTGCCGAATGGGAGAGAAGACGTTATTTAACAAACACACAAACAAATTAACAACTCTATAATTGCTATTTGTTTTTTTTTCCGTTTATTTCTTTTGTTTTGTTTAGCTTTGTGCCGAATGTTACAAATTACATACAGGGTTATATAATTTGCGCGGATGGGATAATAGAGTAAACAAGAAAGTATGAAGAATCTCATGAAAAACAAAAGTGAGGCAATATTCGACCTCTCAACCTCAATGTGGTTGTCTTGCGTCTATATTGACTCAATAATTATATTTTTAAATATACAATCAAGTTGAAAACACTAAGAATGGTGATTAAACTCTTGTTGTTTGTTGATTCGGTGGCATAAATCAGCCTGGATGAAACCCGGTCAATATTAATCATAAGAAGTCAGTTTCTTAGAAAGTGTCAATGTTTTTTATCGCGTTTGGGAGCCAATTTGAGCGTTAATTATGGGGAGGGAATTGCTACGATGTCCTGAAAGAAATTTTGTAGTCCGTAGGTCCGTAGTTCGTACTGCACCGCGCACTATAATTTTGAAATCAACACATATGTTCGACGCCAAAGTTAGCAGGTCGCTTTATGTTTCCACTTTGCTGGCCGACAGATGATTTGGCCGCTTTTCTATGTTCCTTGGACCAAACAAGATTACGGCACAGTTGGTCGAGCTACGTAACGGCGTAAGATTTGAAATCATAGAATTGTACGTCCATCGAAACCTTTTTTTTATGGGTACAGCTTAACAGCCACTGTATATCGCATGCGCTTTTATGTAAATCGGTATATTGGATGATCGCATCACCAGACCAACGCCAATTTTAGGTTTTTAATTTGTGGTACAAAAACGCTTTGGCATGCTGAAGCTCCAAGTTTTACGGAGAAGAAACGACAGCAGTTTACCACGCCATGTCATAGGGACATCATCGCCACGTATACGGTATTTGACGTTATTCTGACTTGGCCGTGTTCCACTCCCACTAGGCGCCACACTTGCACCAGCAGGGACTGAGCCATTAGTGGTCATGACAGCAAAAGCAAACCCAAAGAGAAATACCTATTTGACTAGATTTATGTTGTAAGATGTGTAGCTTTAAGTGAGAGAGGTGCTTAACCAGACAAACATATACCACAACCAAATCAAGGACAATAGAACAGAAAACACCTTAAAGTGCACTTAGTGCTCTCATATTTGTAAACTCAATGTAGAATGTACATTTTGTATCGAATTGATCACCCTTGAATGAATTAAATACTCTAAAGATCTTCAAGATATCTAAAACGTATGTATAGGGTTCACTAGACAATCTACTGACAAAAATCTAAGTGTTTGGACCAGAATTATCCACTAAGAATATCTATACCCTAAAAATCGAGTGATACTTATCACGTCCACATTCATTGGCAGCCCAACACACTAATTTATTTAAAAATAACTATTCGTGTAGATACTACAAAAATCCACACTAAATTAGGTTAAGGTTGAACAGTTGGTATTCGAAAAATATTATAAGTCATATACTCCAATATCTAAGACTTACTAAAGCTTACTTTTTAATACTCCTCTTAAGCTTTAGAATACTTATTCACTTAGACCACATGTTTTTCTGCAGTACTCTAACTTAGGAGTTGGAAGAGCTTTTGTTAACATGTTCGCAACCATTTTCTCATCAGGCAAATAACAAAGTTTGACCACTTTTGCAAATACCTTCTGTCGTACCAGATGTGGCCGAATGTCCATATGCTTACATTTAAAATGGTGACTTGGGTTTGTAGCCACAGAAATGGTTGCCTGATTGTCGCACCACATTATTTGTGTCCCGTGTTGCGCAAAACCCAATTCTTGAAGAAATGCCTCAATCCATAGCAGCTCTTTCAAGGCTGCGCTTGCAGCCATGTATTCGGCTTCCATAGTAGATTGAGCCGTGACCTTTTGAAGTTTGCTACTCCAACTACAAGTTCCACTTCCAATCTAAATGACATACCCAATTGTAAACTTCCTACTAGGCACATCACCATAGCTGGCATCACTCCAAGTATTAATGCTACTCTTCTCCCCTATCAAAGTAAGCGAAAAAATTATAGTCCCAACAAGATACCTTAAGACCATTTTTGCTGCCTCCCAGTCTCTCTTTGGTGGAATTTCCAAACTTCAGCTCAATACACCAACAACTACAGTTATATCGGGTATAGTACAATTCATGAAGTAAATCAGACTTCATACTATTTGTCTGTAAGGTACTTGAGACATAAATTTTTGCTCTTTTGCAATGAGTTCCTCATCTATTATGACTCCAAACTCATGCTCTATTCCTTCAAGTTTTTGCTTATACTCCATAGGAGTTGCACAACCTTTGGCATTAGCGAAGGCAAATTTTTCCAACATGTTTCCTATTGCTTCTTTCTGAGTTAGCCTAAGTATTTTATTTTCTCTATCTCTTTCAACTTGTATTCCAAGGATATATTTTGTCTCACCCAAATATTTCATTTCAAATTGTGAATTAAGAGCTTGTTTTAATATAGCAATTCCTTCTTTGTTCCTACTGATTAGTAGCAGATCATTAACATACACAACAATGAATATCACCTCATTAGGATTATCACCACCCATCACATGTACTGAATGATCAGAGCTTATTCTAGTAAATCCTTATCCTGTCAAGAACTCATCTAATTTTCTGTTCCACTATCGCGGGGCTTGCTTCAACCCATACAAAGATTTTAAAAGCCTGCACACAAGATTAAATTTTCTGCTTCATCATGACCCTCTGGCTACTTCAAATAAATTACCTCATCTAAATCACCATGCAAAAAGGCAGTTTTGACATCCATTTGGTGAATGTCAAAATTGTCTATTGCAGTTAATTTAAGTAAGTTGCGCACTGATGGAAACCTTACAAATGGTGAGATAGTTTCTTCATAAACTATCCCCTCCTTTTGATTATATCCCTTAACAACCAAACGAGCCTTATACCTGTCAATGGTATTATCAGGGTTCAATTTTAACTTAAACACCCATTTACTCGCAATAGCCTTTCTCCCCGGGGGAAGTTCCACCACATCCCACGTTTGGGCCTCCATGATGGACTTCATTTCTTGATTTACTGCTTCCACCCAAGGTTCTTTTTCATCACACCAATTTTTTTCCGTTAACGTTAGAGGCTCTTCTGTGTGTGATGAATAAGCAAAGGCTGCATTTGCTCCCCTAAGGCGCGCACTTCGCCTGACTTTACCTGTCTGCGACAAAATGTTTACCTTTCCTCTCACGCCTCGGACACGTAGATGACTCGACTCGTGACGTGAGAAATGAGATCGGAAAGATGAGTGGAACGTGAATTACAAATCTATTTGCGTGATCGGTGTAGAAATTAATGGTTTTAAGTATTTTCTAGGTCTGAATAGAAATAAAGAAGCCGAGGCAGTCTACCTCTAACTTCTCTCTCCAACTCTCAAACTTGTCGCAGTCACTTAGAAATTGGAGAGGAAGCTAGAGCCATGGCTACCTAGGCTATCCTCAGGTTTACGGGAAATTTATATTAGTATAGGGATTAATTACTAAAAGGTATGTGCCGGCGACAGGATTTGATCCTGGTACCTGCCGGCCGTCAGTGAGTAGATAGCTGGTAGCCTTAGCCGTTAAGTCTAGAAGTAGTGTTACGTAGTATATAGTACGATAATTATTTAAACATGTACACGTAGGATAAGTCATTTAACTATAACTGTTAACGGGATACATAGATATGGTAGTGTAAAAGTACGAATTGCGGTACGGATAAGAAATCAATACCGCGCATTGATTTCGTAAGCGAAACAAATACCGCGCATGTATTTATTACGGCTACGATCAAATGTGAGTTTAATCGGACGGCCGGAATTAGCGCCGAGATCGCGGAAGGAGAATTCGGCGGTTTGTGGGCATCGCCACATCGGATGACACGTGGCGAAGTTACATTGGAGCGCGGCATCTCCGAGGATTAAAGGAGCGAATCCGGACATACCACGTGTCGACATTTAAGGCATGTCGTACAGTGTCCGTACATAAAGTACACCGGCAGCTGTACTTTTGCGTACGGAACTGTAATCTGATTGGTTCCGTACATCAGTAGATAGAGTCTGTGAGGGAGATATGACTTAGAAAAATTAGAAGATAGGACCTTCTCTCCCAGAGAGCTTGTGTACAAAAGGTCAACTTTGACCCTCCATAACTTACTGCTCAGGGAAGCAAATTCAGAGATTCTTTTTGCTATCGTCTCAGGAGAGTCTTGTCTTCACAGGGGTGAAGGTGGTCAGAGTTTTTGTGTGCCAGGGTGGCAGTTATTTTTGCTTAAACACAAAGGGGTCAGGATTATCCTAGAGGCTTCTTGGAAGCTGTCCACTCTGAGGACTTATGGAGGTCTCAGAGTTTCAATCGGTGGGAGCTATTAACATTTCGGAATCAGTTCTGATCGTCGATTATGAAACATTTATCTCTTTTCACTAAAAGTTTTGAGGCGTGTCGTGGAAAGAACAAAAAGGTAGATCACGAGATCTATGTTAACATTTTTACTGTCTACTACACGGATTCTTTTTTTGGTTGCATATATTTTTATCGCAACGACATTTGACCAAAGCCTTATTTTATAAAACAACACTGACATCCTTTGGCGTATTATCTTTGATTCTTTGCTCTGCAATGCGTTTTGTTCTTTTAGGATTTCGTTCAACTATGGACACGAATATAGGGCGGTAACAATATTCTTTACACGTGTTAGTGTGCGTTGGACCAACCTTGTTAGAGAAAATCTCCCCACCGACGACGACTCACGCTAATTTGGTGCGCGCCGATCACTGCACACACACTATGAATTTGTCTTGTTGCACGTATGTGCCTCACTCCCACCTCCACCGACTTTTACGTTTCAGTGAGTCCCCTGCACGACAACTAACCACCACCGCGTCCGAAACTAATTGTCCAATCCACGCGTGCCGTTCCACACAACGCTTCATCCTACGGCGCATTTCACTCGGCTGGTCTGCACCTAGCCAGGAAGTGGTGATCGCTACACCGTGAATCGTTATTAGCGTTATGAACTCTATATCGGCGCCCCCAAATTTTGATTCCAAAACCCGAAATAGAATCAATAATACTAAATTTTCCTTTATGTTAATTACTTTTCTAGAGAATTACTAACTCTTTCATAATTCTAATTTATGATAGTATTGAATAGTGTGATGTACGGACGTGTCTTTTTGTACAAGCTAGTACTTTATTAAGTAAAAAAGTACAAAAAATGGATTAAAATAATAGCGATCGCATGTAGAACTGCGCTCAGAATAAAGTACAATAGGAGATCGTACCTATTTTAGGGTAGAAATATGTATGGCGTAATAATTATTCGCGTGAACACCCAAATTAGAGTTATGAAAAAATTAGAGTCAAAGGACGCAAAAGTGTACGTT